>JAMLFY010000010.1:6050106-6650106 GCA_030441495.1 Dalbergia oliveri
TTTTAACACCATCAAATCTTGTTCATGATATTCCTTAAAGTCACCTAAGCTTAGAAAAATTCCAAGACATAGGCTATGGGCACATAGGATTAAATCAAACTCATATCAAGTCCATCATCATCATCACAAGGCCGAATGACATTCTTGCATGCTTCCATTTTCTAAAACTTTACTTGTGATACTTGGGCAAGCCTTTGAAGCTCTAGAGATTTAGGTGATGACATAAACATAAACATGCTATGCACTTTATTTTACTCTTCATTATAAAGTAAAGTGAGAGCATAAATAAATATGAGATGCAATCTCATTATTATCTTTAAAGATTAAGTGATGACTTAAAATATAAACATGAAATGCAAGCTTGAAAATTTAAACATGATAATACAAGTTCATTTATTTATTCTTAAGAGCTTAGTGATGGCATCAAAGTAAACATGATATGCAAGACATAAACTTAAACATGAGTGCAAGTTTGTTTTATCTTAACTAGAGCTCTTACAAGACTTTAAAGGAACATCAAAACCTTAACTCAATATGTATCTTAACAACATAAAGTGAGTTTTAAAGTTCTTAGCACTAAGTCTTCAAAGAAGCCTTTAGTTTGAACTTCATTATTAAGCTCAAGAAAATGGACGAAGAAATAAACATCAATACTTTATCAAAGCAAACATAAAAGAACTACTCATATTCTTCATTTTATTGCTCATGGGCTTCAATCTAGAGTAAACTCTTAGAATGGAGCTTTAAGGTTGGCAAGGGTAAGCTTAGAGCTCTTTGAAAACATATGATTAATTTTCGTAACAAAACTATGATTAATTTTCTTAACAAAATTTTTAGTGATCTACTTAACATTTTATCAAACTTCTGTACAAAGAAAAGGAAAGGAAAACCGAAATCTTTAGCAAGGAAAAGGAAAGAAACCAAAAGCATATATGGTCCAAGATCAATTTCAAGCTTTAGAGGTTTCCACATGGCATCACAAGACCATTATCTTGAAACTCAATCATCAAGCCAAGGTTTTCTCATCAAAGGACCCTAAGGCCAAAATGAATAAAGGAAAGGAAAGCTTTGAAAACCAAGAGAAACTAGAACTTTCCTTAAAGAAAGCAAGTAAAACTTTGAAAATAAACCCCTACCAAATGAAGCCTTAAAAGAAGATGAAAGAAAGCTTGTGTTCTTGATGAAATGAGAAGACAAAATCTTCTCTTGGATGGTGATGTAAATTCGGCCAAGGGAAGAACACAAGAAAGATGGATTTTCCTTGAAGAAGCAAGCTTGGAAATTGAAAGGTTTGGTGTTTGAGATGGTTTGAGGCTGGGGGAGTGGTGATTCAAGGTTGTTTGTGGTGGTGGAAAGGTTTCTTTGATGGTGGAGGAAAAAGAACAAGATGAAGAGAAATTGAGAGAGAAAAAGAGAAAATTGCAAGAAAGCTTAACTTGGCAAATGATCTAAAGTGTAACCAAGTTCACTAAAGCTTGGTATTTATAGAAAATGAAACAATGGAGGCTGATTTGGGAGGAAGGCTGATGGTTTTCATGCCAAGGGGAGGAACAATATCTTCAAAACTTGTCATTCAAAGGCATGGTTGGAAGCATGGCTAGCTATGTTGAAAGTATGGCTTGAGGTATGGTATTTGGAGTGAAATAAAATCAACATGTGACATATTTGAGGGTATGTATTTGGCCAGAATTTTTAGCCAAGGGGAGGAAAAGAAATTGCTCATGTAATTGTGGTTTAATGATGTTGTTGAATTTTTATTAAGGTTTTGATTAGGAGTTTGTAAGAAGTATTTATGTGAGGTAATGGTTGATTAAGGTTGTCATGACTTGATTTAGGGGTGGTCTTGCTAGATTAACAAATTAAAAACCATTTTCTAGTCAAATTAAATCATAGACAAAGTTCCTTGATTTAAGGAATTGGAGAGAGAAATTACTATTCAAGATTCCATGACTAGGAATCCTGAATCAAAGAAATGAAATTAGAGTTTAACTAAGCAATCTTAGGTTCTAATTAACCTTAATAAATTATTTTGACTCTAGATTAATTATCAAAATAAATTAATCTTCGATTAGAGCCTAATATTGCTTAGGTTTGGTTAATTACGTCATTAGGCTCACTTACATTGTTCTGGGGCAAATGGTAATTTTACACTAAAACTTCTATGTTTCCTTGGGTCTTAACTAACCATCATAAACCACTCATAAACATCATTCTGAACTTTCTGAAAGTTTCTGGCTCAAACGACACCTTTATCCGCGTAAAACACTTCAGGGTATTTTCAGTTATTTCTAGTGAAGTTCGAAAACGAATTTCAACCTCTGAATAACAAACATCACGGTTATAATCCCCTTCAAACATTGAGTTGACCCATTCTAGGAGTGCTAGGTCGGCTATCCTAATTTTCTGGAAATGACCTCAGGGCATTATGGTCATTTGTACTCTAAAGCAAAATCGAGGGTTACAATAATACGTCAATTATCATTTTGTTAATATTATTTGTTATTATTTTCATGTTAAATAATTTTCTGATTAGATATTTTATAGAGTATTTCTATTGTGCTAATGGAAGAAAGATATGTAGGATTGATTTAAACAAAAATTAATTAATAATTAGAAGATAAATTAAATTCAAAAACTTGCTTTAAATATTAAGATTATAAAAATGGTAAGGTATAATTTTCTCTATGGATGATATGGAAAAATTTTCATGTAATAATTTTTAAATATTAATAATATTATAGATAGTTATAAATTATAAATTAGTAAAAAATCTAATTATGTAGTTTTTTAGCATAACATATGAGTTGTAGTTTTAGTTCATTATCAACTTAGAAAACATATTATAATAGCTTTTTATATAATTATATAATAGTTACACATGGACAATAAAATTATCGTTACTTATAATTGTCTTTTTTTTTTGATAAAATAGTTATAGTAGTTTTGTTATCATCAACTAATAGTATAACAATTATACATATAAAATTTTAAAGATATAATAATATGTTGAATTATCATTTTGTTTATATTATTTGTTATTATTTTCATATTAAATAATTTTGAGTGACATATTTTATAGAGTATTTTTATTATGTTAATGAAAAAGAAATATGAAAGTATGATTGGAAAAATTAATCAATAATTTGAAGGTAATTAAATTCAAAAACTTACTTTAATTAGTAAGATTATGAAAATGGTGGGCCATAATTTTCTTTTTGAATGACATAAGGAAAACTTTTCATATAATAAGTCTTAAATATTAGTATTATAGATTAACGATATAATAGACGTTCAATTATCATTTTGTTTATATTATTTGTTATTATTTTCATATTAAATAATCTTGTGTGAGATATTTTGTAGAGTATTTTTATTGTGTTAATGAAAAAGAGATATGAATGTATGATTGAAAAAAATTAATCAATAATTAGAAGGTAAATTAAATTCAAAAACCTACTTTAATTATTAAGATTATGAAAATGATAGGTTATAATTTTCTCTTTAAATGACACATAGAAAACTTTCCATGTAATGGGTCTTAAATATTAGTATTATAAATTAGTATTATAGATTATATATTATAGATTTTTATAGTGCAATCCTACTATTAAATATTGATGATTGTTAATGATATTATAATAATATGTCATAATTGCAGTTTTATTTTTTTTAAAATAATTAATGATTACTTATTAAAAATCGTAGGCTCTAAATCATTTCTATTGCAACACTAAAAAATTTTCCTTTATAGGAATCTGAAATATTAGTATTATATATATATATATATATATATATTATATAAATTATAGATATATGAAAAATAAGTGAATTTTAATTTTAATCCCTAAAAAACGTTGTATTAGGCTTTGGTTCAAATATTTCCATAATTAAAATCACTTGGTTTTAGTCCCTAGCATTATGTTAGTTTTACTTTTTATCAAACTTGACAGCTTATTTAAACTTTATGTTATTAAAATTTTAATTCAAATTGATCACTATGTTTAAATTAAGTTTCTTTTATATTAGCTTGAGAGTTTAATTAATTATAGTTATTTTAATTAATATTAATTAGTATAATTATTAAATTTAATTTTGGAATATTGAAATAATGATAGACAAATCTTTAAAATATCTTTTTATTTAAAAATTGAAAGGCTAAAAAGTTCCTAATATTTAAATAGATTAATTTTGATCTATTGGTATCATCCAATTAAATTATCTTATTTGTATGACTTTTTAGTAGTGGGCATGAAACTCAACCATTGTGGCAATGCATGATTTGAATAATAGTGAAGAAGTTATACATTGCAGGTGCATATAAATTATACTCATATTCAAAATACATAAGAAATACAATCTTAATAATTTTTAAAATTCTCTTAATATCAAGCAAAGGTATAAACACACCAACTCTCACCTTGTTTGCCTCAAAGGATTAATTTTATTTTAAAATTGATAAATTAAAATATTTTTATACTTAATATTTATATGTAAGGTCAATACTCAAGACCCCATATGAATTATGGAAAGAAAGAAAATGCAACATATGTTTTTCCATATTTTTGGTTCTAATTGTTTTATCCTTATCATCAAGGATAAATTCGCAAAGCTTGACCCAAAATCTTACCTTGGAATATTTCTTGGTTACTCATCTGTTTCTAAAGCTTATAAGGTATACAATAAAAGGATAAATGTGGTTGAAGAAACCATCCATATCAACTTCAAGGAAAAGAAGGAAGACTTCAATCAAAACATTAAGGATCTAAAAGATTTCTTTGAAGATCTTATTTTAAATAAAGCTCCATAATGAAGAATGACTCCAAGAAAGCCACAATAGACTTTCTGAATGATATTACTGATATACCTAAGCAACAAAATCTGAGCATGTTTTTGATCACACTCTAGAAATCTCTAAAGATAATAATATATAAAAAGGGTACACTAGTGTATGAGGTTTGAGATTAGTATCCAAAAATCAAATCATTGGTGAACCTTCTAAAGGTTTGAAAACCATATCTTCTATTAGAAAGGAAGCAAACATAGCTTTGCCTTTTGAAATTCAACTTGAATGCATAGATGAGGCTTTCCAGCATAAAACTTGGATCGATCCAATGAAAGAAGAGCCCAGAGTCAATTTGATAAGAATAAAGTCTTACCCAAAGGCAATTTGTTATCAAAACCAGAGTCTTTAACAAGCTTGGATGAAGATAGTAAAGTGGTTAGAAACAAATGTGTTAAGATGCCCAGATCTTTTGGTCAGTCTGAGGAGCTATGACAATGAAAGTTGCCGCATCGTGGAAGAACAGGATAGGAGTTGGATAGGAGCTGAAGTGCTATCAAAAGAGAAGCTTAGCGTTATGACCATGCAAAGAGAAGCTTAGCGATCAGGCATGTAATGGCCTGACGAGGCAGGAGTGATGACCATGAAAGAAGGCACGACAAGGAGTGGCTCCTGCAAGGGCTCTAAGCGGAGGGGTACATGAATGAACCAATTACATACCAAGAGAGGACTAAGGCGTATAGGTATGGGACTAGGCACTTAGGATGACTTATATGAATTGATTAATACTACCTATGCCAACAAAGATGCATATTCTTTTCAGGAGCTTATCACTAAAGAACTCCAGAGTTAAGCGTGCTTGACTTGGAGAGATTTTGCATGGGTATCTCTGGGAAGTTTTCCCAAGAAGCATTTGAGTGAGAACAAAACATATTGATAAAAACCATATTGGTTTGTGAGGATAGTCGTTAATCATAAGAGGACATGAGATGTTACAAGTCATAAGTCTTCGAATCTCCCCTTGGGTGAGTCATTACCTTTTTCCTTTGGTGAGTAACTACATCACTAATGTAAGGTTGGGAACTTAGGCTAATGGTCTTGGGCTGTGTATAACACTTTAGGAATTATGCTTTTTAATTTTTGAAAGTAAATGAACCTTGGACCCAAACAAAAAATAAATGAAATGTCATAAAAATATAGTTTGTATATGTGCATAGAATGATTAATTGTAGGGATTTTAGTATTTTCACACATTTCGGATCCCATGGGGTAGGGAGGGTAATCATAGTTGCCATCCCCTTAGGGGGGTTTTTATCCGGTCCCTCAACCCATAGGGAGTCCCAAATTCGAGGCCACAAATAGGGCAGACCCGCTTGGTGCGGATTTTTTACCACCCTTAGGCCTTAACTCCTTAAGTCGATCAAGTAATGCATGATAGATATTTGATAAATAAAATTATATAATACGTTGTCATAATGTAACACCGTAGTAGTTCCAACTTATGGTTAACTCGCATTTGGATTCTAATAGTTTCCTTTGGCCAAGTGGAAAACTTGAACCGATTTTAAGTAACTTGAATGAAATTAATGGTTTTTCTTTTTTAAAAAAAAAAATCAATTGAAATCACAAGCCTATGACGTGATTATAACTTAGCATAGATAAAATTTAAACAACGCAAAATGCAATAATAATAATGCTATTGATGCTCATAGATAAAATTGAAGATCATTATATCACAAGAGAAATATTATCTAATAAGCATCATAACCTTGATAATGTATAATATCTAATTAATCGTCCAAGACAGAGTACCATATTTATAATAGAAAATAGAAGTAAGGATAGAAATAACAAAGTATGAATAATCCCATAAAAGCAAGAGAAAATAAAAGTAGGGTCTTATCAAAAGGTCTAACATCATATATCTCTAACAAACAACCACTTAAGAATACTCTAGAAAAGAAGTGAGGATGAACGAGAAGATGTGAGAAGGAAGCAAGAGCAGAGGAAGAGAGAAAAATCCTAAAACTACTCCTAACCTAACCTAAAATGGAGCTAAGGGTCATGGTTCTTGAGTTTGGAGGGTGGAGGTTGCATTTATAACCCAAAAATTCGGTAAAACCGCATCAAAATGTATTCTGCAACATTTGTTGATAGGTACGCACTTTAGCGATGGTTCTAGCCATTATAGCAATATTTTTTGACAACATGATTTTGCAAAATTTGTCCATCAAATCACTTCAGGGCCCTATTTGAACCCCTAAACCTTTGCATTAGCTCTTTGGTTGAATGAAAGTTGTAGATATTTTTCTTCTATTCAAAATTGACACCTTACTTGCCTCGTTAGGATTTGAGATGAGAGATATATCCTGATTATTGAAGCATGTCTAATCTAGAAATTCAAAACCTCAATTTTGACTTATGGGCTTATTATGACTAGTTATACCTCCAAACTGGCTTTCGTGTGCATGAACAATCCTCTTAGCTTTCATATAAGCCAAAGAATACAATTTTTTAGAGGTCTAATATTCTATTTATTCTCAAAATATCGACCAATGCCAAAAGCACAATTATGCAAAAATTCTCATTAATGCTTAAATTGATGTCCAAACTCAAATATGATATAAATGTAATGAATTAATTTTAAAAGAGAGCTAGTACACAAATAATAGGAGTCATTATGTCTACAAATACATACTTATCAATCCTTCTAGCATGTCCTTATGCAAGACTTAAAATCAAGCAAAAGTCAATGTATGAAAACACATCATGTTATCCCAAAGCCAACTACCAAAAACCTACAAATCCTAAACTTGACAGAAAAACAAAGAAAACAACCTAAGTGTCAATTCCAATAAAGTATACGGAAAAGCACAAGGGCCCAAAACATGCTAACAATGACCAATTTCCCAACAAGCAAGACACAAGTGAAAAGCAATAAAATAAGGCAAAATTCACTCAAACATGCAAGGATTAAGAAGATGTACCTTAGTAAGTACGTGTTTACACTCAAGTCTTTGAAAAGTGTTTAGGCTCAAAATTTGACACTCAATTTATCTCAAATGGAAATGTACTACTATAGGCTTGCTAATCATTTCACTCTCTACTGAGTCTCACCATGCATGCATAAATCAAAAGGGCTTATGCAAGATTGGAATAGGGCTTAGGTGAAGGGTAGCTAATTAACAAAGGCTAGCAAGGCTAAACCCAAGGTATAGAGAGTAAATACATATGCACGAGAACAACAATGCAAGAAGTGCAATTCCAAACAAATCATGCTTGTAAAAGCCTCATTCCCGCCATTCAACCAATTTTTCACAACTTTTATTTATGAACATGTAACACCCTAAAAAAATTATTTAAAAATTAATTTAAGCTTTATTAGTCATAATTTCAAAAACCTAAAACTTAGCAATGATGAGGATAGCCCAATGGACGTATTAAAAAAAATTTCGGGCCAGGGTGAATAGTAACCTTGCAGGCCCCCACGGGCACGTCTGAAAGAGTTAAACCTAATCGGGACTAAGAAATGCCCGGACTAAGAAAAGAGATGGTTAAGGTTAGAAATGATAAGGAATGAGAAGTTATACCTAGAATTAATTTTCAGGTAATGTTTGACTACTCGGGTACGTGTTTTACCTGTTCGATAGAATTTTGATGTGCGATTTTAACACGCACAAGTTACTTGGTAGCCAAGTAATCTTTACCAAACACTTTATGCCAAGTGGATGGCAAGGATTAAAACTTGAAAAGCAAGTTTTAATTTTGACCTTTCATTTATTATATTTACTCCTGAGTCAATATCTCATCTTTGGTAAAATTTTATGTGCAGTTTTAACATCTTGAAAGATAGTTTATCATTATACATGGATAATGTATATCCATTCAAGCCAAGTTTAAGACTAAGATTTAATCTTGTAAACCAAGATTAAATCCTAGTCATCCATTCGTTTTCCTTTTCTTTAAAGAATTACATATTTATATTATATGATATCTACACTTTAACACAAATAAATAACACAACCAACCTTATCACCCACCGTTATCATTTTCGGCCAAGAGACCTTGAAAAGTAGCCTTCCATTGTTCTTCATCTCAAACCTCCATTAACAAACTTTAAGCTTGCAAAACCTAGCTCAAAGTCACTAAAACACCAAGATCCTTTCACTAAACTTGTTTTACACCTCAATATCTACAAATCTAACCGATTAAATCTCAAATCTCCATCAATCCTCACCTTGATATCTTGCTTCCTCACTGATTTAGAAAGGATTTGAGGTTGATTTGGGAGCTTTGAAATGGAAGGGATCAATCTTGGAACAACTTAGAGCCAAGGATCCATTAGACACCAAAAGTGGGGTTTTCTTTGGCCTTTTCTTCCCAAATTTATTCTTAACATTTCTGATTGATCTTGGTCCAAATTTTTGGCTATATTGGTTGACAATATGTTGATATTGATATATGAATTTTGGTGGAGTGTTTGAATGATGTTAAAAATCATTTTTGTCAAAAGAGATTTTGAGGCATGTTGCTGGAATTTTGTTTTGCTATGGGCAAGAACTGAACATGATTTTCTGGTATATTTTTGGGTATTTTTGTAAGCTAGAAAAAATATATGTTGAAGCTAATATCCTGAGCTAGTTCCAAAAATTTTCTTGAGCCTTGTTTCGGACTCCTACTGCCTAAAAAAATCATGAACCGAAGTGAACTATGTGCTGCCTGGATTATTAGAACTGAAGCTATAAACTTTGCTAATTTTATTACTACATCAAATGATTGAATAATCACATGAAATTTTTACAGAGTATTTAGAACATATTTAAGTCCAATTGTGAATTTTTTTAATGATGTGATATGTTCATTTAATAGGGTAATAAAATTGGGAACTATGACTATTGGCTGTAAATAGGGGGTTTTGAGTTTGAATTTGTCTAATTTTTTTAACATATTTAGAGAGCTCTTTTTTCTGAAATTTTTATCAGACCTTGTGGACACATTTAAGTGTCTTTTAGAATTCTTATAGCCTCTAAATTGATTTTTTGATGTTCAAATAAATTGTGCTATAAATATGTGAAATCTGTTATTGTGCTGAAAATGAATTGATGCTTGAAATTGATGAAATAATAGCATCTTGTACCAGTATGGCATAAGCACAATAATATGAATATGAATAATTGAGCATGTGAACTTATTGATGAGGTTAGGCACACATAGGTATGAATGCTCATTACAATTGCTCATATGTGAAAGAAAAGCATAAGATTATGTTTCTTGGGTTAGAGAAAGTAAATTCGTTTGGGAAAGTAAACCTTACTACCAAGAAAAACATAAGGTTTATAATTCTTGAGCCTAGAAAGTAAATCCGATTGTCAAGGAAAGTAAACCTGACTAGTTGGGAAGTAAACTTATACCCTGAAATTAAGTCGGGAGTAAACCTTACTAGAAATAGGTCTGGATGAGAATTGAAGAAAAGATCCAATGATTATGTGTGGATTAGCTCAGTCCTAAATGGATTATTATCCTAAAGTAGTCTTTTATCTTTTGTGCTAAGTGAAGAATTTTAGTATCAATATTGAGGCTAATATGTTAAGTTGTGATTTAGTATAAGGTTTATATGCTGTTGAGTAGTATGATATGTGATTGAATAATAAAAGCTACCCACTTCGTAAAGGATGATTTTAGAACTTTAAAATGGATATTTAATATATATTATATGATCACATTTTCTTGATAAACCGAAGTGGCTGGGACGATGATGATGACATTATGATTATGTATTTCGGCATACCCTACTGAATTTCAGAATTCTCACCCTGCTTGTTTGTGTTTTCGTGTCGTCTCCAGGTTAATTCTAGATGATAGTGAAGCGCTACAAGAAAGACTAAATTGTAATTTCTATAGTTTAGTTGTGGGAATTTGTATATATATTGTACATATATATATATATATATATATATATATATATATATATGTAGTAAAGAACATATGTGAACTAAAGCTCATAGAAGAGCTTCCTTTTGTACTTGATTTATATTAAATAAATACGTTGTTTCTTACTATATTTTTTGATAAAATCACGAGTTAGTTAATATATTATTTTGACCGATTCTTGCTATAGATAATTAAAAAAGGTCCATAAACTTATAAGTAACTACTCCTCGAGTATGATGTCATGACTTAAGAATGATGTGTACTTGGGATGTTACAGAACACATATTTTTGTAATTTTCTTCTTTTCTTTTTTTATTTAATAGATTTATCCTTCTTCTTTTTTATGCATATTTATTTCTAGATCTTCGCCTTTCCAGGGTTTCCTTAACAATATCACCTTCCCCCACACTTAAAACAATGCATATTCTCATGCACCCCCCACACTTATGCTCAAACACATATGAAAAAGGCACAATTGCTCTCCTAAGCCTAGAGGTTGGGTAATTTCATTATTTTTTTGCTTGGGCTTGTAATATGCTAAAACCAAAGAGAGGTCATTAAGGCTCAATGGGGCTTAATGAAGGCAATATGGAAGGACAACCATATGGTCAAGTAGCTCAAAACAAGGAAAAAAATTACCTTTGTGAACACCATATTTTGTCCAAGCATTTTTGACTTCATTTTTGTTTTCAAAAATAAAAATGTCTCACTAAAAAAAAAAACCATTCTTTTTTTTTTAAGTCCATTTTCTAGCCCATTAACCCCCCAAAAAAAGGGGACCAGCCTATTTTATTCATTTCCTTTTAGCCCACATTTCTTTGATCTGGAAACCTAAACCAAAAAAATGATGATAAAATAAAAATTTAAAAAGAAACAAAAATGGAATGAAGGAGCTTGGACAGTAATGACAGTGCATTAATGCCAGATAACAAAAACTTGAAAAGGTGGAGGACCATGCTCAACTACCCCATGAATTGAAGGATCATCATTACAATGATCATAATAAACTAGACAAAATCCCTCAACCATACCTCTCATTGCTAGAAAAGAATTATAATGGACCAAGTAATCAATTTGCAAACATGTATAAATGCCTAAGTTCACTACAATGCAGGGGAATTCCTGAAAAAAAAACAAAAACCAAGCCAAGCTTACTCTTGTACTCTCCACCATCAACATACAGAACCTACACCTCTCCATTTTCATCATTAAGCATACAATCATCATCATCACTAGAAACCCATCCACCACATAACCCACAAACTGAGCAACCAAACCAAAGCCAACATCAACACAACCTCTACAACCACCACCAATATCAACATAGCACAAAAAAAGAAAGAAAGAACCAGGTAACAACAGCATCAATAGTTTCATCATCATCAAAATATAAAACTTGGAAAAATCAATAAAAAAGGGAAGAGGTTGTAATCCTTTTTCCCACCACCGCCGCGACCTCATCATCATCAATACCGCAACACCCTTTCCCTTCTCAGCCTAACACCGCCCATCATCGCCGCCGCCGCCCGCATGCATCACTACAATGCGCATGCTGCACCCCCTGCCATAGCTGTCCACCACCGCCTACCCTCCTCCCTCCTCTCCACTCAACAACCATGAGCCATGGTCCTAGCCATCTTCAACCTCCATCTCAGCCTTGAATCACCCCAACCGCAAGCAACCCCTTCCGCGATTTCCAAATCCTACCGCACACGCCACCACATGCAGTCGCCCGAGGCGTACTCCACCTCCTAGAGCCGCGAGCCCGTCTCCTCGCCCACAGCCATCGCGCTGCTAGCCACACTACGAGTCATCCCGGCCCGCCGCCTTCCCCGGCCTCATCCCTCGCCTCTCCCTTTCCTCCGCCATCTCTTCTCTCTCCTCTTCAGCCCTCTCCTTCTCTTCCTTCTCATCTCTCATCTTCTCAATTTGTGTATGAGAGTGAAGTGAGGGAGTGCTGTGTGTGCGTGTGAGTGTGTCCATGTGTGTGGGTGTTTTATTTATTTATTTATTTTTTTGAATGCGTGTGTATGTGTGATGATATGATTAGAGTTAATGTTATTATTATTATCATCATTATTGTTGTTGTTGTTAGTTTATTGTTTATTTTGGTGTGAGATCAGATTTTGATTGGTTGGATTTGAGTTTATTCGATCAAAACAAAAAAAAATTTATTAATTCCTTTAACAAATCCTTGAATATGTGATTTACGAAAAAGAGAGTTTGTCACATGTTTTAGCAACCATCTTAAATCATTCAAGTAGAATTAAATAAATTAATTTTAGAGGTGATTTAATTATGTAAAAAAAAAGTGATTTAATTATTTCTTTGGTTTTGAGTGAATTTAATTTTTTGATAAAAAAAGGATGAAAAATAATTAGTTTTTTTTAGTTTAATCATTTTATAGGTTTATGTGTCGTGTGTTTAAATTAATTGTGTATTTGTATTTATGAATTATTTTTGTGAAATTAGAGCTTAAAAAAAATGTTTTCCTTCCATTAATAATCAAAAAATCTATTTCTAAAAAATTAAAAAAATTAACCAACATATTTTCATTCTCTTTTAATTAAAATCAATCAACACATACTTATTTTCTACAGCACGTGGCTTTGAGTTCCTCATTGCACCAGGGATACCGTCCGCGTAGCCAAACTATCAAGCCAAAATTAATTTTTCATTAAATTGTGTTCTCATTTATTTTTTATTTCTTTAATTTCATTTCATTTTATTTTCTTTCTGGACATAATTATGGTTATTTTGGGGAAAACTAAATATTATTAAAGTTATAATAAATTTGCGTAATGAGCTTTAAAACTACTGTATTTATATGGATGTTTTAATGTTAAGTTTAATTAAATTTCCACCATCCCTGAATCATAATCAATAACTCCGAACTTCAGAATCTCTTTCAATAGACCAGTCTGACAAATTAAAAAGGTTTTCTAATTTTTCCAGTAATTAAAATTGGTGGTGACTCCCATTGTATCATTAAAATCGCGTCATTTCATCGTCGCATATGCCCTCCAGGTGCGTTGTGACAACCTTTATCATCTTAATGCATGCAACACATTAATGACAAAGCCTCAAGTAAGAAAAAAGCAAGTTCTAGGATGCATAACTAATGATAGAACGCATACAAGAAAGAACAAGAATGGCATGCAACATATATCCATCCATTAAAGGCTCAAAAGCTCAACCAAAGATCACGTCCATATACTCAATCCAAGAAATGAAGTGAAAATTACCTAGCATGCACAAAGCATAATTCATAGTCAAGCAAATCAAGAAAAATGCCAATGTGCTAAAAGCAAAGCAAGTAATCCTCTATAGCATCAAAGGAATGGGCAAATGGCTATCGACAGCTAAATAATAACGAACATCCTATAACTAATAGTATGTGAAAACAACACTAAGCATACTTTATTGAAAGTTAAAGACAGAAACTAAAGAAGGGTGGTGAGAACTCCTCATGGCAGCTTATGCTTGAACCACTCCTGAACTCCCACTAAGGTTTGCTTTGTTATCCTCCACTCGAATCCTATATAATGCGGATCATGTTAAAGATCAAGATCCTTTCCAATTTTTAGATCCAAGTGTTAAGGTTGCTAGTGTATTCCTTAGAGCCATAAGGCTCCTCATGGTCCGAACATCCAAGTAGCAATACATTCCAAGTGGGAAGGATGTGAATCCCCACAAGAAGGCTTCCAACAACATGTTCTATTATCATCTAGTTCCCAAAAAGTATCAATAAGATCTTGTACAAGCATCCCACATATGGTTTAGAGTTGAGCATCGGTCTCAAAAAGAATACTCATGTCACCCAAGGGAGAAAGGCCTTAATCCCAATGGCAACAATTGGACGGAAAGGGGCAATGGGGTGGGCACGAAAATCTCCGCCTCTTGAATCTTTGTAGTATGAACCTCCAATGTAGAAGCTTTCACAGGAGCCTTAACACTTGAAGATCCATTATCTACTAGGAAGGCTTTCATCTACAACCAATTCAAATGGTGGCTCTTCATATATGATCATTTTATCAGACTCTCATTAAACTCCTCTACTAATGCCTTAGTCAATGTGTGTTGTGGCATCTTAGCAAGTTGCTTCAAGACATAGCTGCTCCATCAAATGATGACTCATTTAGCTCCTCAATCATACTATAATTTGCATCATCCATCCTCTTAGCTAGATTGAGTGATGGCTCCTCATGGACAATCTCTACATTAGACTCCTTAGCATTTGGCTTTTCCAATGACGCTTAGCAATGAGAGCATACAAGCAACCAATTGGTCCACTTGAAACGTATAGCTTGAATGGTAGCATCAATTGTCTATTGATTTTGTAAGGAGATGGTGGCTATTTCTTCACCTTTTCTTCCAAGGAAGGTTTAGATGATTCAAGTTTAGGGGATAGTGCTAGGATGTGAATGTGATATGGCTTAGCTACATAGGCAACTATTTACTTCACTATTTCTTCCAAAGAAAGTTCTAGAGATGAACTTTGAGGGTTAGCTCTGTATGGAAGTGTATATGGATCAGGGATTGGTTATGTGTATGGTGCGATTGGTGGTGGTGGTGGTGATAGGATTGTGGTTGGAAATACATGGGTGGTTGATGGTACGGTTATGATTATGGTTGGCACTCCATTCCATGATAAGGACCATCTATTGCTTCATGCCCTACAAAATTCTAATAACCACACACTTTGGGACTAAAATAGTGGTTAGCATCCATGTTAGCTAAAGTAGAGGAATTAAAAACTAAAGAAACAAAGAAAAATAAACAAGAGAAAAAATATAAATAAGACTTAACAAGCAAAAGAACAAGAAAATATGTACAAGACTAAATAGCATCGAACATCCCTGCAATGATGCCAAATTTTAATAATCTAGAATGTCACAGTTTAGCTCTCTATCAAATTAGAATTTGTAAAAACCAAATTATAAGAAAAATGATGCACAATGATGCAACTCAATTGTCTCAAATGGATGTTCAACCACTGTGAATTAAGAATGTACTTGAAATAGGGTTTTAGTTTTAAGGATTTAACACAAGGGAATTAAAATGGAAACAAAATAAAACAACTAAACTAACAATCAAAAAGTTCTAGCTTGAGATCCCTAAGAACAAGTAGTAGCTCAATCACTGATTTCAAGAAGGCATAAATTATATAAATATATGATTAAACCTCTCTAAATTAGGATCCCTGACACTCAAGAGATACAACCTAAGACCTAACTAGAATCCTAATTCCTCACATTCCTAAATTCACACTCATGCTCATTAACATACAAACTTAAATGTAAACAATTAACTAGCATGTAATATGAGTCATTACCATACACCCATACCACAAACACAGGAAATAGGGAAATGAGAAAATCATAGCATATAATTAAATACAAAACTACCAAATTCATCCTCTAAAATTTCGCATTTAACCAAATTGGTCCTATAGAAAAAAACTCTTAAATTAGTCCTACAAAGTTGAATAATAACAAATTAGTCTTACAAAAAAAATCTTTCAAATTTGTCCATACAAAAATGAATTATCAAATATAAGTTTATCCTCCTTACCTAACTTATTAGAAGGATTAATTTGGCTGATTATTTAATTTTGTAGGAACCAATTTGTCCAATTTAAAGTTTTTATAGGAACCAATTTGAGATTTATTTTCAAGGACTAAATTGTTCAACTATTCAATTTTGTAGGAACCAATTTGAGAGTTTTTTTTTATAAGGACTAATTTGGTTGACGTGAAATTTTAGAAGGATGAATTAGGTAGTTTTGTCTTAAATATAATTCATGTAAGGTTAGGCCTAAACCCCAATTCTACCCAATTCCGATGAAGATTAGACATATGCCAATATATCAATCAACACATATTCAACCTAACCCAATCACAAATACACATCTTAATACCATTACAATGCATAGTCATAATAGGAAGAGAAACTAGCAAGAAATAGAAATTGTATTACCAAATTGGAGAACAAAGTCTCAAGAGCAACTGCAATATTTAAGGTTCCTTGAGCTAGATTTAAAACTCACTCCTCCATTAATAGGGTTTACAAGATAAAAATAATCCTAACCCTAAAATAAAAGTTGAAGAAGAGAAGAGAAGATAAGGTGAGGGTGATAGAGGAGAATGTGTGAGGAAAAAGAGGAGATGATAGAGGAAAAATCCTAAACTTGCTAACCTAACCTAAAATTGAGCTTAGTTGTGGCTTTTGTGTTTTTGAGTAGAGGTTACATTTATAACCTAAAATTTGGGTAAAAATTTGTCAAAATTGTTCTGGAGCACTTGCTGAGGACTCACTTTAGTAATGATTCTGTCGCTTAGTGTCGCTATAGTGACAGTTTTTGACACAATTTTTGCAAAATTTATCCATCAGTTCACTTCCTGAGCCTCATTTTACCCACTAAACCTTCAAATTAGCTCGTTGTGTCTCCATGAAAGTTATAGATTTTTTCTTTCTTCAAAATAGACACATTATTTACCTTATTTGGATTTGGTATGAGAGAGACATACTTTGATTATTGAAGCATGCCCAATCTATAAATGCAGGATCTTAGCTTTAACTTTGGCCATTATGACTAGCTAGATTTCTAAACTAGCTTTTGTGTCCTCATTAAAGTTGTAGTTAATCTTCTTATCTTTCCTACAAGCCAAATAACACAATTTTTAGAGATCTACAACTCAGTTATTCTCAAAATATTGAATATGCTAGAAGCACAATTGTGAAAAAATTATCATTAATGCTCAAATTGATTCCCAAACTCAAATATGATATAAATTCACCCAATTAAGCTTAAAGAGAGTTATTATACTAATAATATGGAGGAAAATATGTCTACAAATACATACTTATCACTTATTGAACTCTTTTGAACCTTAGAAAGCATATGCCTATACCCAATGCCTATGTTTAGGAAAAGAAAAAGCGATTGACATGGATACATCTTCTTGATGACTAGCGAGGCTTGGATCTCAAATTTCATCTAGGCTAATTGACTCGATGAACTCGAACAATTGATTTACCGACTAGGCGGTTGATCTTGGCCCCATAGTGGGAAGGGTCAACATTGGTGATTTATTGTTGATTAATGACATTAGCATAGTTAGAAGACATACAAGAATAAGCAATGATAAATACTATTAAGACATAAACTCTAAATTAAGTATATTGGACAAGGACAATTTATTTACAAGGTTAAATTCTTAATCAATATTAGTAAATTACATTAATCAAATAGATAGTAAGAAATTTATTTGAAAGATTAATCCTAATTAATGATTAAAAAATGAGTAAAATTAACACAAATTAGACAAATGTCACGAAAAATAACAAATAATGTTAGAATAACCAAGTGTGTCTAGAAAAGATGCAGAGAATTACAAAAATGTTATTACTTAGTAAAATTATGAAAATACCCTTGCTATGTAAAAGAAATTACCAAACTACCCTTATCTTATCAATAAATGAGAGACACCCTTATTTTATAAATGGAATTACAAGAATACCATACCATTATTTAATTACAAAAATACCCTTGTCTTGATTAAAGAAATTACTATAATGCTACTACTTTAATATTTACTACAATGCCACTACTTTAATAATTACAATAATAGGCCACATGTTTGTATTAAACATGGACCATTTTCTCATTCCAAAATTAGGCCTATGTGTTTTCATAAAATATGGAGCATTTTTTCATCCCAAAATTTGGGCAACATGCTTGCATATTTTATGCTCCAAGCATTAGTTCTCCAAGTGCTTCATTCTTCTTTTCTTGATCCTTTCACTATAAATACTTTTCAAACTCTCTTCCATTTATTCCATTTTCCAAGCAACAAAGAGACCTCACCATACTTGGCAAGAGTTATATTCTCTAACTCTTGTAAAATACATACACTCTTGCTAGTCTTCAAGTCTTAGAAACTCCCTAAGTGTTCTCTTTCTCTTATTTTTCTCTACCATTTCTTCTTATGTTCTTCTCTTCAAAGATTTCTTTTCACTCTCAAACTTCATCTAAACACTTAAATTCTAAGCTCAAACTCTCACTAGCCTTCACAAGAGTTACAATCTTTAACTTTAGTGTAAAATATTTTCTTAAACACTCAAGTTCTACAGCCAAGATATAAGGAGGGTCATCCACTCCAAAGACTCTTTCTCAAGTTCAAGGAAGAAGCGAATGACTCTTTTAGACCCTACATAAGAGGTAGGAGTTTCTTCTTTATTTGTTCAAACATTGTTAGTTTCTAACCCTGTCCATGGTTAGAATGCCTCAAGCTTGTGTTATTAACAAGAGTTTTGAATGGTTATTTGTGAAATATATTTTTATGAATCAATGCATTCACTTCTCTATTATAAATATTTTTATGATGTTTTCATGCTCATATATGACTTAAAAACATGGTAGATGATCCTTGTATTGAGGGAGTAACATCAACCATTAAATGATAGGTACTGGAGTTTTAGTTATTTTTGGCAGGAGCAACTTCGAAATATGAAACTTATAGAATATGAAGCTTTTGGAAATAAAACTATTTTTGCTACAAATTAGACTTAATAAATAACACTCTCCAAAAAGAATCACTTAAATAGAGTTCTTTGCTCAAGATATAAATTTTCAAAGTTAAGCCAAAGACTAAAACTCTAAATATGACCTTATAGTAGTAAAATAGGTGTAACTCACTCTATAAAAATGTAAATGGACTAATTTCAACTCTGTTGGAAAGCTAAAACACATAGAAACACATCTATGTATGATATGCATAAATCTTTTCACCATAAAAATACTGAATGAGAAATAAACTTGTGGTTAATGTGTTAGAGAGTTTGAAAGGGGTACTTTGCAAGGATACTATGGCATAATCATAAACGTATTTTTAATGAAATTACCCTTAATGAAAAGTTTGATGAGTTAGGAATCTGGAAATACCTTTAAGAGGCTGAGATATTAAGTATATAGAAAGTTATAAATTTTCATGTAAAAGATGCCAGAACTATAAATAGAATATTAAAGTCTTATAAAGAGAAAGTTTTAAGAATTTAAGTTGCAATAATCTTCAAGAAGAATATATATATATATATATATATATAAGTCATAAGGAAGCTTAAAAATATATAAAGAACCTTGAATAATATTTTAAAGTGCATTAGCTAAGTCCGATCTTATTTCCTGCATACTGGATAGGAGCATATTTACTTTTCAATGAGATATTGATGATAACATACTTATGGATATATGCAAAGAATGTGATGTATGCTTATGTGATCAATTACATGATGATTTATGGCATGTTGTGATTATGAATGATTGATTGAGATGTATGTTTGATATGTTATATGACAGGAAGCAAATTTGGGAAATTTCATTCCTAGCCATTATGCTATTTTTTGCCAAATTTGTGGACTTAGAAAAATTATGAAATTTTGAGCATGAAATGATGAATGATAGTTATGATGTTGGCCATGTTTATATGCTCATGTTTGCATCTCTAAATGACATGCTAAGATTAAAGGTGACATAAGGCACATGCTAAGACTCTAGGAATTAATGGTAATGAGAGGTGATCTAATAAGGGATCTTTCAGACTTCATGAATTAATGGTTATGGGAGGTGACCTAAAGAAGTGATCCTTTAGACTCCAGGAATTAATGGTTATAAAAGTGATCCTATGTCTCCTATCTTGCATTCTAGGAGTCGGGAATTAGCTTATCAAGAGGATAAGTGTAGACTAGTGATGACTTGTTAGGTATGAGCTCATAACCTAGAACTCTCAAGAGGAGAGAGTATTAGGGTGGCCTCTTAGAAAAGAACAAGAAAGTTGAAAGAACAAGAAAGTTAAGTCACCTAGAGAGTAAGAAAAGATTATATTAAAATGAATTATGTTCCTTATGTTATGATAATTCATTCAAGTCTTGTAGTATGTTGCATAAGCATTGACATGCATTTCATAATATGGTATGATGCATTCATGACATTAAGATTCATGCTAAAAGATACAAGCCTCGAATAATAGTATTTGGAACTTAATAAATGAATCTTATTTATGTCCACTATTTTCATAATGAAACCTGAGGTTTATGAGGACAAAGATGATGACATTTGTTTGGAGGTGAAAGCCCTACTACGATTCTTGTACAACTTTCTCATTCTCTCTCTTTCTTTTCCATCTCATCTTCAGAGGGAAATGGCTATGTCCGTGATCTACGTTGATGCTCCCACCTGGGAGATGCACTTCGATCCTGCGAATTAGCTTATCATCTTGTGGGTCGTCTTACTCCTATCGACCTTACTCGTGTGTCAATACCTTGCCCCTCTCGGAGCATCATTAGTAGGTGTTGATGGTGGATCTCTTAGAATGCTTGTGCATATCTCGTGGAAAGGATAGCCTTCTTTTGATATTTTTGTTAGAGGTTATCTATTCTAGGCATGTCCTAGTAGGAGTAGTGGAGACATATTTAGTAGGTTGTTTTAGTTTCTATCCATATACTATTTATGTCTTTTCCGATGACTATACCTAGCCCAACCTCCTGTTGGTGGGCATGATACCCTTTTAATAGTTTATTTTGGTGCGTGATATGAAACGGTTAATACTTATGCTATAATTATATATGATGATGTGATTATGTTCATGTGATTGTTGTGTTTGTACCTGTGCATGCCGTGACTTGTTTTTATTTCTCCTCTATATGTACGAGGAGATGATGGATTTTACTTAGATGCGACTCACGTTTTGTTTTCAAGTTCAAAAAAAAAAAATTTACTCGTATTTTTACTAAGTATTTTCGAGTTAACAACAAAGATTGGAACAAAAGAGTAAATTCTAATAATTAACTTAAATGCGTTCTAAGCGTGTTGGATTAAATATTAGGGTGTTACAGAGGTTGAGGTTGAGGCAAGGAAAACTTTGAGCAAGTATTCCAATGGTAAAGGAATACCCAGAAGTGTTTCCTAATAATATACTTGAGTTTTCACCGCATGGAAAATCGAGTTCATTATAGAATTGGCACAACGAACGGGATCGAGATCTATAGCACCCTAGACAATGTCTCTAGTAGAATTGGTATAAATAGTTAGAGGAGCTACTAAAGAAAAAGTGTTAGGCCTAGTTTATCACCATGGAAGCCCGGTTATTTGTGAAGAGGATGAGAGTATGACACTGCATAAACTAGATGCCATTGAATAAAGTCATAATAAGAATAGGTACCCTGACCTAGGATAGAAGACTTTATGGACCAATTAAGAGGAGTAGTAGAATTTTCAAAGATAGATCTACATCTTACCTTATCAATTAATCATGTAGAAATACAGATACCAAAAGTTTTAGGACAAGATATGGGCATTACAAGTTCATGATGATGTCATTTGGATTAACTAATGCCCTAATCATTTATATGAATAGAGTATTTAGACCATTCTTGGATAAATTTGTTATGGTGTTCATAGATGATATTCTCATCTACTCAAAATCGGAGGAAGAACATGAGGAGCACCTCAAGGTAGTTTTGGAAATTTTGAAGGATAAGGTTGTATGCGAAGCTATCCAAGTATGAGTTCTATATGAAGGAATAAAATTTTTAGGCCATGTAATGTCACAAGAAGGTTGTCACGACCAAATTTGGGAATGTGACCAGCACATAGGGAATAAATCCCAAGAAAGCCCTTACATGACATGCTATGCATAAAAACTTCAAAATTTTCCAATTAAACATAATTTAAATAGACCTGGATAAACTTTCTCACATTTCATAAACCCAATAAACTTTTCATCTATGTATATGTAAATATCATCATTTGATCCATAGCCAAAAACATCTAGAAAATGAGTTGCTCTAACATCAAGCCATAAAATCCATAAACATAATTACATTGTTTCCAAAAAACATAAACTAATATAAATGCATGGTCCATGAATCCTAAATGCAATGCACTAGAGCACTAGCTAAACATAACTGAATTTCACTCCAAAGTGAAGCTCACCAAAAGATAATGCTAACAGCTATTGAGGATGTAACTAAAGGATCTGAAGCAATGCTACTATCTGGAAAGGGGAAAGAGGGTGAGTTTCATCTAAAACTGAGTGAGGTGGTTCTAACTCGCACCATATATAGGACAACAAGGAAATACATAATAATAATAATAGCAATAAAAAATCATTTTGTTCATTGTACTTAATAATATTAATAATTTCATATATCCATAAGAAAACATAATAAACTTTTCTAAGGAATTAAGAGGGAAACAGAATGCTAAATAATTCATAAGGCGATGCTCAATCCTTCACAAACAAGAGCATCTAATTAAGATTTTCGTTCTTGCAAACTGCATCCCTGGACTAATCTAAGGGTGGTTACCCCTCATGGGCGACTTGGTATACTAAGGTTAACGAATTGATTATCATTAACTGATAGCTCCCGTTTCTTTCTAGTTCCTATTCAAACATCATTCATAGTCATCATGTTAAAGCTTCAAAGCTAAACTCTCAATTCAATGCTTTCTATCATCTCTACAACTCATATTCTATTTTTCTAAGGTATATACTTCCATCTCATAATTTATTTAAAAACAGTTAAAGAGGCATGATAGTGTAAGTGGCATACAATAGTCAACAATGGTTCTATGTTTGTTCTAAAAGTCATGCATTTTCATGAAAGAATGTAAAATCATAATTTTTCTAACTTAGCATAATTTATAAAACATATTTATAGCATAATTAAATTTCTAAATTCTTGGAAGGTATAAACGTGTAGAGAAACTATTCTTGATAGCCAAAATTAGAGCCATGAGCTTTAACCCATTCACCAAAAGGGTCGGGAGAGAGGTACTAGCACTAACGAAGCTTTAAGGAGTAGGAATGACACCAACGTCTCCATAGGAAACATCCAAAACTCATGAACAACCATAAACATACTAGGACAACTCTATAGACATCCGAGAGAGTAAACAAACATAACAAAACTATGAACATTAACATCTAACCCATAAATATGGAAGAATAAGGGAAAAACTAAGCATACTCATCAACAATCTCTTACTTTGGAGCTTGGAGGAGAATGAGAAAAAGGAAAGGGAGAGCTAGGAAATGTTAGGGGTTCAAAAATAGGGTGAAAAATTGGTTATGATGTATTTATATAAGGGTAAGGGCATACTAATCGAAATTGTGTCATTTTAAGGATGAAGGCACGTTGAGGAACTTTTATAGCGGTCCCCAAAGAACGAAACATGGATTGCCACACCACTGACCGTATGATTGCTATAGCGGTTTCAAAGCTTCCCCCATCACTATAGCAGTCTCAAAAATGCATATTTCTATATTTTAAGAATTTCTTATGCTCCGGGGTTTTTGAGGTACCCTAAGTATGTATTATGCTTAACGAATGACAAGATTTGGAGCCTTCAAAAAGATTTGCAGACCCTCAAAGTTTTGTAGTGTTCTATCTACGTTTTCTATTTTGTGAGTGTTAGAGCACCTAACCTATAGTATGATCATTGTAATTGGGGTTTATGATTTATCCATATTTTCTGATAAAATAACTAGTTATAGTCACTAAGCAATGATATTAGCAGCATAGCACATCTGACCTCTAACCAAGACAAATCAACCACCCAGGATCCATGTCCATGACTGGCCATACTAAAAATCTAAATTTTCTACCTATTTTATCATCAACTACACTTTCAAAGATTGACCGTCAAATCCACCTTCTACTCAATTAGGGTTTGCCCACCTATTGCTTTTTCTAACCTAAGAGAATTTTACATTCAACTCCAAGGCTAAACCTCTCTAATCACCTTTTTAAATCTATAATTTATGAATAAGGTTCACACATGCAAATATTATCACAATATATGAATTCAATATATATCCCGCCAGCTACTAGATAGTGCATTACATAAGATGCGTCTTCAAGAACCAAGAAGGAAAGAGGGGCATCATTACCTTGGTTTTACTCTTAAGATGTTCTGAAGTTCTAAAATCACATATACACAACCAAGCAAATAATTTAGAAAGATGTTAACAGAGTTCAACTGAAATGGAAATAAAACAAATATCATTCTAAACTAGAAGTTATAAAGGAGAATGGTCCAAGAAATGCATATGGTTCCCTTTAACAAAAAAAAAAAAACCAACACCAACCACAAAGGCCTAGAAATGGAAAAAAAAGTAATGAAGGAAGGTGCAATTTGACTAGTAATGTAAATCTTAAAATAGAGAACAGAATTTCAGGATGGTCTTAAACATAATAACTTATAGCCAGGAGAAAGAATGTATACACAATCAAATATATATTTGTCTCAACCACTATTGTCTTCAAATTTCAAAGGCTACTCATCATTATAAAATACATTTTTGCCAAAATGACCTAGAACAAATAACAACATAATATAGTTAGGAAATATAATTGAATTATAACTACCTTTCTTGCTAGACAACAATCTCATCCTTGTCCCTCCTACTAGTATATATATATATATGCTCCCAATTCAATTCATATTTAGTGAAGAGATTCTTTTCCACGTCCATGCATCATAGGAGTCAAGAGCGGAAGTAAATGAAAAGTTATAGCGGTAGAGACAAACTTTAGAAGCACACAATTTTAGTAAAAGTAAAAATAAGACAAAGTCTATAGAAAGCAAGTTTAGCAGAAGACCTAAAAGGTTGAACATAAGAGGTGAAAATTGAAGATGATACCATAACACAAGTTGTAACATCCTAACAAGTACAGCCCCATCTTTAAGTCATGACATCGTACTTGAGAGTTGTTACTTATTAATTAGCTGACCTTTCTTAAATATCTATAGCAGACTGATTAACGTGTTTAATAATAAGCGTAATTCTATTAATAAATATATAACAAGGAAACATAACATTTATTGAATACATAGTTAAGTACAAAAGGAAGCCCTTCTATGAGCTTTAATACACATATGCCTCCTATTACGTTTATATACATGTAACTCCACTTAAGTAATAGGAATTAAAAATGTTAACTACTAAGCTACTATAATCCCGAGCTCTTCATGTAGGCCCCATAGTTCTCTGAATCAACCCTGAGAACATCTAAACACAAACATATAGGGTGAGAATTATACAATTCTCAGGAGAGCAACTCCCCAGTTACACAATCATAATGTCATTGTCATCGCCTCAGTTATTTCGGTTTATCAAGAAAATGTGATCATGCAATATAGACTAAAGATTTATTTTAAAGCTCTAAAATCATCTCTCGAAGTAGGTTGCTTTTAACAATCAATCATTTAGTGCACATATATCAAAATGTTTTAACATTAAGTAAATCATCTTAGGCAGACAATTTAAAATAAGATGAGTATGCATATAATACATGCAGTGAACTTATCTCAAAGTGACATAGTTTCACTTATGGCCATAGAAATCAAATTAGTGCATTTTCTTTTCATTGACATAGGAAAGACTTAGTTTATACCCAATGAGTATCGAACGTGGACAACTCCACAATAGATAGTTTATACCAAATGGTATTTATAGTGGATCACATCACACAAGGAAAATAGACCGCTTATCAGGATTAGCTCATTCCTATAAGTGATCATCAGACTTTTTTTTTCTATTTCTAAATCATACAGAGATCTATTCTTAGCCGATACGTCTACCAACTCAAAATATCTTTAGGGAAGTTCTTCTTTTTACCTTCCCTCATATATCTAGGGAAGTTCTTTTTTTAGCCTTCCTCTCATTTAACCTAAGTTTTATTTCTGTTTTGTCCATATGTCAAATTATGCATGGTTGAAGTTACACATTCTCTTTTCTTTTTCCTAAATGCATACATAAGCCATATGTATGTATTTATTCATAGTGCAATTTCAATCATGGCTCATAAACCCTCTTCAATTCCTCTAGCATGCATTTATATGTCACAAGTCACATGACTAAATATTTAACATCAAGTATTCATGTCATACTAGAACAAAAAATGTCATTATTTCATCAATTCAAAGCATTGTTTCATTTCCAGCACAATGGGCAGATTTCATGTCATTATAGTACAAATTTATTTACACATCAAACGATTAATTCAGAGGTTATCAAAATTCTCTAAGACACTTCAATGTATCCATAAGGTTCCATAAAAATTTCAGAGCAAAAAGAGTTCTCTAACTATGTTAACAAAATTAAACAAATTTGGTGCTCAAAAACCACTTAACCTCAATTCAGAACCAAAATCTCATAATTTTTAACCCTAGCAAATGATTGAATCAATTCAAAATAAAAATCACAGTTACACTTCAAGATGTTGTCAACATCTTGTAAAAATTTCAAAGAAAAAATCAATCATTTGCTATGGAAAAAAAAAATTAGACAAATTCACAGCTTTAGTTCCAATAATCCAGGCAGCATAGATACACTTTCGGTTCTTGATTTTTTTAAAGCATTAGGAGTCAAAAATGAGAGCCCAAGAAAATTTTTAGAACTAGCCTAGGATGTTAGCTTCAACATATATTTTTTCTAGCTCATGAAAATATCCACAATAGTACCAGAAAATTTGTTTCAGTGCTGCCTATGTAAAAATCAAAAATCCAGCAGATGACTCAAAACCTCTTTTCACAAAAATGACTTCTAAAATCATCCAAACACCACCAAAATTAACACATCAATATCAATATATTATCAACCAATACAACCAAAAACATCAAATTAAATCAGTAGTTAAAACAGAAAAAGATAATTTGAAAACAAAAGAGGTTTAAAATGCCGTACTTTGGTGGCTTTAAGGATCTTGGCTTCAAGGATGTTCCAAGAGTGATCTTGCTCACTTTAAGGCCACCAAATCAACATTAAACCCTTCCCTAAACAGTAGATGGTGAGCTCTCAAATAGAAGAGGTTGATGGATTCAAAATCTAATAAGTTAGATTGATAGATCTTGATAGAAGAACAAGTTTTGTAAAAGAGTTTTGGTTTTATCAAGCTAGGCTAGGATTATGGAGGTTTGAATCAAGATGGAAGCCTTAAGAAAAGCAACAATGGAGGTTTGTTATTCCTCATGGTGGCGAATTTAGGGAGCACAACAATGAAGTTAGGTGACTTTAACTTATCTGTTTAAATGTAGACATCATGTAATATTAATGCATAATTCCTTAAAGAAAGAAACACAAATGGATGTACCAATTTAATCTTGTAAGGCAAGATTAAATCTTAGCCTTACACTTGACATATAAAGGATAGATATTATCTTTTTATAAGATTAAACTATCTTTCGATACTAGAAATCACATATCGAAATTTCACTAGAATTGGTAAAACACCACACCAGGGTAATCAAACATTACTTGAAAATTAATTATAGAATATAAATTTTCATTTCTTACCATTTTAATCTTAACCTTCTTTTTCTTAGTTCCTGTATTCCCTGTTGATTTGGTTTTGCGTCCGATTAACGTGGGCCCACAAGTTTATTAGTCACCCTGGCCAAATTTTTTTTTTTTGACAAATCCATTGGACCATCCTCATTATTGGTAACTGTCATATTTTTTAAATTACAACTAATATAGCTCAAATTAATTTTTAAATAATTTTTAGGGTGTTACAGTAAGTCATGTTGTTTAAGTATCTTAGTCCATCATCCAAAATGACAGAAATAAAACCATAGGTTTCAAGCTGGATGGATAAAATGGGAAAGTGTTCAGTGTTATTGGTGATTAAAAAAATACCATTTTAACTTAAGGGAAAATTTATCCTAGAACCATAGTATGTCAATGTTGTATGGAACAAAATCTTGGGCAATAAAAAGCCAAGCAAGTGTTGCAAATATGAAGATATTATGTTGGATGAGTGGACACACTAGACGAAATAGGATTAGAAATGAATGTATTAGGGAAAAAAAAGTTGACGAGAGCACCTACTATTGAAAATGGTAGAATCTCACTTTTGGATATGTCGTGTGAAAAAGGCCCCGATTAAGCCCATTATTGAGAGTAAATTAGATGAAAAGTAGCCTAATAGCTATTAAAAAATATTTGGCCATTAAAAAAGACTTGGATTTTAATTGTTTCATTGTTGACATGGTGAAATAGTGTCTAAATTGTGGGTTTTGAATAGGAAATGAAGAAAAGAGAGAATAAAGACTATGATGAAAATGTATTGAAATGACATATTAAGATGTTATGTTATGTGGTGTGATACCAAATACAAAGCACCAATTCCTATTTATAATAATTCTAGAATCATAATCTTAAATAAATAAAGAAAAATCATAAAATATAAGAAAATATTGAAATCAACAAAGAGAATCATCTAAGATACTCTTTAATGTTTTAAGATATGATGTGAAATATTATTGTGTAATATCCTAAAATATAATAGAGATATTACTAGATACTTTCTTTATTTGTATCAGGACAATAAGACATGATTCATGTAGCGTATCTCACATAGTGAAGGAACAAAGCTTGGTTATTGTTATTGTTGTATTCTTTTCTAGATCCTTGGACCGGGCAGTTGTACACCTAGAACCACCTCATGAAACACCTACACCATCGTATAAAATCGATATATTACTTTTGTTCCTTCTTTTCATTAATATGGAGGAGACTGTTTGGCTTAGAGGCTTGAATGCCCGTGCATTTACTAAATATAGCTAGATATCAATTTTCCAATCCTCAGGTGATGCTAAGGGAAGATGTTAGGATCCCATTGCAAGGTATGGGGCTAGTAAAAAGGGGTGATGCCAGCATCATAATGTTCGTTTGGATGTTAGGATCCATTTGCATGGTACAGGACTTGAGTCCTTCATTGGAAATATGGGCTCCAATTAGGGGTTTATGAGACTTGTACTCTCCAATCACAATGGCTAGCTTTTGTGGTGTGGTTCTCCAAAGGTTCTTATCAAAATTACTAGTCCAAAATATGCTATTCAAACAACTGATCTTTCGCTACCAATAATCTTTACAAGAACAAAATCCTTCTTTGAAATGATGGAAACGAATAGCATCTCGAAGGATTATTCTCTCTTCTAACCATGGAGATGAGTTTCATTGTTCTATGGCAATCAGAGCAAACTCTCAAATTTTTCATCACCCTCACTGGTGCTGACCTAGGTAAAGCAATAATTCCAAAAGTTACAGCTAACTTTTCACTGTGGTGGGTCATGCTTATGGTACTACTCAGTCCAACTTCAAAAATGTCTGAAGGAAGATTCTCATTGTTGAAGCTAGTTTTCTTTATTTTAACCAACATTTCTTCCAATCGCAAATAAATCAACTGGCTCATTGGATGAGAACGATCATCAACCAAAAATGTATGAACCTTGTTTCCTACCTCAATCCAACTTACACCAGGTTCCTTTTTAATTCCTCGATATTGCATGAGCTTCCTAACCTCCAAAGCAGGCTTCTCTTTCCCTGCATCATTGTAGATGTTGTAAAGAAGCACATACGATGCAGCTGCTTGAGGTTCAAGCTCATTATTCTGTCGGCAACACGTTTTCCCAGGACAGTGTCCTTATGCACCCTACAAGCACCTAACAAGGCACGCCATATAACAGGATCATCCTCAAAACCTGAATCAAAAATAAATTTTTGGGCATCCTCTAGCCTTCCTGCTCTCCCTAGAAGGTCAACAATGCATGCACAATGCTTTACACTAGTCGTTATGCCATAACTTCTTATGATTTCGAAGTATCTTAATCCTTCATCAATGAGACCGCCATGGCTACAAGCAGTGAGGACACCAAGTAATGTGACCTGGTTAGGTTCAATTCCAGAAGCAGTCATCAACTCAAAAAGTTTTAGAGCTTCCTTAGCAAAACCATGTTGTGCATAGCCACAAATCATCACAGTCCAGGATATCACATCGGGCCTCTTTGTCTCTGAAAGGTCAGCTGAGCTGAATCTATGTCCCCAGACTTTGCGTACATGCAAATCTGTGAATTTTGAATAATAGTAAAATTTGCAAAGCCTGATTTTAATGCATAAGCCTGGATCTGCTCTCCAGATTTTGCTGCTGCCATATCTGCACAAGCACTCATTGCACTTGACATAATGAACTCATCTGGTTTCTTCTAGAAACCAAAAACTGATGGAACAAAGACAAAGAATTCTCAAACTGTCCATGTTGAACATAGCCTGCAATCATGGAGGTCCATGAGACAACATCCAACTTAGGAGTCAAGTTAAAGCACCTTAATCCATCTTCAACTGAACCAAAAAGGAGTACAAGTCCACTAACGAACTGCCAATGAACTCATCCGACTGAAGATTGTTTTTACATATTTGGGCATGAATTTGCTTTCCAACTTCAAAATCTTCAACAGCAATGCAAGCCTTAAGTATGCTGGAGAACGTAAATTTTGAGGACTTCAATCCCTGCCCTCGCATCATGCAGAAAAGGCGAAGTGCTTCATGCGCATATTCACTTGAGAGCGTCTGCATTTGCAGTAATCCAGCAATCATGGCATTATACATGACATCATTTCGGCAGGGTACACACTTAAAAATCAGCACTGCATCCATAAAATTCTCAGTCTTAGCATACATATCAAGCAATGCAGTCCCAACAACAACATCCAAATCCAAACCCAGTTTGACCGCATACCCATGTACCATTTTCCCAAAACAGTTCAAATTCTTTGAGCAACACACCTTAAGTACACTTCCTAACGTATACGTACTAAACACCAATCCATTCCGATGCATTCTCGTAACCATTTCCAAAACCTCATCGCTACAACCTAACCTAACATAACCAGCGATGAGTGAATTCCAAGAAACATCATCCACACCATCAGAAGTCTCAAACAAAAGCCTTGCCGGCTCAATCTGACCACCCTTCGAGTACATACCAATAAGAGAATTGACCACAAAAACCACTCCACTCAATCCACTCACAACTACCAAACCATGAACAACCTTTCCCAACTTCAAATCCCCAATGTAACCGCAAACACCCAAGACCCCTGCATAGGTATACTCATCAAGGCTAACACCACAGTTCCTTCTGGCCTCACAGAAAGCGCGCAACGCCTTGTCGTACGAGCCCACTCGAGAATACCCCGAAATCAGAGAGTTATAAGAAACGACGTTGCGTTGCGGCATTTCATCGATGAGCATCACGTAACTCCCGAATCTGCAGTACATTAAGAGAAGGTTGTTTAAAAGAAAGAGAGGGGTGAAAGGAACCCTTGATGACGTGTGCATGGGCGAGTTTCGCGTGCAAGATGGACCCGGTTTTGGTGCATGATGACTGGGCAGTTTGATGCAAGTTTGTGACGGGTTTGGGGAACGAGGTTGTTGGGTGAAGTTGTAGCGGTTGGAGAGGACGTGTGGAATGGGTTGCGGAAGCGTGTGGTTGAACGGAGAAGCTTGGGGAGACTATGGTGAAGGGGAATTGGAGTTGGAAGTTTTCAGGTTTTGGAAGCAGGTGCTTTGCATGGCTTTGATGGGTGGAAGTGGCGTTTTCGGAGGAGGGAGAGAGGAAGATGGGTCGGGTCGGGTCGGGTCGGATTTTGGGGAGAGGAGACACCCGTTTCGGCAGCATTGCCTGTCGCCGGGGAGTTTACGTCACCGACACCGGAATTGGGAGTAACAGAGAGACTTCCAGACCGAGGCAATGCATCAGCGATGCATTCTGTTAACAACAATACTTAGTGTAAAATAAAGTTGTATAATAATAGAGTTTTACTATTTCAATATTTAAAAAATAGATTTATTTGGACACTCATTTTATCATTATTAGATATGATGATAATCCTAATTATTTTATTTATCCATCATATCTAATTTAATAAAATATATATTTTAATGGACACTACTTTTATGTTAAAATGCAAAGCTCATAATAATATTACAACAATATTTAGGATTTTTTTATCTTGCAGTGTATCAATATTCACTCTCATCTAAAAATAAATAATATTATGAGTGTTATTTTAATATTGTTGTACAATTTTATTATACATGTAATACTACTCTCTTTAAATTTTCACTATTCTCCATTTTTCCTTTATTTTGCTAACTTTTGTCTTTTTTCTTTTTTTTAATCGAGTTAATGCTGATTTTAATTATTTGACTTTATAAGTATGAGTTATATTTAAAAATAGGGTTTATACACAATTAAAATAAAATATATATGATATTACATAAATCCCTCTGTTGTGATCCGTTTACATAAATGTCTTAATTCAATGTGATCGAAGTTGACTAAAATCGACTTCTATTCAACACATAAGTTGATTTTACATGACTTCAATGAGTTACCCATTTCCAACAACGATCAACACTAAGCCTCTCGTTGGAGCTCTACAGGTGTTAGGTTCCTAAGAAAAGTTGAGTATAAGCAATATGCATAGTGTGTTGAAGTTGATTATAATTGACTACCTTGATACTTTGAAGTCGATAAAATCGGTTGTAGCGTGTCAAAGTGAGTCAATAGTTGATTATAATCGACTTTTAGACGTGCATCAAGACCAATTTGAAGTCGATTGTAGTCGACTTTCGTGGTGCACTTGCCTACAAAGGAGGACGTAATGCCGATTTATCTTCACAAGAGCGATAGAGGATTCCATAGTAAAGAGCAAAAGGGGAGGAGGTGAAGGAGATATTTGGAGATAGGAGAAGGTGGAAGGAAGTGTTGTGGTGGTTACCATGGAAAATAATTTGTACCGTCTTAATTTTGTTGATAATATTGTAGGCAAATTGGCAGTATGGGTACCACTATTTAGGTTTTAGTTTTTTCATTGTATTTTATTTTATCATTTAATTTGATATGTTATTAAATTTTTAATTTTTCTGTTTATAAATATTTGTAGACGTTAATTTAATTCTCATTTATATTTTTTTTTTTTATGGTAATGTGTATATATATTTAGTTTTATTGTAGGTTTGGAATTAGGTAGCATATGTTAGTTGATTTGTGGAAAGTAATAAGTATGCTAGAGTTTCTTTAATTTATTTGTACTTTATTCAATTTTATAGTTATTTTGTAGAATGTTGTAATGTATATAATTAGTTGAGTGAGAAAGTAAGTATAGTGTTATATTGAATGGTACCTTTTTGTGTATATTAATATTTGTTGTAATAAATAAATAATTCTAGTTTTAGGTAAGCGAACATTTTGTTTAATTTGGTGAATTTCAATAAGTTTAAATTTAATTTGTGTTGAATTTATTTTAGGAATTTTTAATTTAGTTTCATAATGTAGTAATTTATTTATTCTAATGCAACTTTGTACATTATCTTAATCTTATTTTAGTGTTATGGTTGGTGTATGGTTTGCTTTGATAATTTGTAGGATTTTTAGTGCCAGTCAAATTTATTTTTTATTTGCAAAATACTTAAGAAATGAATAATATATTAAAACAAAATTGAAAAATGATAAGTTAGTTGAATTATTATTAACGGTCGTTATTCTTTAAGTGATTGAATGGTATTTTTATACATTTAAATTAGTATAGTTTTATTGTAATTTATTTATTTAAATGCAATTTTGTATCAAGAAAATATTAAGTAATATTTTAGTGCAATTTATATTTATTTTATGTTTAGTTTGTAGGATTTAACAATGTCTTAGATATATTTATATTTTACTATATAAGGTACTTGAATTTTAAAAGCTAGGCGCTATATATAATATGATAGTCGCATTGAATCTAAGGATGGAACCTTTTTAGGCAAGCTAGGTTTCAGGATGTTGTGTAGATGGTCCTTGCATTTGATCATGATTGGGCGCTCATTAGTGCACTTGTGGAGCAGGTGAAGCCTGGTCACACACTTTCCATTTTCTGTATGGAGAATGTACGGTCACATTGGAGGATGTTGTGTTTCAGTTTGTGTGTTGATGGGCTTCCTGTGGATGGCTCATGGGAGCATGGGAGAAATTTTATGATCGGGATATATGGACATTGTGTCAAATTTACTTGGAGCGGTTTCGGAGGCGAGAGACATAAAGGATTCTCTAAAATCTGCACTGGTTCACAAAGACATTTGAAACATTGCCACATTGTTACAACCTGACTTGGATAGTGACCGACGTGAGAAATCTCATCCCCGCGCAAAGCCGTGACCTTTGAGTTTCTCTATATGCATAATTTAATACTAAAATCTGTTTATAAAATGTAGTTTCATCTCTAATAAAACTTAGCTCTTTTGAAATCATAATCATCATCAATAAAACTCTAAGTCATAAGTTGTTTCATAATCAAACTCTGGAAATCTATAGTCATAATACAAGATATGAGTTGCTCTTATACAAAATAAATCATGAAAACCATAATCATAGAAATACAAAATAAGTTGAAACATGATATACAAAACACGCAAACTCTCTTATGGTAGAACCTTGCCCGCAATATACACTTAAGCACTCTATTGCTACACAAAACACAAAAGAATACTTCATTCCCAGGTGAAGCTCACCAATGACAATCTTACTACTATGGAGGAGGTGAATGAGAAGGACACGTACTTTAATGTATCCTAATGGAAGAAGGAGAAGGTGAATTTTATCTAAAACTCTGAGTCCTCACCCATAACCCTCTCATGCGACATTAACAAAGATATAAACACATATAGGTATATAAAATCATCAAAACTAGTTAATGCAATTTCTTGAAATCATATATATACACATACACACACACGTAAAGGTAGTACAACTAGTAATCTTTGGTAAAGCATAAAGACAATAATCTACTAGAGAAATAGGGATATTTGGTTATGCTTTGCATAACAAAATATAAATTCTCTGGTTATGCATGTCAACTATGACATAACAATTTCTCAAATCTCTAAGATCTCTCAAGGATCCAAATTGGACACCTAATTAGGTTTCGTTCTTACTCTATGAGATTGCCTTTAAGGACAACTTGGTACAAAGATTAACGATTGTTTTTCCAACCGTTAACCACTGTTTGTTTCTCTATAATTACCATCTAGTCTCTAAATCATCAAAACATATCATTTCTCTTAAACTCTACTTTGGCTTTTCTTTGGATATAAAACTCTATAATAAATCATTTAGCAATAATGGTCCCATGAGTTTATGTTAAACAATTATTTCATGCACTTGTTGAAAATCTTTTTCATAAATATAGCAAACCAATTATAATCTCTAATCTCTTGAAATATTCTCTAAAATCATGCAATCATGTTATAATTAAGGAAATTAACTCTAATGATCAACATAAGGGTCATAGGATCCGAACCCACTCACATGGAAGGAGAAAGTGGTGGTGGTGTCAACACCAATAGAGCTTCAAGGAGGAGATGACACCAATGTCATCATTGGAGCCACAAAACTCAATATTAGACTCTAACAACCTTTAGATAGTTCAAACATAACTCCAACAACATTGGGAAGTACCCCTATTGACAACAATAGAGACAAATAACAACTCATAACATGGGGAAGGAAAAACATGGAAGAAACTAACATAAACTAACAACAAACACTTACCTTGGATCTTGGAAGGAGAAGGAATGGAGTGGATTAAGTGGAAGAAGGTTTGGAGAAAGTTAGAAGGGAGGGCTTCGGGTTTCATGTGAGAAAACCTAAGCCTTGGGGTGTTTTTAAAGGGTTTAGGGCTTGCTAAACTAAATTGGGTCATTTTGCACTATGCGATATCAATACGCTCTAATGAACCTGAGAAACCTCCACGAACCCTGAGTGACCTCAACTCACTTGAGGGGCATAAACCGCTGAATCAGCGTTGCAAAATTCTATAGCAAGCACCCAACCATATCCCTTGGCCCCTAACACATCTGGGCTTTCCCGGCAACATGGGTGGTTCCGAGGAACCCTAGAGCCATACAGAACTTGTCCACTGACACTGTACACCAAGTATTATACATAATGCTGATGAACAACGATTATCCATACATAGAGCGTACATAATGGTTCTATTTGGTGAGGTCTTGTTCCAGATAAATCAAGATTTAGGGTGCATATGAAGTGGATCCCTTTTTACTCATTTTAACGGGATTGCAAACTAGTACTGGGTTTGTAGTTATAGGATACCTTTATCGTGAACTTTGTCACACGATGAAATACAATGTCATTGAGAATAGGTTGTTTACCTCTTCTACAGCCTTGGGTATGGCAGAATGACCTCAATTGGCCCCTAGACGGACTATCCACTCACTTTTCCACTAGCACAAAGGTACATATTTATGTGAATATTTTAGATTTGTTCTTTATTTGTATATTCTAAATTGCAATTAGGAAAACCAATTATGTACATTTCAGGTGGAGGCATTTTAGGTATTCAACGAGATTAAACATGGATAAGCTACAATGATACAAGCAGATCATTCATGCGATTGGCATTGCTGGGTTGCATATAATGGATATGATATTAACTCGCAATTAAGTTGTTCTAGTTATGATCTAATATTCTTATTGACGTTTCAGGTTTAGGTGGATGCCTTATAGCTGCGATGAGGTCAAGGACGTTACACCACCTTTTGTTTATGAGAAGGCTAATGTTTGAGCATCTATGACTGCACTTATACACTTTGTTGTGATTGAGTGGCATGCTGCGATCGCATGGTTGAATAGTTTGGTGGAGGACAACATATATTGGTCGTCCCAAAACATTGATCGGTTGCATGCCAAGGATGGTAGAGGGGATCTAGACGTATGGTGGCCTAAGTATCATGTCACATGGCATGGAGCATGGGAGGCACGTAGGGAGCGTGGATTTAGGATTCGCCATTTTGATGATGATCAGCCATTTGCCAAGTACTTCTAGTGGTACTTGTCAGTGGCTAATAGATTTTTGTTGCTATATGGAGCCCCGAGGATCCAGAGCTTAGGAACTTGCCAGATGGTGTACTAGCCATGCCCTATTAGCACCAGATATCGCATACCCCCTAACGTCCCAGATTGACGCTTCTTTAGGCATCGTGTGCATGCTGAAGACGCATGCTAGGACATTAGTAACTAGATGAGGCACTTGGTGATGATGGAGGCGGGCTTGGATGATTATGATTATCATCATGCCGATGTAGAGCTTAATCCAGACCCTAGACTATAGCCTCAGCCCCTAGCCTAGCCTTAGCCCTAGTTTCAGCTTCAACCCAGATCCCAGCCACCAGCCCGAGCCTCAGCCATTCCATGTGTACCAGCCACCTATGCACCTGCAGCCAGGAATTCAATGTCGGCCTGACTCACCAATTGATGGCTGACTCAGCCGTCAGCGATGGTGGACCCCAGCCCAACACACATGGCTCACCCCCTCAGCAACAGGACATGGTTGGTCCCCTCAATAGGAACATACTTGTCCTCTCAACACCAGTTCATGGGATGCCTCACCCAACAATTAATGACCCCGAGCCAGGAGTTTATGGCTAGCCAGTCATCAATCCATTTCACTTTCTGTCACCCTAGTTTAGCAAATCAGTCTCGTGATTGGTCTTGGTGAAGAGTTACATAGCATGATATATATCTTTCACGCATTTCATGTTAACTTTTGAGGTGCTGGCATTCATGGAGTCATCCAGGATATAAAGACCGCCCCCAGCTTCAACTATGAATCAATTAATGCTATTCGACCATTAGTTGAGCATATCCCACTTCCTCTCATCAAGGCTCCGCGAGGAGGTTAGGCAGAGGCGGTCATGAAGGGATTAGGAGGAACCTGGGGATTGAGGAGGAAGACGAGAGGATCAACAAGAGAGGTCAGGGAAGGAGCAACAACAACAGTTACATCCAGGCCATACAAACAGATTGTACATATTGCCGTTGTGTCAGAGGAGTCACATTGCTTGGTCCCAAACACAATAGGTGTGGTGGGTAGTGCTTATGATGGTTATGTATTTTAGACTTTTATTATATACATAAGAGTTTTAATGGTTATACAGAGGTTATGTACTCTAGATTTTTATATTATGTATTTGGCATTAGTAATCTGATTATATTATGATTATGTACTTTGGACTTTTATAATATATACTTGAGATTAGTGCTTTCATTTTATGTACTTGAGATTAGCATGGTTACATGTGTCCCACAATAGACAATAATAAACAACACATTTTCATTACAAAAGAAGTGACATAAAATTTACATTCACTGTACAACTTACATTTATCTGGAACAAATAGGTTAGTACAAATTCAACTTAACAATATTATTCTAAGTAGAAACCGATTGACCACAAAATAGCAACCGACAACAAAAATCTACGAAATTTATTATAATTGACTTCTGCATGCAATAAAGTTGATTATAATAGTATTATAAAATCTACTATAATCGATTTCCGCTTTGTGATGAAGTCGATTATAAGCGACTTTTGTTGACATAATAACATGTGATGATGCAGTATTATGAAGTCGACTATAATCCTTCTCCATTAATCTAAAATCGATTTTAGTCGATTTCTATTATATAGAATTAGGACATATATGTAAACGGATTGCAACCAAGTGATCCATGTAATATCATATTTATTTTATTTTATTTATGTAAAAAACCCTTAAAAATAAGTTAAATTAATCTCTAAAATTACAACATATAAATTAAGTTAATTCCTCAATTCACCTTAAAAAATATTTAATATGCAATATTTTTTTTACAAAACTCTACACCTTTCTCCGTCACTTGTTTCAAGATAGAAGGTGAAAGAGAAAAAGGTAAAAGAGAAATTAGGAAGAGAGAAAATATGTAGATTTTGAGATTTTCTACTTACTTGAGAAGAAAATACAGAAAAAAAAAGTGATTATGAGACCAAAAAAAAAAAAATTCTCTCCCAACAGACAAGAAATCAATAGTGGAGGAGCGGTTTTAACGAAAGTTACTATTATATCCCCATCTTTTATGAACTGGATCCTATTTATACACTCCGGACACTTGACTCTCTTTCAACTGCTACCAAAGGGTGGCTCGAGCTACTCATGTGCTGGCCTTTTAGGTTAAATTGTCAGAAATAACTAAAAAAAGATTAAATTGTCAGTATTCTAGTATTTATTACTTTTTCATTTTAATATGATAGAAAGGTTGAAAGGATGAAAATTTTATATATATATTTGAAAAAAATAACATTTCATTAAATCTTTCTTATCCCTCAACCCCACTTTTACACTATAATAGCCACAATAATTTAATTATTTTATGTTATATTTTATTTTGTGCATGTATTATATTATAATTTAAAAGAATATAACTCAATAATAATAAATAAATATATATAGTTTAATAGGTCCAATAACATAAATAAATATAAAATATTTAAGTAATTTATTTTATTTCATTTAAATATTCTTCATTAATTATATTTAACTAAAAATAAATAAGAAATAAAATAGTTTTATATAAAAAAATTCATGCTCAACAAGTGCTAGGAAATCCAAACACCTTAATTTTTCTATACTTTATACGTAATTTTACTATAAAGTATTTTTATATCTACTCTATCTAAACAATTTAACAACTTTTGATTCTAGTAAAAAAATACTTATGCAATTACATTAGGCTCTTTTATGTAAATTTTTTTTATTTATTATCAATCATCTTTTTTATATTATAAAAAATATCTTTTTCAAGAAGATGAAAATTTTAAATTTTCAAAAAAGATATTTTTTTAACTTTTTTTTAATGATTTTTCAATAAAAAATAATTACCCAAACATATTAAAATACACCAGAAAATCTTTTTTTTCTGTAAAAAAGATTTTTTTTATCAAAATAATCACATCCAAGTGAGCTCATAGACCCTATAAGAAAAGATAAAAAAAACTTTAAAAAAAAGATATATTTTTTAATTATTTTATTTTAACTTGATTATTTGAAGTAACTTAACTAGATCTGGATCATATTTTGAATTTATGATAAATGTTAAAAATTAAATTAAGATCCAAATGAGATCGTAGACCCTATAACATAAATAAATATTAAAAATGTTAAGAATCCTCTCTTTTTTGTTTTTTTCTGTCAGCTTCTCCCTTCCCCGTTTATAAATAAATTTGATTTGATTTATAAATGTTAAAAATCCTCCTCTCTCTTTTTTTTTTTTTTTTCTGTCAGCATTTCCCTTGCCGGTCCGTAACATACTTCTATCTTCTCTCTGCTTCTATTAATCCTCTTCTCTTTTTTTTGTTCTTATCTTTTTCTTTATCTCTAATGGTTTTGGTCGTGATCAAACTTCTCTTTTGTATGCACTGCATGCAATTCTATGGATAAGCGCGCCTATGTGGATTGGCCCGTTTCTTATTAAGGTCCAGAAAATGGACCAACGCTACTTTCCAACACAGACCGTCTTAGGCTTCTGAGCAGTTTTGAGCCTCTACTCCTTTGAATGATCACCCAGGTCCGATAAGTGTAATTATCTATTAGCGCTGACAACTTTTTTATTTTAAATCTTGTGTGTGTGGAGGATTGAAGATATGAACTAGTAACTATTACGTCATATAATCAACATATAATTATGTTCGTGTTAATTCAAATATAAAAAATTGGCAAAATTGGCCCTTGGTCCCTCAACTTTACTTTAACGTGGTTTCATTGTTTTTATTTAGGATTCTCGTGAAGGGATTCATCGTCATATAATAAACGTGGTCCCTCAAACGTAGTTAACGTCATATAATCAAAATATAATTTTGTTAAGGTGTTTATTGTAAAATTATACATTAAGCTCGGATGGTGAAAATTTTCCTTTTCACTTTTATCTCCTAACTAACACTCTTAAGAGAAAAAAGTTACCATAGACATTTCAAAGTTACAATCAAGGAAGAGAAAAATCGAATCCGATTATCAAACAAAATTAGTTCAAACCTTAACTGCCGAATTTGCTTTATTTGTTTAATGAATATAATAAAAAAAACATATAAATATATAAATATGAGTAACTATAATATAAATAAATATATTAAATCATTAATATTAACATAATCAATAAAAAAATATTCATAGATCTATAAAAATAAACATAATGCATGTAAAATTTATCTAGTCTTAGCCTCACAATACTTACAAAGCATTTAAGAATAATATTTGTGATAATCAACGCCTATGGTGCCACCTATGATGAAAGAAGAGAGAAAAAAAAATAATAACCCAACAATTTTTATTAGCTTGCCTCTTCTTCTATTCTTTTTTTATTTTGCTTTGGAGGACCCATAAGATATTAGGATTTAAGTTTTGAAAAAAAAAGCTTTAAAAAAATAGGTCCAACCCTATAATTCTGTGTTTTTCCTACTTTGATTTGCTTTAACTTTCCTCAATTTTTGAAGTAATAGAACTGATCAGTTACCAATTTATTCACCCTTGAACCCTGTCCTTGAGTTCCTGATTTTCTCCTTCATGGTTACAACAGACGACTTTCACTTTGCAATCAAGAAATTGGAACGAACGAGCATGTATGAAGAGACTTTATATCTGGTGTGACAACATTTGTATAGGTTAGATTACATTACTTTCTCTCCATGTTAACCCAATTCGTGAATTCGAGCCATAAAACATTTTGCTTTCTTCTATTAAGAAAGTGATTGTTATCAATGTAGGGTAATGTAAACGGCAAATCTATAACAGAAAACGTAACTCTTTTTTTTTTTAATTATTAAACATTTCTATATTCAATTTTAATTTTTTTTTAATTCTAAAACAGGGCCAAAGGGCCCAATTCAATTTTTAATCTTTATTCAAAGCACTTGTAATCTTAAATTCATGCATTGACAATCTAAAAATGAACTCCACGAAATTTGAACAATTCCAAAGCATGATCTTCACTCATCAGAGGGGAGGGTTTGGGAGACAAGTGAGAATCATGTATAGAATGAGCCCGATTTGCTCCAAAATCGTCCTTGTGGATCTGCATCTTTGGGTGCTCTGTAAAAACGGGAACACTCAAATTACTCATTTTTATTAACTTAATCAATATATTCTAACTCATATGTTAACGTTGCATCAATTTGAAAAAAAAAAGAAAGAAAGAAAAAACCCAAGCCCAATCAAAAGTCACAACTTTCCCTTTCACAATGCGAATCTTCAAGGACTTCGCCGCCACCACCGCCGCCGCCGCCACTAACGCCGATGACAAATAAGATCTCAGTTTCCTCGAGGAGGAGGCCGATGAAACCTCCGCCTCGGACCACCACCATCAGTTCCACGACCACTATCCAGATTCAGACCAAACCGACGGCGACGACAATCTCGAGGACTTCTCCGGCTTGGAGACACACAGTACTATCTCTACGCGTTCAAGGAGCCGAGGTGGACGATGCGGATGTCGTCTTTTTGAAGGGGTGGGAAAACTGGCCTTGATCATTCTAATTTTAATTTGGCCTCTTATGTTCCTTTACTATGCTAACGTTCACACTCGTGGTATTTTGTGTGAAGATGGTTTCTTAAAATGACTTCGTGCTGTGCAGATCTGTAATAAAATAGAGCCGTGGAATTGGGCAAAATGGGACATATTACTGTTTGAGAAATGATATGTTAACGCACGAGAAGGGACGCATACGGCGACACATACATACAGATGGGGAAGATTATTATTGTACAAACACATTCTAAAAGCCTAGGGTGGGAAAAGAAGCATTAAATTTTTTTTATAAGAAATAATAAGAGAAGAATGGAATACCCGGAATTGATATTCCCCCACCCTCCAAATTTCATTCTTCCTCCTGTGAACCTTCCCCCTTTGTCTTTGAAATGTCTCTCAAAACTCTCCTTCAACCTTGCGAATTTCTCCCTCCCTAACCCCATTCTCTCTCATCCTTACCACCCTTCTTCTTCCTTCACCCCCTAACCATAGCCACGCCACACACCATCCTTATGTCGCTTGTTCTTCATCGTCGATGATGTATGGAGTCATTGCGTCAACATCCGACTTCCTTCTTCACCTGCCACGTACCACAACCCTTAGGTTGGTACTGTCGGTGACTTACAGAGTTGACGCGTCATTGCTTGTCTTCGTTCTTCTCATCTTCTCCTTCATCACCACGTCCTCCACTCTTCTTTCTTGAGTTCATCTTCTCATGCATCTGTTTTTTTTTTTTGGGACATGGGGTTGATTTCTAACTAGTGGCCACTTCGAATCCTTGCAAGTAGCAGTAGCAGAAGCAAAGCAAATTTTTATTTGAGGGTAAGTTTTCTCTACAGCTAATTAATTCATTATGAACTTATTGATTAATTAAATTCTCATCATTTTTGACAAATTACTTGAATTAATTTAGTGTTCTATTTTCTCATTACCCATTAGTTTGTGTTTGCCCTCTATTATTATTGATGATTGATGTCTTCATTTATTACTAAGAATTCTTGGTGTTGCTATTCTATTAGGTGATTGTCTCTCATCAAGAACTAAATTCGTTGCTCATACTCAATTTTTTTTGTAAACACTGTTCAGCTTAAAAGGGACCCTATGACTCTTTAACATGTACATGCTCAGTAAGAAGTAGGAGCAACAAATTCCACCTTCTAATTTCAAAAGTATCGATAATATCATAGTATCAATATTGGCTTAAAGTTTATGGCTTTGAGGAGACTCATTTTCTTATTTTCGTGGTTTACATGCTGCTTCTATAATCCAATGCAATAATATACCTTTTTTGCCTTATACTTTGGTTTAAAATAGTCTTAGAATTGAAGTATTCTTAGTATTTGATGCACATGGAAATTTTAGGTAGATGCAAATTATTTGGCATTTTCCTAAACCAATATGTTATTAATTTCACTTTGATTAGGATTAGATTACATGAAGAGATTGGAAATAGTTTCCAATGATTTTGGTTGTCTTGCAACTTACTGGTGATACAAGTTCAATGCAGCAATTGAAGGAACACATTAAAAAGGAGTTGCTAAAGGTGAATGGATATCACTATGTCTAATATCTGAATGTGCATAGACATAAAAAGTTGAACTAAACTTGTCCTAGGACACCTCATGACCTTATGATGCTAATTCCTTATTATGGGCATGAGGAAGCAAAACAGGACAAAACCTCTTTACCAGATGCATAAATGGAAAGGGAGTTTAATTGTGATTTCTTGAACATATTCTTAAAATAATTGGTCTTCATGCATTTTAGATGCTGAAATTCTCAAATGCTATACCAATTATATATACCTTCTTCATTTCAAGTTTGTTCTTCTCATTTGTGATACCATTCTTTGCTAAAGTTACTTGCTTATTTTCAAACTCCATCCTTCAAATGATTGAATCTTGAACTTCATAAAATTAATGTATTCCAATTGAGTTTTGTATTCTCCTGGACTGTGTGGTATTATATTTTTTTTTGTTCCTTTATGCTCTATATATTTTAATGGTCCTTATGAGATTTGGATTTAGAAATTCCTTGGTTTCAAAAGAAATCCATTGCCTTACTAGTCCTCCCTCTAACCCATAAAAACCATAGATTTGAACTCAAAAGCTTGAATCTTGAAGCTCTTTTTTTGCTTTTCTATATAATTTCTGCAAAATGGCTCTTTTTTTGCAATTTCTGCAAAATGGCTTAATGGCTCCCTTTTAATTTTTGTTTTATTATGTTAATTTGAACATTTTATCTAATTTTTTCTAGAACTTGGAAGATAAAGGCTATAAGTATCGTTGTGTGTGAACATGTTCTCTTGGCTAGGGACATTTATCAAATGAGATTAAGGGATTATGTGGTATGGTGGGCCACAATGATTTTGAACAAGCTAAGTGTCTTTGCTTTATGGCTACTGAAGATACAGCCCATGACCCCTATGGGGCATGGATTAAAAATTTTACAATCATTAACCTAGAGGTTTTATGTTTTGACTATTATTTTATTGGCTATCAGTTGTTAGAGTAACAAGCTAAATGCTAAATAATAAATAACATTCATGATAGTTTCTTCTTAGTATCCTCTGCAAAAGGCTTTGGGACAATCAACACCTTACTGCCAAAGTGACATGGATATAATTTGATATAGCTTGAAAAGGATTTTAGTGTCCTCTCAAAAGATTCTAAATTTAGCCATGAATCTCACTTGTAATAGTTCTTTTTTTTTTCATGGTCTTTAGATTTTGGATAGTTATTAAGTCACAATTTTGGTGGCTTAGTCATTCTTTGCCTCTCCTCTAGTTCTATAACCTGAAAAGCATCAACATTAGCCATTGGAGAAGTCATCCCTAAAGAGTTATGTTTCATGTGTATGCTCAAACTGGAAAATAGAGAAAATGACTCCTTGAAAACATTTTCCAATCACTTAAGTTGCATTTATTCCATTTAAAAAGGCTTGTTTCATTTTCCATCTTTGCTTCCCTTGGGAACAATTAGCTAGTGGAGTTTCTTTCCCCCTCTCATTGAAAACTTCAGTCGATGAAATATATTTGAAGTATTATCATTTGCCAAGTGCGAAGGGTCAATGTCCTAGCCACAACAGAATTCTATACTTTTGGTTTTTCAACTCTTTTATCAGTTGCAATGTGCTTTGAAAGTATGGTCACTCATGTTGATGGTTTGATTTATACTTTCTAGGATTCTTTTGCACAATAAACCATGGTGCATGCAAGGTGCATAGGCAGCTTGGGTTGGCAAATGGGATTGATGGATGAGTACCTCTAGATAAGTTGAAGAAACATGAAGATTAATGATTCCATGATTGAGATCTTTAAATATCAATTATATATTGCTTTTGTTTAAGTATATGTATAAATTTCTATTTCATCTCAAAGATGATATTTGTGTAGTTTGGTTATAGTTCTACAAATCTTTGGATTTTTACATTTAGTAAAGTTTGTATTTGTAACTTTTGGGATTTTCTATTTTGCTCAAAGCAAGGCTATTGATTATGTTGGTTGTATTTTGAATTTTAATGAATAATTGATGTGATTTGGGTAGACTGCTTCTAACAATGGAACACTTGAACTCTTTGTTTCAATCCAACTACTTTCAACATTTTATTGAATAATTTTATATTAAAATGTTGGTAATTTTGACTCAAAAATGTTGGTAAATTTTCCTAAAAATAGTTTTTTTTTTCAGTTTTGTTTATATTCAAAGAAATTAGAATTTTTATAAAAGATTGAGTTAGAGATCAAGTTTATAGGAGCCATGGCCTATGTGAATTGATGAATTAAACCTAAACACAATATTCAATTTGTGCTCTAATACCAAAGTATTTCAAAAAGATTTCTAAACAAAGCCTCAACTGACAACCAATTTGTGCCCGAAACGAAAGTCATTTTTTTTTTACTTAATACATGTTGGTAATTGGTTCCAATAAGTTGGCAATTACTAATCAATTTATTGGTAATCCTTCATAAAAGTTGGTATCGTTTCACTTCCAAAGAAGATTCAACCTTTTTTTAGGATTATGAGGTCTAAAATATACCAGCATTTCAGAATTACTCACCAACAATTTCAACAACAATCACCAACATTTCTCCACCACTTACCAACATGGGCCAGAGAAATTTTGGTCAGTTTTTTCATTTTGCACATCTTGCATGTTGTTGTAACCACCAATTCATCAATATAAAGGGCTTCTAAGTCTTTTACCATAGTCCTCAATCTCAATTTTCCAAGAAGATTCAACCCCTTTTTTAGTATTACCCGAATCCTAAAATATACCATTTAGATTACTCACCAACAATTTCAACAACAATCACCAACATTTATCCACCACTTACCAACACGGGCTAGAGAAATTTTGGTCAGTTTTTTTCATTTTGCACATCTTGGATGTTGTTGTAACCACCAATTCATCAATATAAAGGGCCTCTAAGTCTTCTACCATAGTCCTCAATCTCAATTTTCCAAGAAGATTCAACCCTTTTTTAGTATTACCGAATCTGAAAATATACCAGCATTTCAGATTACTCACCAACAATTTCAACAACAATCACCAACATTTCTCTACCACTTACCAACATGGGCCAAAGAAATTTTAGTTAGTTTTTCGTTTTGCACATTTTGGATATTGTTATCACCACTAATTCATCAATATAAAGGGCCTCTAAGTCATCTACTATAGTCCTCAATCTCAATTTTGCAAGAAGATTCAACCCCTTCAGGATTACCAGAATTGAAAATATACCAACATTTTGGACTACTTACCAACAATTTCAACAACAATCACCAACATTTCTCCACCACTTACCAACATGGGCCAGAAATTTTGGTCATTTTTTGTTTTGCACATCTTAGATGTTGTTGTAACCACCAATTCATCAATATAAAGGGCCTCTAAGTCTTCTACCATAGTCCTCAATCTCAATTTTCCAAGAAGATTCAACCCCTTTTTTAGTATTACAGAACTTAAAATATACCACATTTAGATTACTCACCAACAATTTCAACAACAATCACCAACATTTCTCTACCACTTACCAATATGGGCCAAAGAAATTTTAGTTTTTTTTATTGCACATTTTGGATGTTGTTATCACCACTAATTCATCAATATAAAGGGCCTCTAAGTCATCTACTATAGTCCTCAATCTCAATTTTGCAAGAAGATTCAACCCTTTTCAGGATTACCAGAATCTAAAATATACCAACATTTTGGATTACTCACCAACAATTTCAACAACAATCACTAACATTTCTCCACCACTTACCAACATTGGCCAGAGAAATTTTGGTCAATTTTTTTCCGTTTTACACATCTTGGATGTTGTTGCGACCATCAATTTATCAATTTAAATGGCCTCTAATTCCTCTATCATCGTCCTCAATCTTATTTTTCCAAGAAGATTCAACCCCTTTTTAGTAGTAATAGAACTGAAAATATACCAACATTTGCCACCTCACCAACAATTGTATCAACAGTCACCAACATTTCTCCATCACTTACCAACGCATACCACCAACCACTTATCTAGTTTTTATCCTTGGGCACATCTTCAATATTATGTAGACCACAAATTCATCAATCCCAAGGGCCCCAAGTCCTCTACAATACTTCTCACTGTCATTTTCCCAAGAAAACTCATAGGGCATATCATTGCTATCAAAACTAATAGCATAAGCTGTTAGCATTGATCACCAACAAATTTAGAAACAATACCAATATTTATATAGCGCTTACCAACAAATACTAGAAAAGGTTAGACCTATTTTTGCCCTTGGAGAGCACCGTGGATGTTGTGTTGACCATAAATTCACCAATCCAAAGGACCCCTAAGTCCCTACCACAGCCTCTAATAGAATTTGTCTTTCGTAAACACAAATCCCACATCTGCATTATCAAATCTGATATTACACCAGCTTTTAGCATTGGTCACCAATAATTTTAAGAACAAATATTTGTCCCAACCCAACTCAAATCCCCATCAACATTAAAAAGCTGATATAATACCAAATTTTTATCATCATTATTGAACTATTTGTCAAAAGTCAACAAAAATGTATTTTGAATCAATACTTAAAAATTTAAACTCTGATTTCTTCATATTGGAAGTATTGACTTTCTTATACATAAAGATTAGTTCATTACAAAATATGTCAGTATATTTGATGGCACATGTGGAGTATACAAGGACTTAGACAAAATTCTATCACCTACATACATAATTATTATCAATCATGTGCCATCAAATAAACCATCTATTATATTCCAGGATTACAAAAAATAAAAAAATAATATTTTTCCTTTAACTGCTTCATACCCACTAGTATTGGGGGTTTCTTGCTAAAATACTCCATTATCCAACACATCTCCAAAAAATTATGATGCGCATTTGGACCCAATTCACCTATGTACAAAGTATGTGCTGTACAATAAAGAGGATAACGATCATCATGTACAATCATAAAAAGAAAAAAAAGGTCAATATAAAATCTATTATCAAGTCAACTCCAAAATAAACATTATTAATATTTTGTGATACGCATCAATGCACAGAAACATCAATGATGTCTTTGTTGATGTTTCAGGTATTTTTTTTCTCCTTTGTTGTCAAGATCCTTGTGTCTAAGCATAACCTAATCATGCCTAGTAAGAAACGATTTTCCTCGTTATGTGAATTAAGAAAATATACAAAACATTTCCTTGTAGAATTACTAAAAAGGCACTAAATATATGAGCATGGGCTTTGGAGTATGTCATTTGCTGCCTCCTTCTATTCTATGGATATTTTAAGACCTTCAAAGTAATGCATATTCCATACTTTTGTAAAACTCCTTTGTGAAATAATATCTGCTAATTTTACAGGTGAAGAAGAGAGCAAAATTTCTTTTGGGCAATTGAGAAGATTTTCTTGGCGTGAACTCCAATTAGCTATTAAAAATTTCAGTGAAATCAATGTAATTGGCCAGGGAGGCTTTGGAAAAGTTTACAAGGAAGTACTCTCAGATACAAAGGTTGCTGAAAAACGCCTCACTGATTATCATAATCCTGGTGGAGAGGCTACATTTTTAGAGAAGTTCAACTCATAAGTGTTGCAATTCATAGAAATCTCCTAAGGCTAATTGGGTTTGGATAACCTCAACTGAAAAAAATCCTTGTATATGCTTTCATGGAAAATCTAAGCGTAGCACGGCTTAGAGGTAAAACTTGTCACTTCTTCCAGCTTTTGTTATTTAATTCTTAACTAGATTTTAGTTTTCCACAATTTGACTAAGCCTCGAACTTCAGTTTCAATATTAAACAAGTCAAAATCTTTAATAGCATAATGTGTATAAGCTGTTTATGATTTGAAGGGGACAAAAGATGAATAGAGTAACAGGAAGGGTGCATGGTTAAGGATACATACCCCCGGAGAGGATGAGGAGTTCATGGTGGAGATAGATGATGTCACGGACTTGCGGTTGATAGGGAGGACATCACGGACTTGTGGCTGCTCCCAACCAAGCTAGCGGTGGCTCCGTTGCGCACTCGCGGTGGCTTCATCGTGACTTGCCGAGGCTCTATCGCGACACCCACGCTTCCATCACAGAGACCCACTCGCCTCCTCGCGGTGCTTCCCTTCAACGATACCCGCCCTCCGTTGCCTCCGTCGTCCTACCTTTCATTGCGTGTGGTGGGATGAAGAAACTTGTGTTGAGTGTAGTGGATGAACAAGTGAGTGTGTGAGAGAGAAGCTAGAGCTGAGACAAGTGAGAGCTTCAGAAAGAAAGAAAGTTCCCTCTTTCCTTTCCTTCGCACCTACAGCCCTTGTTCTTTTTCCAAAATTTTATTTCACACACTTAATCTACCGTGTACCTCCCTGTTGCAACCTATGATAAACGCTCTTGAATAGTGCCGTATGCATCGCGTACATGCGTCGCAGCGTGCGTCCAAATAACGGGACTCTTCCGTTTAGAGCAAATCTATTAGCTTGCTTAAGTCTAGCTGGTGTAATCAACGTTGTGCTTATCATTAGTAAAGGTGTCAAATGGGTCAGCCCATCCCCCATTTGGTCATAGTCCACATGGGTGAGGGCTAAAAAGTCTACAACTACAAAAAATTCATAGGACTAAAAGCATAGTTATCAGACTTTACTCGGTCATTAACTCGACCAAGGCACTTGGGTCATAATCACTAGTTCAACCAGTGGGTCACTAGTTGAACCGGATTTTATTAAACAAATATATAAAATGAGCTAAGTATACTATATATATAAAATTTGGGACATTATATATTAAAAGCAACACTAGCCTGGTGGTGGAGCGCTCCTTCCTTTTCCTGAGGTACTAAGTTCCAATTCAGGAGGCATTTTTTGGGCATTTTTTGGAGGGTGCACTTCTAAAGGGGATCATATGCTTGTGGTTCATAGGTGCACCTCAACGTGCAGTTAGCCGATTCTGACCAGCGGTTACGCGGGTTCGACCGTGTTTGACTAGGTCAAGTGCTTAAACGGTCCATTGAGAGAACCATATCGGGTTAGTGACGAGCGACTTTCGGCTTGAACCGATCGGTCGGTTCGGGTTTAATTACACTGGCTAAAAGTCCATGCGGGCCTTGTGGCAAGAGCAAGCCCACTTATAAAAATTTTAAAATTCATCAATGCTTAAAATGAGCTGATCCATGGGTTAGTATATGGATTGTTCCACCTATAAACTAGCCCCAACTCACCTATATTATACTATTGATGCAACTGTACATTTTGGAAATTTCTAGTAATATACTAGTACTCAATATTCAGGATTTACAATAATAAACAAGTATTCAATATCCACCTAATTTGCATTTTCATATGGTACAGCACCATAAATCAAAGATCTTTAAGACTAGCCCTAAACACATAATTAGTTGTATCAATCTACTTTCTAATCGAACTGGCATTAAGAGTACAAGAGTTAGCAGGAAAAAAGCTAAAACTTTGTCTAGGGTGGGTCATGGGTATCGGGTTAAAATTACATTACCGTGCTATCATTAGAGGATTCAAATTACCTTGTTCGTTATCAACCCTTTTATTGTGAAGATGGGTTGGCCCATGACCCATGGGGGCTAATCCATTGTTTTAATGAGTTTAGTAGGTCAGGACTTATTAAGCCCCTTAAGCTGTGGGTTGAAATTTTAGTGGGGCTGAAATTGTGAACTTGGGGGTTAGTCCAGGGCTTAGGGCCATTTTGACAGGACCAATCATGAGTAGGAGGTCCGTACATATATTAGAGGAAGAGAAACATGTAAAAATGAATTTTCATTATCCATTACTGTTTTAGAAGCTTAATGAGAGTTTGGCAAATGACAGTAAGTCCAGAACACATATACAGGGCACACGGGCTATGGCTAATCGTTCAAAGGATTTCAAATAAAAACTAAGGGTGATACAATTTCGATGGTCAAAATCACAACAACAATATGGGGAATGCTACCAGTGAGAACCTATACTAATGGATGAGGGATGGCCGGAAGGTGATGGTGGTGGTGGTGGTCGGAGAATGGGGTTTTGAGGGTGAGAAAAATGTGGGATGAAAGGTAAGAGGGATTTGTGTGAGGTGATAGGAGAAGCAAATGGTGTTTGATGTGATTGATACAGTTTCATTTCTTTTTTCTTTTTTTTTTTATAAAATATTGATTTCTTAACTTTAATCACAGCACTTATACCGCTTTTAATTTTCAAATACATCTTTTAAATTAAAATATGTGGGGCCTATTAACACACATGCATTCATTTTGCCTCCATGTTAGAGCTTTATAGATGAAGCATTTTTAACAACTTCACAGAATCCACCTTCATTTTATTTCACCTTGCTTAAATTTGATATTTGGAAGCTTTTTATATACAAACTAAGCGTGTTGGAGTACATGCCACATGTTACACTATAGGATCAATTTATTGAACGTGAAAATTAACATTTTATTTACAATGTTCCTGATACAATGAATACTAGGAAAGGAAACCATTAAACACATTTACTTGGAGAATTGGAAATGTTGAATTATATACCTCTCTTTGGACATCGAAATCTAATTAAATTAATAAATCATTGTTTTAAATATCATCTTAATACTTTAGGGAATTAAAAAATGTTTCCGTTATAGACAAAAGTATAGGTTGAGGCATGAACGCATGGTCGACTAGTCTTATTGGCCCAAATTAATGGCCCAAGACTTCAAAAGCCATGAGTTGGGTTCCCTGCCTCACCCAAGCACACGAGGGCCTCCACGTGGTTGCAATTACCGAGATCGTGAGACATGCTATGACTCATCCACAACTAGAAAACATGGGATTGTTAAGCTTGGAAACATTATCAATTCTGATGGCCCAGGAACCGTCTTTGAGGTCCTTCTATAAATATGGCTAGGGACTCCAGGTACATTTTTTACATTCCACTTGCATTCTCTTAACCTCATTAAGCCCTTAATCATTTTGTTGGTGTAGTTCTTGCAAGTACACACCCTATTTTGCTGCATGTTCACTGGAGACTTGAATATCGTGGTCACCTTGTATTCTCAAATTATATTACCCATAGCGAGCTATATTCCACTTTATTATTCCTCCTCATTACATTGGCGTATCTGGAACGCAATAACCATTTCTTTGTTCTCGTTAGATAACGAGAATCATGTTTACTTTGAGGAGGATTCCCTCTGAAGTGTATTGTGGGGACCATCACATCCTAGAAAATAACCTCCATGAGGTTGAGGTGCACACCACGTTGGAGTTTGCTTCACGAGTTAACACTAGACCAAATCAAGAAAAGGTTCCTAACATAGACCACACCATGCAAATGTGATTGAAGCAAATGATGCTAGAGCTTAGACACGAACTCTCCCTCATTGCAAGTGCTTAAAGGTATAAGGGGAGTCGTAACCATTCAGGATTGGAGTGCAACGTTGATGCCATGAAAGTGGTAGAAAAAGATCACCCAAAAGAAGAAGATGGTCTCACCAAAGAAGCCGAATGAGGGAAGAATATTTGGCCCAAGAACTCCACCAAAAAGGGGTAGAGGAAGCTCATTGCTAGTAGGAACATTGAAGGCAAGAATCTAGCGAGTGTGGTTAACGTTCATGCTCCTGAAGGTTGTCTTGAAGTCCTAGGAAGCACTTAAGGTGAGGAGGGAGAGACGGGGCAACCTAGCCTTGACCCATGAAATTCCCATCTATGATCGCAAGCGAGACCAGAGGACGGCGGAAGCCGTAGAAACCATTGTAGAGCTGAGTCATAGAAACCATTGTAGAAACCCTCATGCCACCATCTGCCAGCTTCGCTTCGCCGCCCACTAGCCATCTCACAAGCCACCACCTAGCCTTCCACCATTAGCCCTCGCATCGCCAGCCTTTCGCATAGCGCCGCTGTCGTTCTTGGCAGCACCGTCGCAACCTTTCACTACTTCTATTTGTTTGTGAGGAAGGAAGGAGCCAAGGGAAACGGTGCTCCATTAGGCGTGGTGAATGTTTGTTAGGGTTTTATGAATTTTATATATTTATTACTCTATAATGAATTTTTGGATGTGAGATTATCTTTGTGTTGTCATGGATCAATTATTTTTGGATCCGTTTTTATATGGATATTGTTATTTCTTTCAATAAAAAGTTATTGTTGTTTGGTGTTGAAATTTGTCACAGAAGTGATTGGAACCATAAATTCAACAAGCAAAAAATCCAGTATTATACCAAATTTTGGAGGCCCAAATAAAAAAATTACAAGCAGGTGCTAGTTTAGCCCGTAGACCACCCTTAAATGGGCTAGGCAAGTTATTTTCCCCCAGTAAACAGGCCAGCTTGTTTAGGTTCGTTTATTGCAAGCCAAACGAGCCTAATGGGTAGGTCCCTTGAAGACAATAAAAGCAAGTAGCATATTCTGATGACCTTGAGCCTTGTTGTTGGTGCCAAGGTTTCATCATAATCAATTCTCTTATTGATTATAACCTTGTGCAACTAGCCTTGCTTTATTTCTGATCATATTTCCGGCTCATCTAACTTCTTTCTAAACACCCATTTTGTTCCAATGATGGAATTTCCTTTGGGTTTTTCTACAACTATCCAAATTTTGCTCTTGTCAAATTGGTCCAGTCCCTCTTGCATTTCATCCATCTCGGCTTTAATCATTGAGAGCCTCTTCAATATTTTCTAGTTCAATTTTGGATAGGAAAGAACAACTTGTTTCATTTCTGGGGATAATCTTGTTCTTACACCCTTAGAAATGTCACCAAACACTTCGTCCTAGAAACTATCATTAGATCATAAACCGCTTTATAAGTTTTGTGCATATCTTGTTGTTCAACATCATTTTGAACTTCAAGGGCCTTTCATCATGCTCAAAAGTGTATCTTTCTCATAAATGTCACTTTCTAAAGGCTTTGGAACTCTGAGATAGCTTTCTGAAGATGCTTATTCAGTTTGCTTCCTTAAGGTTAGGAAATCTTGCTTTTGCATTTGGAAGCTTCCTTGATGTCAGACTTTCTAGATCCTTTTCAAGTTAAGCTAAATCTTGGTCAAAATCCTTTTTGTGTTCCTTGAACTTGATGTGTCTGATTCTTCAACACATAATATTCTTTTATTATAAACCATGTAAGCCTTAGAAACTGAAGAATACTAAGAGAATGCCATCATTTAACTTGGAATCAAACTTTGTTAGTTTGTCCTTTGTGTTAAGTATAAAACATTTATCCAAAGACATGAAAATATAATATATTAGGCATTTTTCTTTTCCATAACTCATAAGGCATTTTCTTGAGGATAGGTTTTGAGAAAACTCTATTTTGAATGTAGCAAGAGGTATTTACAAGCCTCTGCCTAGAAACCTTTTGACAAACCACTTTCTAAAATCATTATTCTTGCCATTTCTTGTAAGCTTCTATTCTTCCTTTCAGCTACCCTATTTTGTTGAAAGAGTTATAGGAGAAGAAAATTAATGAGAAAAGTCATGGTTTTCACAAAAATTTTCAAAAGCATGGTTTTCACATTCTCCTCCATGATCTGAATCTAATAGAAGCAATTTGAATTCCTTTCTCATTTATAACACGTTTTGTAAGCTTTAAACTTTTCAAACACCTCATCCTTAGAAGCTTTGAAAATAACCTATGTTAATCTAGTGAAGTCATCCATTATAATCAAGCAATATCTCTTTAGCAAGACTTGAGCTTAGTTAGTCCAAGAGATCTATGTGTAAAAGCTTTAGTAGCCTTGTAGTTGTACTGGATTTTGTTATGGAAGGAAGCCTTGGTTTACTTTTCTTTCTAGTAAATCACAAGTTGTCCTTGTCATAACTGAATCTTTGGTAGGTCTTTAACAAGCTCTTTTTGAGATAGCTTATAAATCCTCTTCACATGAGCATGACCAAGCTTGTTATGCCATAGCCACTTATCATCCACAAAAGATGCAAGAAAGTTTATATCTTGATCTAAGAGGTCATCCAAGAATAATACATAGGTGTTATCATACCTCTTGCCAAGAAGAATTACTTGTCTAGAAATTGGATTCAGGACATGGCATGCTTTAGCTACAAACCAAACATTAAAGCCTTAGTCACAAAACTGACTGAATGCTTAATAGGTTATGAGCCAAGCCATCAACTAATAATATATCAGAAATTTGGTAAGAGAATCCTTACTAACATTTCCAATGCTAGTGATCTTTACTTTTCCACCATTAGTGAATTCTATTGATCCTAAGTTCTTAGGCCTCAACTTTTTTAACCATTTCCTTTCCTAACATGTGTGTAGGGCATCCACGTCTATATACTACTTGTCATCCTTTTCAACATGTGTCCTAAAACACACCTATAACATAAATGGTTTTGATTTTAGGTACTTGTATCTTCTGGGTCCTTTTGTGTTAGTAACTTTTGTAGGGAAGTTTTTAACATGTTTATTTACCTTATTTAACACATGGCACTTATCAGGTAGATGTTTCTTCTTATCAATCTTAGTTTTTTGAAAATAAGATCTCAGGCACCAAGCATCAAGTTTAGAAACTTGGAATCATTTACCATTTTCTCTAAACCAAATTTGAGAAGCTTTGAATTTTTCTCAAGTTCAGAAATTCTTTTGAGCTTTCTAATCTTATTAGAAACTAAAGTTTCTAAGGCTTGTATTTTGATATTTAAAAATTTGTTTTCTCCTTGAAGTTCTTCCATTTCAAGCCTTAGGTTCTCATACTTGTTTTTACTTTTTAAGATCTAAAGATACTTTCTAATGATTTTTCTTGAGAGAAATATAATGAAAAGTTAAAGTTTGAGAGTTCTCTAGCAATTCATCATATAGTTTCAGGAAGCTCATCACAAGAAAGCTCAGGTTTAGAAAGTTTCTTTACCTCTGTTTCTTCTTCAAAAACATAATCATCCATGAAACATAGGCTAACAACATCCTTAGCTCGTCCTAGGTTTTTGAACCCTCTTTCTCATCTTTAGGGTTACTCCATTTTGCTAGCATTCCCTTTTTCTTGGGAGTGAACTTCTTCTATGATCCCTCAATCAATTTTGAAGTGCATTTTCTCACCAAAATAATAGCAATTTATATTTTCCAGTCTTTCCTTTACCCTTTTTTTCCTTTTTGAAATTGGACTCCCTTTTTTTCTACGTATATTCTTCCATGCTCTTGACATTTTTTTCACAAGCATGGAAATCTCATTTCCACCTCTTCTCAGTCATCCTTCTCATCAAAAACCTCTAGAATTTTATTGCCTTCTCTTGGCTTTGCTTTCTGGAAGGTCTTTAGAGCCACCAATTCATTTTTCTTCATGAATTCACCAAAGCGATAACAATTCTTAAAGAGTCTTTCTTTGAAACTAGACATAAGGTCTCTTTATAGTTAATGCTACTTTTTTGAGTGTAACCTTTGATGATAAGTCTAGCATTATACCTTTCAATGTTGCCTTTTGAGTCTCATTTGGTCTTAAAAACCCATTACAACCAACTTGTCTTGAACCTTTAGGCAAATCTACTAGGTCCCAAAACTTATCGTCATCCATTGACTTCTTCTTTTCCTCATTGCATTAACCGCTTTTCAGGTTGCTTACATTCCATAGCTTGCTTGAATGAGACTAGATCCTCATCAATGCTCAAGTCACATTCTTGCTCAAGTGAGTAAACCACATATTCATATGAAATTGCTGGTAATTTTCTTGCCTTTCAACCTTCTCAAAATCATTTCTTGTGGTTCATCTACCATTTGCTCATTTGTGGCTTCCACATTGTTAGTTGGTTCATCATCCATATGTTCATCTTGTGAGGTTAGAATATTAATTTGTTGTCTTGGCATGTTATGTGATTGTGATACAATAAAAGGACAACAACTTAAGGAGAAACACAAGGTGTATAGTTTCACACGATTCTCTTGAATATTCACCTTTTGTGATTCCTTACTCTCACTAATTGTACTGTCTCAAGAAGCCTAGAATTACTCGGACTAAATTATTCTCGTATTATGGTTAGGACAATAAAATATGTACCCCTTTGACCTTCAGGATAACTGAAGTAACCATGAATGGTTTGTAATACATTATTTTCTATTATATCAATGGAGATTTAAATTTATAACCTCATACAAATTATTTTTTTCTAACTCACTAATCTAATTCTAATGAGTAATGACTTTACTAATTTTTGTTCTGATAATTGTAGCTTATTGAATTTTCAATATTTATTAAATATGTAAAAAATCCAAATTCATTGGGAGATATATGAATTATTTAATATACAGTAAAGTCTAGATTGGACATTATTTTATTTTTTATTTAAACTACTATTTAGTATCTATTAATGTCTAATTAACATAGTTTAAATAGGGTAAAGTCATTATATACTAGTAAACCTTTTATATCATTATTTTTATTTACAATATTTGCATTTGAAATTACTAAAAGAATAACATCCTTTTGACGTCTACTAAGTACAGAATTGGAGTTTATAATTGGAATTAGATCAAATTTCAATTTTCATGTTTGGAGTAACACATAAAATTATAATTATAATTTCATAATTCAATTTTATGGAGTTTAAAAATATATAAAATGAACTATTCTTAATTCCTAATCTATAGGTTATAAATTGTTAATTTTAAAACTTATTAAATATCTCTTTCTTTATTGAAGACTATATAATTTTTTCTTTCTCATTTATTTTCTAATAATCACACTACAACAAAAATACTTTTCAGCAACGTTGGAAAAATGTGGCATTTAATAGTGATAAGTGTGGCCTTTGATAATAGCCACATATTTCAACTTTAGGCCACACTTTTCATGGCGTGGCTTATTCCTGCATTGCCTTTGCTCTTTGGCCACGGTTTTTGGATGCAAAGGCCACAGATAGTGAAACTGGCTTTTGATGGAAAAAACGTGGTCTTTGGTTGAATAAAGGTCACACTTTCTGCTATACCTATAGCCACGCTTTTCAAGAGTTGTCTATCTTATACATTTTAGGCCACACTTAAAAGGCGTTGTCTATACCTTGCACCTAAGCCCACACTTCTAAGGGTGGTCTATTGTGTAAAGCTAAGGCCACGCTTTTAAGTGTGGCATATTCATTATACTCAAATGCCACACTTTTAAGCGTGACATATTCATTGTACTCAATAGCCACATGTTTAAGCATGGTGTATTCAATTAACTTATTATTATTAATTAATTAATTAATCAGAATTTAAAACTCTAGTTATATATATAAATTTATACAAGAATATAATAACAAATGAAATCACACAATCATTGCTAACATAGAATACAAAGGTGAATTGAATTAATTTTTCAAAGTTTCTTTTTTCTTCCTTGATAATTGCATAACACAAACTCCAGCCAAGAAAACTTATGGCTAGAGGCAAGTACAAGAGAACACATATAAAACCATAATAGATACAATGGTACATCACTACACTAATTACATCAAGATACCGAAATTAGAAACAGAAAAAATTCCATAATTCTTCCATCCAAAGTAAACATCAATGACTCCCACCCGCATTCTACAATTCAATTAGCATCCAATCTTCATATCAAATGCCACAACCATTTCATGTAGAAATTGCCTCTGACAGCTGTCAATGAATTGCCCCGCAAAATTCAACCACATGTAGAAGCTTTTCTTCAAGCTTATTAAGCCACAACAAATAATAGCAGCTGAATGTATGCCAATCTATAGAACCACGTCACCTTAGATAATAGCAACAAACAGGCACTCCAATTAGTGATATCTGAAACACCAAGATAGAATCATCTTAGAGTCTGGATTCATCAGCAATTCCAATCCTTTAACAGTAGTCTTAGAGTAAATCACTTCACTTAAAACACATTTTTCAACTCAACACATACCATATTATGAATATTCCACAATCAGTTCACAAGCATTCTCAAGACTTGAGATAGAACAAACCATGATTTAGAAACCAAGCATTGTAAGCACAAACTCACAAATGTGTCTCACTCAAACTCACAAATTCATTGCTTGTAAGAATGAAAACTAACAAGGATGGCTAACGAAAGCATGGCTAACCAAATTAAAGATTGTTGGCTGCTGTCACGGGGTCCAGTTCCATGATTGGCTCTTCAATAATAGGTTCAGGTGCTTTAAAAGATCACTCTCTGCTGCCAAATCATACTCGACATTGCAGCAGAAGACTGAACAAGGTCACTCTGCATTATAGACAGGGAAATAACAAAACAAGTAATTAATAGGTACATAATTTATAGAAACTAAATTAATCTTAATGATAATAGGTAGCCCAACAAAAATAATGGAGAACCAGAATGTTAGCTTTAGAACACAAAAAGGGGACTGAATAAGAATAATTTCATCATTAGACAATTATGACAACGAAGACAAAAATCTCAGCAAATGTTAAGTGTAAGTATAGTAGCAAACAATAACTGTAACAACAATTGAAGGAATGGACATATGACTTGGTTAATCCCATATGCAAGGTGAGTTAGTTCATTCCCTCACAGTAAAAGAAAATTCTAGAAAAAAAAAAAGTGTCCATCATTAGAACCCAGAGCAATCACAAATAGAAATGATAACAGGGTTGAATAGAAATAAAATGAACCTCAGCCCCTGCCACCGCGCCGCTCTCCTTTGTCGTCGTAAGCTCCGCTGGGGTCGTCATCATCTACCACCGTGAAACTCGCAGTTTTTCCTCTCTCAACACGAACCACCAGTGAAACCATCGCAGCCTCATCCTCCGTCAGCCACCGCGAACCATCTGCGGAGGACCTGGTTGTCATCGCTCTCACCATGGTGTCTCAGATCTGTGAGCCATCCATCATGCGGCGCCGCCGTCGTGTGCATGTGCTCTATCCAGGGTCGGCGTTGCAAACTCCGCCTGCGCACGCAATCCCTCCTTCCCTCTTTCTCTCTCTATTGCTCTCTTTCACAATTTTCTCTTCCTGTAGAGATAATGAAGGGAGGGATGGACAATGCTTTGGAAGCAAACAGAAGTTATTTCCATAATTTTGTCCGTTTCTCTCTCGCAAACAGCCTCTGTTTTTGTTTCAATCCCAATCCCTGAACCCTTGTTGCGGTGACCATTGTTTCCCCTCGCACCATTTTTAACCTTTTGCTTGGTTATGTCTATTTTTTATTAATGATATAACTGCACTTTTATTTTTAAATTTTAGGTTTAAGGTAAGAGATAGGAATAGGAATTTTCTTTGTTTAATTTTCAAAGCTAATTTGTTCTTTCTAAAAGTTTTTAACATGATTATTTTATTTTAATTTATTCTCTTTTAATTTTTTCACTGAAAATTTTGGTGGAATTGTCAAATTTGAAGTGAGAGCCTATAGAATGTATTTTTAAGTTGTAATTAGGAATAATTCTCATATATTGCATAAATTTACGAATTTTTTAAAAGTTATTTTAATAAAATATATTTTTTAAAAAATATGTAATATTAATTAAAAATTGAATATGATAATAATATATCTTTTTTTTTATAATAGGCGTAATTAAAAGATACTCAAAGTTCACTCTTATAAAAGTGTGGCATTTGTCAGGATAGACCACATTTTTTAAACGTTGTCATGCAAGCGTAGCCAAAAAAACTATCAAAGCCCACACTTGTAAAAAAAAAGTGGTCAAGAAGATATTGTTAAAGCCCACCCTTGCAAAACGTGGCTAAAACATATTGACAAACCCCACTCTTGTAAAAAGTGTGGTATTTGCTAATAGGCCACACTTTTTAAACGTTGTCATGCAAGTGTAGCCAAAAGGCACTATCATAGCCCACACTTGCAAAAAATGTGGTCAAAAGTACTGTCAAAACCCACCCTTATTTTTAAACGTTGTCTTAAGCTTGGCCAAAAGTTATAGTCAAAGCCCACCCTCAAGAAAGTGTGCCTTTGCGATAGCCACATTTTAAGCGTGGTCCAGAAGTGTGGTCGTAGGTCATATTTCTAGTGTCATATTACAATTCTGAGTAAACTAAAACATAAAATTAGATTTAAGTTAATTATAATTCCAACATCCAAACAAACTATTTAAGTGTTAAATCACTTATACCAATGAATATTGTTGGTGTATTTTTCAGTTACTTTAAAATGAAATATGTAATTATCATTTTTTCAATAATTGATTCATTTTTTAAAAAAATTGATTTTAATAAATTATAACAACATCGTTTGATTTGAATAATTGACCTTAGTTACAAAAGGCTTTTGTTGTTGCTGTATGTAAAAAGGTTGTCTCTTCCATATTAACTCGTAGCAAATTAAATCTAATTAAAATTTATGAAAAGGTTTGCAGCAAAAATAAAATAAAAAATGAAAAAGGTTAGTCATAAAATACAGCACACTAATTCAAAAATTGGCTGTGATGATTCGTTAATGATTATGTTTAGTCATTCATATTTTAATGATAGTTTGTACGACATTCACTACATCATTTATTTTTAAAAGAGACTGCGATGAAATAATATCGATAATATCATTAGGGCACGCGGCAAGGAACTGGAATAAGAATAAAATCATAAATAGATATTCAAATTCTACATCTGGACGAAACATGCCACTAGCCCGATGAAAAATAGGAGTAAACGACAAGAAGCAAAAAAATTTTATTTGGAAGAAGAAATCAGAAGGTGCGCAGAAAATCCTTGTAGGATACCAGTGAATATTGTGAATGACATATACCAATGACAAGCAGATCTTGTGGGTGCGTGAGAGGATCAAACTTAGGGTGCATCTATCTTTGTAAATTGCATCTGACCAAACAAAGAAAAGCAGAGATTGCATAGGCAACGGGACTAATGGCTTCATTGTTCCTAGCTAGGTATAATGTCTTCTCGTGATGACATGATCCCACCATGTGGCAGTGGAAGCCCCTCATATACATTATTGTTATTGTTTAAAAGTAACATCATTGTACTTAGAAAATTAAAAATTCACTTTGATCCTTGAAACTAAAATTATATGTATGATTTATTTTAGTTATTAAAATTAAAAAATTATTTTAGTTCCTAAATTTAAAAAAGTGATTTAAATTAGTTTTTCTATTACTGTTTTTGATTGCTTCTAATAACTAAAAGAACTAAGTTGAATCACATTTTCAAATTTCGGAACTAAGTCTACTTTTTTTAATTCTTTAAACTAATATAATTTTAATGAATCAAAGTAAATATTTACAGGAATGGGAAGCTATATCAATTGGAACTCCAATCTCCACATTTATTCTAAACATGCAAAGAGGGTACTTCATGGCATGGTCATCCAAAAACCTGAACTGCTACCCTAAAAGGACTAGACAATGAATCAATCTAACCGAATGATATCTCCTTTCAAAATCCAAGAGTGTTTGACAAATTAAACATGCAAAGTTCTTAAAACTTTTATAAATTGTGTTAACAAATGTCATAATCTGAATATCTCACTTTATCCCATTAAAACAAAATTCAAAAATTTGCATCTAATTTCTCTGAAAACAAATAAAAAAAGAAATTTTGTGTTGATTTTTTTTATCTCCAAAAATTAAAACAAAAGCAAAAAAATCATTTGATACCCAAAATTTCTTTTGTGGCCTTTGTGTTGTGTCCATTCTACTTCAACCCAACCCAATCGCATTTTTTTTATAAGCCCTGTTGCTATGTATGTTTGTTTCAAACCCATGCTTATATCTTTTTCTATCAAAAAATAATAAAAATAAAATAAAAATAAAAAGGAAGAGACAAGGAGTTATCACGGACTCATTCCACACACATGAAGCCATACAAAAGCAAAACAAAGGAAAAGTTGCGGAACATAATGATGATTCCTCCCTAGCATAATGATGAATTTCTTTCGGTGATCTTGAACATGACAAAGGGGAAGGCATTTTTGGAGGGGTTTTCTTTATTAGAGTTCCATTTTCAAAAAGAACCAAAAAAAAACAAAATCACAGCTCATATATCAATCCATCATCTTCCTCAACCTCATAAAAAAGAAAGGGCCAGACCACTTGAACACCATCATCTCCAAAAACCCAACAAGCTCACTTCAAAAGAGACCGTTTTTATCACATAAGAAAAAGGAACCATCAACAAGAAAGATCAAGACAAAAAATTTCACAATACACCAATCAACTCAGCATTCAAAGAAAACCTAAAGAATGAGTCCAGGACAATTCCAGGACACAATCCAGGAGCAAAAAGGAGAAAAGAAAGAACCAGGTGAATACCAGAAGCAGGAGCATTATCATCATTGTCATCTAAAATTTAGCAAAAAGAGGAACTGGGAGAGGGCAGGATGGCCGCCTGGTCTTCCCCCCACCACCGCGGCCTCATATCATCATCATCTTTACATCATCATCATCCAAACCTCATCATCATCATCATCTTTACATCATCATCATCCAAACCTCATCATCATCATTATCCCAACCATCGCCAACCACGCTCCTCCTCTCCTCGCCACAGCCTCCCTTTCTTCCTTCCCGCCCGCCCCAACCCTTTCTCCTTCTTCCCTATCGCACGCGTCGAACCCTGGTGGTGGAGCGGCTCCCACCGCGATTTACGCCATTCACCCTTCACCACCGCGCCCGGCATCCTCATGACACCACCCACCGCCCGCCCCCCATCGGACCATCTCACGCCGTCCCACCTCTCTCTTCGTGAAGTAGCCGTGAAGCCCACCATTGCACCGCCATCTCCCCGCTCTGCAGAAGCCGCGGTAATTTCTTCCTTTCACCGCCACCCATGGCCGCGGCTTCGTGTATCCTTAGCCATAGCTCCGTGCACCCATCCTAAACCCAACCACCGCTCGGCCTCTCCATCGACGCCGTACACCTCCCACCATAGCACCGCCCACCGTCGCGCGTCGCACGCCCCTCCCAACCACGCCCGGATCGCAAGTCGCTCCCGTGCGTCTGTCGCACCGCTCCACGCTTCGCGCCAACCGTCCTCCAGCGCGAGCTCCAACCGCCCGGCTCCGCCCAACTCCTCTCAGCCCCCTCCTCCTTTCCATTCCTTTCTCTCTATTCAGTCTCCTCAGCTTTCCACTCTCTCCAGCTTCCCCCAGTGTCATTTGAGAGTGATGTGTGTATGTGTGTGTTAATGAGAGAAAAAGAGAGGCCCGTGAGTATGTGTTTCGCTGGGCGAGTCATCATGCGTGTCCCGTGCGGGTGCCTGAGTTGTGTTATTTTGTGTGTGTGTGTGTGTTTGTCTGTGTGCATGTGTTGGGGAAGGTTGTTAAGGGTAGTTACAATTATATTATTATTATCATTATTATTGTTAACATTGTTTTATTTATTGTTGGATCGTTATTTATTTAGTCTATGTTGATTGCACTTTAGCCCGTTTGGATTGAGATTTATTTGTTTAATCAGATGTTTGTTTTATAGTTTGATATTTTGGGATTTTATTTGTTGGATTATTTCGATTTAAATAAAAGAAGTTTGGTTAAAAATAAATCCTTGAGTATGTTGATTATGCAATAAATAAAAAAGGTGATTTGATTATTTCTCTTGAGTGAATTTAATAAATGTTAAGAATAAAAAAAATAATGATAAAGATTTTTAGTTTAATTATTTTATATGTTTACGTGCCTTATTTAAAATAGTTGTGTAATCATGTTTATGATTAATTTTGTTTTTTTGTCTAATTATTTTATGTTTGTGTGTTTTTGCTTAAATGTGTAATTATGTTTACAATTTAATTTTGTTTTATCAATTTCAGTTAAATCAAAGCTTATCAAAAGAAAAAAATGTTTTCCTCTCATTTCATAATAAAAATCTATTTTCACAATTAAAATCAATCAACTTTTTTGTTAAATTAAAATCCATTAAGATATACTTATTTTAATACTACGTGACTTTGAATTCCCCATTGCAGAGGATACGTAGGAGGGCGATTTGAATCCCTGTCAAGTCAAAATTAAATTTTTGTAATTTTTGTCTTATTTGTAAAATTTTTTATGAGATATTTTATTTAATTTAAATAATCATTTCTTTAAGAAATATTTTATTTCAAATAAAAAGGGTTAATTTAGCCGGACGGCTTGTTAACTCAATATTTGGACATCTGTTGTGACAGCTTATGTTCCAAATTTTCTTTAAAAGCATGTTCTCTTTTATATTTTATTTTATTTTTGTAAAAATATCAAAATAAATTTTTATCTTATTTGTAAATATTTATAATTCATAAGAGATTTTCATTTTCATATATTTAGTTTAAATTTGTTACTTATTTGTGAAATATTGTATTTTGAATAAAAAATGTTAATTTAACCGTGACGTTTGTTAACACATTTTGAACACCTGAGTTGTGACAGCTTGGTGTTCCTCAATTTTTTAAATTTTGTTGTAAATAAAATATAAAAATGAATATTTTGAAAGGTTATTAATAATTTGCACAAATCAATTAAGGTACCGTTCAAGGACGGGTGTATAGGGGGCGTAGGATTAAATCCTACCCTTCCCTATGCATAACCGACTCCGAGCTCAAGTCTGGTTCAAAGACAAATTTTTAATAAAACGGGTTTTCCATGTTTTCCCAATTTAAATAAACTTGGTGGCGACTCCAATTTTAACAAACTTAATTTTTCCGCCCGCGCGATCCGCGTTACAGATGGCGACTCCACTTGGGAATCTGAGAGTCAAGCCTAAATAATTGATTGTGCACATTATTATAACTTCTTTTTAGTTTATTTTATTTTTTTTTTTTATATTTATTTATTTTATATTTTTATCTTGTTATTTTCTTTTTATGCTAGAATTTTGGCATTATTTTATTTTTTTTGTGAAAACTTTAGGGTAGGCGACTATTGTTGGTTTTGTATATTTGTTGTTTGTATTTATTTTGCAGGTATTTTACCATGGGTAGTTATAGGATTCCAGGTTTGTATGCTCCCTTCACACACAACACTCACACATTTATCACACACGAGTGGGGCCCTATACCCGTTCTAAGTGCAACTTGAGATAGGTAAGAGATTGTGTAGTGGTAGCCATTTTGGATGTACATCCTGTTGGTTATTGCGAAATCTCGTCTAGAGTGTGACTCTTCGTGAATGTCCTACATCTAGCGGTTACCTGCCGTTGTGGATAACATTCCAAATGAGCCTTTAACTCTAGAGTGGAAATCCTGAGATCATAGACCTACCTGGTGAAAGTGCTCACAAAATAGAACAACCATAGGACCACAGTTCTACACCCATATTTTACCTCAAATAGGACACAAAGGGAGCATACCTTTTCTTTAATTGATTAAATTTATTTTGTGTATATAAATTCTTTAACATGATTAATTAATTTATTTATTTTATGCAAGTGTTTATTGCTTTTTTTTTATATATAAAAAACTCACTTTTTCTTCGTTGCTACGAGGTTTGTTAGAGAACAATATTGAAGTCTTGTTGTGAGTATCTAAAAATGGAAGCAAACATGAGACCAAACAATCATGAAGAGAAATTGAAAAAGACTTTGCAACTCAAAACCAAGAAACCTTAACAGAAAGCCTGAGATCCTTGAGTCAGCGTTGAAAGCACCGCAACGTCTTTCTCTCACAAGAAAATATGGAAAAATCTTGAGCCTATTAGAAGTGGAAATACAGGTAGAGGCAATCACAGCATTGGCCCAGGACTATGATCCTCCACTCCGATGCTTCACCTTTCAAGATTTTCAGTTGGCACCAACCCTTGAAGAATTTGAACGAATCCTGGGGTTACCACTGAAGGAGAAAAGCCTTACAATTACCAAGGACATTATGCTTCTTTGCACACTATAGCAAATGTCCTAAAGGTAAATGTAAGAAATTTGCATGAAGCCCAGAAATGTAGAAATGGGACAAAGGGATTCACAAGAGATTATTTGGAGAAGCATTTGCACAGCTTAGCTCAAGCCGAAGATTGGGACACTTTTTCAGATGTGTTGACCCTCACCATTTATGGCATCTTGTTTCCCAATATTGACGGTTTCATAGATCTTGCAGCAATTGATGTGTTCCTTGCTAGAAAGTTTCATGGTCACAATCCTTTAGCCCTCCTAGCAGATGTCTCCTGTTCCTTGGATTTTTGTCATGAGAGGAATGGTAAGAGAATTTTGTGTTGTTTACCAATACTATATGTGTGGGTTACAGCGCATATCTTCCAAAGAAATTACAAGGCATCTTGTCCCCTTGATGATCTAAAAATGCATCGTATCAAGAAGAAAAGTGGGCGAGAATGGGCTGAAGACCTGGTTAAATTGAATGAAAAGGTGATCCGATGGTACCCTTGGTGGGAAGATGGCAGACCTTGATTTACCAGTGCGGAGACTTTCCAAATGTACCCCTTATGGGTACTCGAGGGTGTATAAATTACAATCCAGCATTGGTGTTGCGCCAGCTTGGTTACCCCATGATGGACCGCCTTCCAAGCTGAATTACTCCATTTGTCCTTTATTACCTAGATTCCCATGACATTAGCCTACTACGGAAGGTCCGATTTGCTTGGAACAACGTCATTCGAAAAGGAAAAGAATTGGGAGTTAGGAGCTTGCGGTAAAAGAAAATTACCGCCAATGGGTGAAAAGTAGGGCTCAAGAGGTCAAGTTGCCATTCAGAATCTTGACAACAATTGTCCTGACAAGACATCGGCCTTGCATTCTGATGAAAATGAAGAAATCAAAGAAATGAAAGAAAGGTTGGACAAGGCTAAACAAGAAAAGGTACAAGTGGAGTTCGAGTTGAAAAACGCTAGCATGATTATGCAACTTTAAAGCGAGAAATTGCTGAAAAAGATCAGATTCTAGAAGGGACCAGTAAAAGGCTAAAAATGGGGCAGGAGCACATGGTAAAGACCAAAGAATGTTTTGAAGCTGCCAATAAAGAACTAAAGCTTCGAAGGCAAGAACGTGATATGGCAATAACTGAAAATCAGCAACTAAAGGAGCTACTTCGAAAGGCCAAGATTGCTGAGAAGCGCGCTGAGAAAAGAACAAATGAAGCAACAAATAGAAGAAATGAGCAAGGAATATCAAAGGGAAGCCGAGGAATTAAATCAACACATGAAAAATGAGATCCTGAAGTATCAAGCTGCCCTAGGAGAAGAAAAGGAAAAAGTTGCAAATTTGGATCTTGAGGTGCAACACCAAGATCATGTCATTCATGAGTTGAAGATTCGCTTTCGAACTTAGCAGGGTTGGCTAATGCGGCAATAGAAGACGTTCCAAGACACTTAAAGCTGGCTGAGCAAGAAATCATCCCTTTTGAAACCCCAACTGAAATTAGCAGCTTTATTGGCTATTGTAAGGACTTGATTGGGAGAATGAAGCAAATAATCGCGGAAGACGTTGAAGACACATAAAGGCTTTTTCGTTGGGTAGCATTGTTGTCGACATTTGTGATGTATTTCGTTTTGAATGGTTGTATGAAAAATGATGATTGTGACAAATGATAAATAAAAGAATGGTTGCTTCTTTGTGTTGTGTTGGTCTCATGGCAATAGCTATAACTTAGTACCTTTGAACGAGACGTTCTGGAAACAGTTATCATCAAAGATACTCACGTCAAGACCAGATATATTTGCCGCTCTCTAACAAATTGCAATATTTTTATCTTTTCACTAATTCTTTTTCTCTTTTATTCTTAACAAGGTAAAACTGTGTCACAATTGGGCGCCCAAGGAAGGAAGATACCGATCTAACTCGTATTCACAATACCAGAGCTTGAACTAAGATGGCTGGTGGTAATCATGAACCAGAAAGTGCTTCTGACCAAGTAAAAGGTTTGAGCATGGAAGTTGATGAAGGAGAGGGAAATTGAATGAAATGTCAAATAACCAAGCAAAGATGGAAGAAATGATGAGAGCCATGAAGGAGTCACTGGATTTATTAGGAGCTAATCCAAACCGAGACATAGTGACTGCGTCAGGAGGGTACAACCAAGCACTGCAATGGTAGCCATACCGGAACATCAAATGTGGCTGTAAATGTCACTCAAGGGGTGAACGAAGGGGATGAAATTCTGAATAACCTTCATGGACAGCCACCACCAACAATGCCATTGGTGATCCCAATTGGGGAAGGCTATCGCCCATTAGAGAACATTCATACCTGACAGGCACGCATGCTACCCCGTTGGGAGCCACCTCATGTTGTCATCCAAAAACAACCATTTTCCTCAGAAAATAGCCGTCCAGAGATGAATAAAGACAAATTCAGAGAAGAATGGATGAAGAAGATTCAGGATCAAATTAAAGCCATTCAGGGACCTAACACCTATGGTTATGTGGAAATTGAGCAACTATGTCCTCCTGGAGATCTGATAGTTCCCAAAGACTTCAAGGTTCCCGACTTCTCAAAATATGATGGGACCGGCAATCCTTTGTTCCATTTGAAGAGTTACTGGACTAAAATGGCGATATGGTCCAAAGATGAGAAGTTTCTCATTTCCATGAAAGCTTAAGTGGTCCTGCTTTAGAATGGTATATTCAGTTAGACCATTCTAAAATTTCCTGTTGGAGAGAATTGGTTGATCAATTCATGAGTCAGTACAAGTTCAATATGGAAATAGCACCCACGTGAGCAATTAAGCACAATGCAAAGGAAGAAGGAGGAGTCATTTAAACAATATGCTCAAAGATGGAGAACTTTAGCCGCTAGGTGCAACCGCCACTCATCCCTTCTGAAATGTGTTCGTACTTTTGGGGACCTTAGGATCTCCTTATATTGGGACAATGGCAGGAGCAGCATACAAAGATTTTTTGAGCTAGTAACCGCAGGTGAAAGAATTGAGAGTTTGGCTAAAGCTGGAAACTTCCTATGAGCAATGAGGACACGAGAAGAGGATTCCGCCTAGGAAAAAAGAGGCGGAAGTAAGTTATGTGCAAGGTCAGCAACCTTTCATTCCAAGATATACCTCACACGGCCAAGACCCCAAATACCATCCATCTCTCCTTACCCACTATACCAAGTCACTCCAAATGCAAATACAATTCCATACCACCAACCTCAAGTCAATAACATCCATATACGCCCATACCAACCAGCTCGCCCAACATACACCTACAACCCAACCATACATCCTCAGAATCACCCAAATACCACACCACCACGGCCTAATACCCAAAACCAAAGTCGTTCTCGATTCCCAAACTTACCACCTTTCCCAAAACTATCCATCTCAAATGCTGATCTTTTTCAACGACTAGTTGATGCTCATCTCATCTCGGCATATCCTGCGTCCATTAGAACCACCATACCCAGCTTGGTATAACCCGAACTTAACTTGCAAATATCATATGGACATAGCAGGACATTCCATCGAGGATTGTGAAGGTTTCAAGACGGAGTGAAGAAGCTAATTGCTTGTGGGAGGCTGGATTTTCAAGAGGAGTCAAAACCAAATATTGTCCATAATCCAATTCCAAATCATGAAGGAGGAGGTCGAGTAAATGCTTTGGAGGTAGAAGAACCACTGATCAAGAAAGTTTTGAATCTTCAAACCCCTATGCAGAAAATTTTTATCGGCTTGAAGGAGGCTGGTTACATATAAGGCAGGCCCTCTGACAATGGAGAATGAGAAACATGATGAGGAATCAAGTTGTGCATACCATTGTGGAAGTCTGGGGCATGATATTGAGGACTGTTGGGATTTCAAGGTTCATGTACAGGGATTGCTTAACTTGGGTGTTATACAAGCAAAAAAGAAGCAAAATGTCTTTGAGGAGGTGAATGTGATCGAGCGTTTTGTACTTCGAGTGCCTCCGCTAATCAGGCACCAAAGCCAGAAAGGTAGTGATCACTGAAGAAACCAACACCCTTTGTGTATGAGGACACACATGCCGTACCTTGGAATTATGAGACCAAGGTTGAAATGAAAAGTGACATAGGGGAAACCTCAAAAGCTCAAGGAGGTGAGGAAGTGACCATGTCATGGAGGTAAAAGGAATAACAAGAAGTGGAAGGGTGTATGGACCCAAGGAGTTGGAAAAAGGGAAATTTGTTGATGAAGGAACGTTGAAAAAGGTTTAGAGTCAGGAAGAAAAGAAAAAGAGGAAGAGGAAGAAGAGTTCCTTAAAATCATGAAACAGAGCGAGTATGATATTCTGGAACAATTAAAGAAGACTCCTGCGAATATATCCTGTCACTAATCTTGTCCTCTGAATCTCATCAAAAGGCAATATTGAAGGTCCTGAAGGAAGCCTATGTCAAGCCCGACACTTCATTGGAGAACATGATAAGTATGGTGGATCCAGTGAAACGTGTCAATATGATCACATTCTTAGATGAAGAAGTGATATCACGGGCTAACCCACAAGCGCTACATATAACCCTCAAATGCAAAGGCCACATAGTGCCTAGAGTCCTTATTGATGGAGGATCAGGGTTAAATGTATTACCACTGTCCACTTTGAAACAACTATCAATGAGTGTGGATGATATATCACCTCAAGTGATGGTTGTAAAAGCTTTTGATGGAGCTACGAAAAACATTCTAGGTGAGGTGGTGTTGCCACTAGAGATTGGGCCAAGCAAATCAGAAGTGTTATTCCAGGTGATGGAGATTGGCTCAGATTATAACATGTTGCTAGGAAGACCGTGGATTAATGATATCGTGCTGTCCCTTCAACCTTGCATCAAAAGGTTAAATATATTGAGAATGGATCAGTTGTCACAATCCATGGAGAAAGGGACATCATTGTATCCAAACCAGTCTCACTACCATATGTGGAGAATGTGGAGTCGATAGACAATAACTTGTGGCATAGCCTGGAGTTGGTGAAGCCCGATATGAATGCAGTGGGTCCATAATGCAGAATGTTAATCAAATAGTGGCTCATATCATGGCTAAGAATGGATACCTACATGGTAAGGGGTTAGGACCACAGTTGCAAGGTATTAGAGTACCTATATCGGTCTCCAAGAAACCTAATCGATTTGGTTTGGGATATAATGCACCGTTAGAAGAGGAAATGGATGACATGGCCCTCCAACAGGAGAAACATGAGAAGAAAATAAAGCAGATCCCTCACTTGAAGGAGACATTTCCTAGTCCAGCTGAAGTGATTACAGGTGGAAAAGTTCATTCCCCTTGCTACCGTCTCACCATCAACACCTTGGACATAGAGACAACTGAAAGAGCAACAAGATTTATGCTGCCAACAATGATGAAATGCTAATGAAGCTAACCAATGATTGATGTTATTGCTGCAAAGTAATTATTTGTGTTGTATCAGTAAAGACTATTTATGCTTTTATTTATGCTACTTGAAGACATCATAAATAAACTTGTGTGTTTATTCATCTTTATTTCTTATCCCGTATTTTTATATTTCTTGGTGTCTTTCATTCTTGTTTCATCCTCTATTTGCTTTCTCTTTATCATCATTTTTAGCTCATTAATTTTTATTTTTATTTTATTTTGCATTTTTCCACTATCCTTTTGGCCTTCCAACCCACCACAATTGCTTTCCAGGAATCTAAATGCTATAGAAATTTTGCCTCATGAAAGGGAATTTGAAAACTCGTCAATTGGTTCTCTTGCCAATTGATTGTGATAGCCATGAATCTGAGGAAGATCAAGAAATTGTTGGGCAATTTTCAGACTTATTGGAACATACAGAAAAGGGATTTGACTTAGACAATGAGGTGATCGAGCTGATTAACATGGGCACTTGAAGAAGAGAAAAAGGAGCTGAAAATAGTGGAAAATCCAGAACGCTTAGAAATGATTGCATTGTTTAAAGAATACCTGGATGTCTTTGCATGGTCCTACCATGATATGCCGGGTTGGATCCAGAAATAGCTTCACATAAGATTCCTTTATATGCGGAAGCTTAACCGAAAAGCAAAAGTTGAGAAGGATGCGGCCTGAAATGTCATTGAAAATAAAAGAGGAGGTGACTAAACGGCTAGAGGCCGGATTTTTGGAGGTGTCAAGACACACTGAACTGGGTGGCTAACATTGTGCCCGTGCCTAAAAAGGATGGAAAAGTTAGAATGTGCGTGGATTATTGGGATCTAAACAAAGCTAGCCCAAAAGACGATTTTCCACTCCCTCACATTGATGTCCTAGTCGATAAGCTGGAAATCACCGCTTTTCATTTATGGATGGGTACTCTGGTATAATCAGATTCCTATGGACGTTCACGACAAAGGAAAAACTACTTTCATAACGCCGGGGAACATTCTGCTATACAGTCATGCCATTCGGATTGAAAAATGCTGGTGCCACCTACCAACGTGCCATGGTTGCATTATTCCATGACATGATGCATAAAGAGATTGAAGTGTATGTGGATGACATGGTCGCCAAGTCTAAAGAGGGAGAAAGTCATGTAACAGTTCTACAAAAGTTGTTTGAAAGGCTCAGAAATATAAGCTCGCTGAACCCGAATAAATGTGTCTTTGGAGCATCTACAGGGAAATTGCTCGGATTCATTGTCAGAGAGAGGGATAAAGGTAGATCCAGACAAAGTAAAGGCGATATGAGATGCCAGCTCCCGAACCGAAAAGGAAGTGAGAAGTTTTCTGGGAGGCTCAACTACATTGCTAGATTCATTGCCAATTTGACTAGCACTTGTGAGCCGATATTCAAGCTGTTACGAAAACACCAACCTGGAGAATGGAATGAAGAGTGCCAAGAAGCCTTTGACAAAATAAAGGCTTATTTAGTAAAACCTCCAGTTTGACCCCACCTATACCAGGTCGTCCTCTAATATTGTACCTCACAGTGTTGCCCACGTCACTTGGGGCAATGTTGGGACAATATGATGAGTATGGAAAGAAGGAACAAGCTATTTATTATCTGAGCAAGAAGTTTAATGACGTGAATCCCGCTATTTGGCAATTGAGAAGACCTGTTGTGCATTAGCATGGGCCTCTAAAAGGCTAAGGCAATACATGTTATACTACACTACTTGGTTAATCTCTCGAATGGATCCATTGAGATACATATTTGATAGTCCCCATGTGTCATTGAGAATGTCAAAGTGGCAAGTGATACTGCGAGAATTTGATATCAAGTATGTGACTCAAAAGTCTGTCAAGGGAGGTGCAATTGCTGATCACCTAGCTGAAAACCCTTTGGAGGATGGACAACCCACCACGGCTGAGTTTCCTGAGAACGAGGTATTAGTGGTGGAAAGAAGATGTAGAAGAAGAGAATACATGGAAGATGTACTTTGATGGGGCTGTCAACATGAATGGATGTGGAATAGGAGCGTAGTCTCACAAGCTGGAAAACAATACCCAGTTCCATCAAATTAGATTTTGAATGTACCAACAACATTGCAGAGTATGAAGCATGTGCAAATGGTTTGCAAGTGGCAATTGACTTGGGAATCAAAGAACTAAAAGTCTTTGGAGATTCGGCACTCATAATCTACCAAGTTAATGGACAATGGCGTACAAAGGATCCCAAATTGGTACCTTATCAAAAGCACTTGTCTCGACTAATTGAGCACTTTGATGATATATCATTTTCTCACTTAACTCGAGATAAGAACCAATATGCGGATGCATTGGCGACTTTGGCTGTAATGACTAAATTGGAAGTCCACACCAATGTCCAACCTATCCATGTAGAGGTACAAGATGAACCAGGATACTGTGGTAATGTAGAGGCTGAACCAGACGGTCAACCATGGTATCATGATATCAAACAGTATATTCAAAAGGGAGATACCCAGTTGGGCAAATGAGATAAGCAAGAAGACAATTCGACGACTGGCTATGTCCTTTTCCTGAATGGGGAAGTCCTTTACAAGAGGAATCATGACACCACTCTCCTTAGATGTGTAGATGCTCATGAAGCTCGAATAATCATGATGAAGTCCATGAAGGAATTTGTGGAACTCATGCCAATGGACACATGATGGCACGCAAAATCCTAAGGAGTGGTTATTACTGGTCCACCATGGAGAATGACTGTATCAATCATGTTCGAAATGCCACAAATGCCAAATATATGCAGATCGAATCAATGCTCCTCCAGTTCCATTACACAACATGGTATCTCCCTGGCCTTTCTCGATGTGGGGCATGGATGTGATCGGCTCAATTAATCCCAAGGCATCCAATGGTCATCGCTTCATTTTGGTGGCAATAGACTATTTCACTAAGTGGGTGGAAGCTGCTTCATATGCTAGCATCACACAGAAGGTGTTTCTTAGATTCATCAAGAAGGACATTATCTGAGATATGGAATTCCAGAAAGAATCATCACAGACAATGCTCCTAATCTCAATGGTGCCGAAGTTCAGAAATTTTTCAAGACTTTCAAAATCAAGCACCACAACTCAGCTCCTTACAGACCTCAGATGAATGGCGCAGTTGAGGCCCAAATAAGAACATCAAGAAAATCATCGCCAAAATGGTGGTAAATTACAAAGATTGGCATGAGATGCTGCCGTATGCTTTACATGCATATCGTACCAAGTATACGATCGAGCAGGGATGACTCCCTTCTCATTGGTATATGGAACAGAGCTGTATCCCCATAGAAGTGGAAATCCCGTCATTAAGGGTTCTAATGGAGGCTGAGCTAGGGAATCTGAATGGGTGAAAACTCGATGTGAACATTGAACATGATAGAAGAAAGAAGATTGGCAGCTATTTGTCATGGCCAATTGTACCAAAGTAGGATGGCCAAAGCTTTTAACAAGAAAGTTCGTCCTAGAGATTTTTATTCGGAGATTTGGTTCTGAAGAAAATTCTCCCGAACCAGGAGGACGCACGGGAAAATGGGCTCCGAGTTATGAAGGTCCTTACATTGTCAAACAAGCGCTCTCAGGTGGAGCATTGATTTTGCAAAACATGGATGGACAAGAATTGCCTAAACCAATCAACACTGATGAGTCAAAAGGTTTTATGCTTGAAAAAATGCTAAAAAAAAAGAGAGAAAATACCCGTTAGGTTGAAAACTCAAAAGAGCGACCTAAGCAAAAATTAGGGCAAACAAAAAAAAAAGAGCTCGTTAGGTTGAAAACTCGAAAGAGCGGCCTAAGCAAAAGTTAGAGCAAAGCATCATCTCAAGCAATCTACACTGGGGCAATTTTTGGTGATAAGTTCATCCTGAGCAAAGCAGGCTAGGAGTGAAGCTGGGGACCGAGAATTAAGAAAAGGAAAGATTGAAGGCTCAACAACGGAAGCAATGGTTATAGCATCCGATTTGCCTGAGAAATCAATTGAATGAGTCACAAAGAACTCAAACTGGGCAAAATTTTCATGTCTTTCACAATCCTATCTTTCATTTTTGTGGTTGTCTCTTTCCAAATATTTTGTCATCCAATACACCAAGCAATAAATATGTCCATTCAGTTAATTCTTCCACTTTCTCTTTGAATGCATGTTTATTTACGATGTCTCAAGTAGGATATATTTAAGTTTAAATTATACAACCTAACAATGTTTATAGCAATACATCAATGACTAGCATCACACCAAGAGAATTCAGAAGTTTCAATTAAGCTTGCAGAAAGCAATCATCATCCTTAAAAAGGGGAAAAGAGAAAAGAAGAAAGAATGGAAAGAAGTGGAAAGTTGAAGGAAGAGGAAGTTTTATTTGTGCCAGAAAGTCCAGCTCAAGAATTACGAGTTTGATCGGTTAAAGTCTTCCTCGAGGCTTGCTTGATTTGGATACAGTTAGTTCTTCAAGAATGTGTCTGAAATAAACTGCAAGTGAGTGATAAATTTGTGACTTTTGCATATAACAAAAAAACAAAAGAAAGAGCATGCAAATCATTGTTTTCAGTGCAATTTACTTTCCAGTCGGTATCGGATTGCCACTTTATTTTTCAGTCTCGCCTAGATTGCCACCAATTTATTTTCCTGCGGCTCAGATTGCCAAATTTACATTTCAGCCTCAGATTGCCAAATTATTCAGTCCTACGCCAATTCATTTCAGTCGGCCTCAGATTGCCACCAATTTATTTCCCAGTCTCAGATTGCCAAATTTACATTTCAGTCCCTAGATTGCCAATTTATTCCAGTCGGCCAAATGCCACCATTTTACTTTCCCTGTCGGCCAGATTGCCAAATTTACATTTCCAGTCCTCAGATTGCCAACTTTACTTTCTTGTCCCAGATTGCCAATTTACATTTCAGCGGCCTAGATTGCCACTTTATTTTTCCTGCGGCTAGAGCCAATTTATTTTCCAGCCTAAGATTGCCAATTTACATTCCAGCCTCAGATTGCCAAATTTATTTTTCAGTCGGCCTAAGATTGCCACTTTACTTTTCCTGCCCTCAGATTGCCACCATTTACTTTTCAGTCGGCCTCAATTGCCAAATTTACTTTCCAGTCGGCTCAGATTGCCAAATTTACATTTCACGGCCCAGATTGCCAATTTACTTTCCATTAGCCTTAGATTGCCATTTACATTTCATGTCGGCTCAGATTGCCACCTTTTAATTTCCTTTCACTTGTTAATCTGTATACAGTGGTCGCAATATTTTTAACTTCTTGTCACTTGTCGACCCATATTCGATTCGCAAGATCTTTTGATTTCCAGTTAGCCCTTGTCAGCTTTAAATCCTTAGCCCCCATCAACTTTTGAATTTCATGTTAATTCCGTTGGTTTTTACATTTCTTGTCATTTGTGAAATTGTGTCAAATTAGTTTAGTTTCCTTTCTTTGCATAGTTTGCATATGATCTTCTTGAATGTTTAGACTTTTTCCAAGGTTAGAATTCAATCTTTTTTGCATTTGCATTTCATGCATTGCCGAACAAAATCAAGGTTCATGTCTTTATCCATTCCTTATGAAGATAATATGAAGAGCTTTTCATATTCTCTTATAAGAAATGAATAAAGAGGGGCAACTGAACACTCAATTTTGTCCCATTAAAACAAAATTCAAAAATTTGCATCTAATTTCTCTTGAAAACAAATAAAAAAAGAAATTTTGTGTTGATTTTTTTTATCTCCAAAAATTAAAACAAAAGCAAAAAAATCATTTGATACCCAAAATTTCTTTTGTGGCCTTTGTGTTGTGTCCATTCTACTTCAACCCAACCCAATCGCATTTTTTTATAAGCCCTGTTTGCTATGTATGTTTGTTTCAAGCCCATGCTTATATCTTTTTCTATCAAAAAATAATAAAAATAAAATAAAAATAAAAAGGAAGAGACAAGGAGTTATCAGGACTCATTCCACACACATGAAGCCATACAAAAGCAAAACAAAGGAAAAGTTGCGGAACAGAATGATGATTCCTCCCTAGCATAATGATGAATTTCTTTTGATCTTGAACATGACAAAAGGGGAAGGCATTTTTGGAGGGTTTTCAGTTAGGAGAGTTCCATTTTCAAAAAGAACCAAAAAAAAACAAAATCACAGCTCATATATCAATCCATCATCTTCCTCAGTCCTCATAAAAAAGAAAGGGCCAGACCACTTGAACACCATCATCTCAAAAACCTAACAAGCTCACTTCAAAAGAGACCGTTTTTATCACATAAGAAAAAGGAACCATCAAGAAAGATCAAGACAAAAAATTTCACAATACACCAATCAGCCAGCATTCAAAGAAAACCTAAAGAATTTAGTCCAGGAACAATTCCAGCAACACAATCCAGTAGCAAAAAGGAGAAAAGAAAGAACCAGGTGAATACCAGAAGCATAGCATTATCATCATTGTCATCTAAAAATTTAGCAAAAAGAGGAAGGGGAGAAGGGAGGAGGCCGGTGGTTCTTCCCCCACCAGCGGCCTCATATCATCATCATCTTTACATCATCATCATCCAAACCTCATCATCATCATCATCTTTACATCATCATCATCCAAACCTCATCATCATCATTATCCCAACCATCGCCACCACCGCTCCTCCTCTTCTCCTCGCCACAGCTTCCTTTCTTCCTTCCCTCGCGCCGGGCCAACCCTTTCTCCTTCTTCCCTATCGCACGACGTCGAACCCAGGTGGTGGTGGAGCGTCTCCTGCCACCTTACGCGGATTCAACCCTCCACCACCGCGTCCAGCTTCCCATGACACCACCCACCGCCCGCCCGATCGGCACCATCTCGACCGCCGTCCACCCTCTCTTCGTGAAGTAGCCGTGAAGCCCAGCCATTGCACCGCCATCTCTCGCCTCTGCAGAAGCGCTAATTTCTTCCTTTCACCGCCACCCATGGCCGGCTTCGTGTATCCTTAGCCATAGCTCCGTGCACCCATCCTCAAACCCAAACCACCGGCCTCTCCATCGACGCCGTACACCTCCCACCACACGCCCACCGTCGCGTCGGCACGCGCCGGCCCACCACTGCGGATCGCAAGTCGCTCCGCCGTGCGCCCAGCCGCACCGCTTCACGCTTCGCGCCAACCGTCCTCGAGCTGCGAGCTCCAACCGCCGCGGCTCCGCCCACCTCGAGCCCCGGTTCCTCCTCTTTCCATTCCTTTCTCTCGATTCAGTTCCTCAGCTTTCCACTCTCTCTCTCATTTTTCTAGTGTTATTTGAGAGTGATGTGTGTATGTGTGTGTTAATGAGAGAAAGAGAGGCCCGTGAGTATGTGTTTCGTGGGTGAGTCATCATGTGTGTCCCTGTGTGGGTGCGTGAGTTGTGTTATTTTGTGTGTGTGTGTGTGTTTGTCTGCTGTGTGCATGTGTTGGAAGGTTGTTAAGGGTAGTTACAATTATATTATTATTATCATTATTATTGTTAACATTGTTTTATTATATTGTTGGATCGTTATTTATTTAGTCTATGTCGATTGCACTTTGAGCCTGTTGGATTGAGATTTATTTGTTTAATCAATGTTTGTTTTATAGTTTGATATTTTGGGATTTTATTTGTTGGATTATTTCGATTTAAATAAAAGAAGTTTGGTTAAAAATAAATCCTTGAGTATGTTGATGATGCAAAATAAAATAAAAAAGGTGATTTGATTATTTCTCTTGAGTGAATTTAATAAAATGTTAAGAATAAAAAAAAATAATGATAAAGATTTTTAGTTTAATTATTTTATATGTGTACGTGCCTTATTTAAAATAGTTGTGTAATCATGTTTATGATTAATTTTGTTTTTTTTTGTCTAATTATTTTATGTTTGTGTGTTTTTGCTTAAATGTGTAATTATGTTTACAATTTAATTTTGTTTTATCAATTTCAGTCAAAATCAAAGCTTATCAAAAAGAAAAAAATGTTTTCCTCTCATTTCATAATAAAAATCTATTTTCACAATTAAAATCAATCAACTTTTTTGTTAAATTAAAATCCATCGACATAGACTTATTTTAAATAGAACTACGTGACTTTGAATTCCCCATTCAGGAGGATACGTAGGTGCGATTTGAATCCCTGTCAAGTCAAAATTAAATTTTTGTAATTTTTGTCTTATTTGTAAAATTTTTTATGAGATATTTTATTTAATTTAAATAATCTTTTCTTTAAGAAATATTTTATTTCAAATAAAAAGGGTTAATTTAGCCGGCTTGTTAACTCAATATTTTGGACATTGAGTTGTGACAGCTTGATGTTCCAAATTTTCTTTAAAAGCATGTTCTCTTTTATATTTTACTTTATTTTTGTAAAAATATCAAAATAAATTTTTATCTTATTTGTAAATATTTATAATTCATAAGAGATTTTCATTTTTATATATTTAGTTTAAATTTGTTACTTATTTGTGAAATATTGTATTTTGAATAAAAAATGTTAATTTAACCGTACGTTGTTAACACAGTATTTTGAACACCTGAGTTGTGACAGCTTGGTGTTCCTCAATTTTTTAAATTTTGTTGTAAATAAAATATAAAAATGAATATTTTGAAAGGTTATTAATAATTTGCACAAATCAATTAAGGTACCGTTAAGGACGTGTACTAGGGTGCGTAGGATTAAACCCTACCCTTCCCTATGCATAACCGACTCCGAGCTCAAGTCTGGTTTTAGAGATCAAACTTTAATAAAACGGGTTTTCCATGTTTTCCCAATTTAAATAAACTTGGTGGCGACTCCCAATCTTAACAAACTTAATTTTTTCACCGTCCCGTTGCGATCCGGCGTCATAATCTCATTTGTTCAAAAATAGAAAACAAAATATAAAGAGTTTAATTTCTATGCACCAACAATCTAAAACACATTTATATAGTCATTTAATTATATATTGTTACATCTATAAAAAGAGTTGAGGCCCACACCCGCTACTTGGATGGTCATCAAAATGAGATTATTTGATTAGATGACAGTGCAAAATTAAAAATTTTATACTATCAATGTATCAAAATTAAACTCAAATATAAAACAACAATTTAATTTGATAAAACATTTTTGTTAATTTTTAATAGTATTTAGAACGTGGAGATCACATACCAGGTTACCTAGATGTTGAGGGATTTCGAAAACACATTGTTGTTTTTGTCTTCATTTCAAGGTGATTGATGGAAGATAATTTTTGTATAAATAGGGGTAGTGTCATTTGTAAATGATAGAAGAAAATTGTTAGTAAAAGACCTCTCTCTTTGGCTATTCTCTATCTTCTCCTATTATCTCTATTTTCTACAATTACCAAATTATTCATGCATCAAATGGTGCTTTCATTGACCTCCACACTCAATTTCTATGGAGGTTTGTCGAGCTCAATCACAGCAAACCGTACTTGGAACCAAGCATTATCTAGCTTTTGTGGCTCATGCTCATCATATTCATATGCATGATCCTAAAATATTAGTCCCTTGCTTTGTGAATGGATTGAAAATGCAGATTCAAAGAGAGGTTTTGTATGAAAATCCTAAATCTCTCTTTCGAGCATGGTACTCTACAAAAATATGGGAAGAAAAATTTGCAAAAGTACCGCAACTTGAGCATTTCAACAATTACAAATCAGTTCCACCAAGCACAGATCGAGCATTCAACAATACAACTCAACTCCAGAAAACATCAAAGGTAGATATGGAATCGGATTCAAAATTGGATTCAATCAGAATCATCAACAACAAATCAGACTTCACCAACAACAATTCTAGATCAAAATTAGCATTAGAATTTCAAACTCAGAAAGAATTACACAACCAAGCAACATAGAAAATCAACAAATCTAAAATATGAACTGGAACAACAAGTAAATACAAATATAAGCCATGGCGAGAAGAGGAAATCCACGGTGGGAGTGGTGGCACACTGAGAGCTCTCCTGATCTGAGAGCTGAACCAGGAACGTGACCAGAAGGATCATCGCTTGGCTTCCAGCGCCACGACGAATGCCAACGATGAACCAAGCGGTGGAGAGAGATGCGGCTCACAGTGGAGTCGAGGACGCCTCTGCGGAAAGGAAAGGGAAGAGCCACGAGTAGATCCACCGAGAAGAACCTCGACACCTGGCTCCCCAGATTAGAGAGCTTCGATTCAAACGGAGCGAATGTAGTGGTCAAGCAGAGGAGGATCGTGGAGGGAACCACCACCTCAGCGACAAGAGTCAAATTATGACTCTAGACCTCAATTTATAGAGCTCCTTCAGTGAGCACTATGGCGGTGGTCGAGGTCGAAGAAGAGAGGCGGAAGCAGTGATCGTTTAGCTCGCGGCAATGAAATGAAGCGAATTGACAACGACTCGCTATCTGGAGAAGATTGCGGTGGTGACAAGCCGAAGTGGAGGCGTGGTGTTCCTGACTTGGCCACGTGTCACCGGCAGGAGGAGGCCAGTGACGACAGCGTTGGCGTGAAGGAGAAGGCGAGAGGCTGACCGTTCAGTTCATCGTTGAGGTACAGGAGAGGCCCTATTGCAGCAACCATGAAAAGGAAGGAAGCTTCTGGAAGGGGCTCAGCTAGTGGAGATGCAAAAATGGGGTGTGATCTTCACCCTAGTACTAGTGGGCCAAGCCCAAACTCAAAAAAGACTTTAGTGGGCTGGGGGCATGTGCTGAAGGTTTTGGCACTAGCCCAAATTGAGGGAAAATTTAGGAAATTTTATTGTATGCTTTTTATGGCCTTTGATCAAATTTTTGTCGGCCCAATCACATTATGGGACCCGGGACCTCCATTTTTTGTAGGATATATATATATATATATATATATATATATATATATATATATATATATATATATTACATTTAGGATTAAATTTTGGGTTTTTATTATGAGTTGTTGTAATTGGAATTTTAAGTGTATTTTTTCTAGCAACCTTGAGGGCAAGGTTGATTTGAAGGGAGGGTAATGATGGAATATAATTTTAGTATAAATAGGGGGTAGTGTTATTTGTAAATGATAGAAGAAAATTGTTAGTAAAAGGTCTCTCTTCTTTGGCTATTTCTCTATCTTCTCCTATTATCTCTATTATCTACGATTACCAAATTATTCACGCATCAGTGATGATGGTAGCGTACCTATAAGAATGTTGATGCTCAAGTTAGAAAGTATTTGAGATATAGAGTATAAGGACCAAATTGCGTACATGATTTCCAAGATTACAAAGGGTTGCCTGCGGCCACAAGGATTTACGAAAAGGAGATTCCTCCATTCATGAGATCTTTTCCAACATCAAGATTCTACTTGTCAACTCCAACATCCTTGGGTGAGCCAGGCAAGACCTTTTATATGTCAAACTCAATTCTTGAAGCGACTTGTGTCTTAAGGGTTTTGATTTCCAGATTGTGCCTTTATAGGGTAAGCCCAGTTTCCTGACCTCCATGCTATGGATGTATTTGTAGCTTTGGGAAAGTTGCAATTTAGCTCTAAGGGATCTACTCATATTCCAGTTTTGTTGGATTGTTATTGGCCCACCTTCCCCAATGTTTTTTATGCCAATTAGTCAGTACGAAATCAAAACTTCCAGGCAAAAAGGCGATCATGGTGATGTGATGGGTGGCCTAAACTTGGCATAACTTGTGGTGGGTTAATAGAGAGTTTGCATGAGATGGTCCATTTGCGGGTTATGAGATTTGTAACGTGAATTTTTGCAAAATGACCAAAATATCCTTGAGGTCATTTTTGCACGAAAGCAAGGGCAACCAATCTAGACCATCCTCAATGAGGTAATTTAACCTGGGAACTAAGTGACGATCGGGGGCCTGGCCATTACCCGAAAGTAGGGGCTCTTCCTCTCACCTCCATGCTAAATACTCCCATGGTTTCCTTTGATTTTAGTCGTTTCTTGTTCTTGATTTCTATTGACACTTGTCTTTGCTTATTCCTTGTATGAATTGTGTATTTACTTACTGCATGTTTGCCTCTTTGCATGTAATATTATTTCTATTTGATGCATGTTTCATATTTATTTCCTATAAGGAGAAATAATGAACAAAGTGTAGAAAAACTATGCTGAAATTTCTGGACAATAACAAATGTTTGATTTTATTAATATATTAAACCTTGGAATTTTGATATGAAAATTTTATGTGATAAATCTAACAGATGGAGATACTTCACTATGAATTTTCATAACTTTTCATGGTGTTTTACTATAATAAAATAAAATATATATATATATATATATATATATATATATATATATATATATATATATATATATAATAGAACCTGTCTTGTTTAATGATTGGGTATAGTCTTGAACATGCATGAAATTAAATTAGTAACAATTAATCTTGTCATCCTTATACTTGGAAATGTATTATGTCCAGTAGAGATAAGAAGGATAGCAATTTTAAGGAATTGCTTTCAATGTTGAAAATGAATGCGGCTTTCATACAATAGTTCCTTTAGTTCTACAATCTAACTCTAAGGTTTAAATAATTGTTAGTCCTTTAGCTCAGTGTCATGTGCTGAATGGAGCCAAAGTATAGCTAAGTATGTGTTAGCCCCAACTTTATTGTGCTTTGGTTAATAATGGTTGTTTTGCACCTATCCATGGTATTGGAAAAAAAAGAATCATGATGCTAGACATAACATTTTTTTTCCCATCCCTTGCACTCACTTCAAGGATGGGTACACTGCCAAGGCAATAGAACAACAATGATGGGCAAGACTAAAACATGGAGGACACAAGTTCAGAGGAGGCATCATCAATATTTTCATCCCTATCACTATGTTCATTTTAAAAGGAAGAACTGCCCATTTTCAAGTTCGTGAAGAACAAAAAGAAAATTCAGGAGCGGAGAAGTTGGAAGAGAAAAAAAAGAGGAGAAGTAGTGTGCGGTATCATTGCTCTCCTGTTTATTGTCACCTAATTCTATGTTCCTCTATTGATATCACAAAATCACACATGCACATACATACACCATCGCTCTCCTATTCTCAAATCACAAACAAATCATTTTAGCATCAATATAACCTCACAATCAATGCCATTCCTAATCGTCAATCTGAATCCAGAAACAATTTCAGTCTTAATGTTAGAACAAATAAACCCAAGACTCAATCATTCAGCCAAACACAACCGAAGAGTTCAAAAGTCCATGTTCATACAAAATTAAAATCAATAATATAATGTGAAAAGTAGAAGAAAAAGGAGGCGAAACGAGAAGAAACTCGAGCTCCACCGCAAACAACCGCACCTCCCGTGCACAACTCCTGGGAAGACCCACCACTAACCTGATCAGCCCCTTCCTAGTTCACCAAGTCACGGCCTCTTCCTCAATCCTTCACGGCCGCGCACCTCCACCTGAACTACCCCCATCGCGAGCTGGCACCTCCTGGGAGTCCGCGTGAGAGCGGTAGCCGCTCGTCCCTTCGCAGGAGTAGTGGCAAAAGCCCTCCCCAAATCATCAGTGAAGTTCACGTAGCCCAGCCGTGAGTGACCCAGAAGTGCATCTCCTTCCAGCCCACCAAAAGCCCGTGACGAGCCCGGCTACCCATGCATGCAACCACCGTGAAGCCTTCTCGCGCCTCCGCCTTCCGCTCGAAATCACTGCGGAGCCACCAGGATTTCGCCCCCGACTGAGTCACGGCCGTGCCCAGGACCAAGACAGAGCCGCCGTCTGCCACTCTGCTGTCGCACTTTTCCCTCTTGCTTTGTTTTTTTTTTTTTAACTCATCTATGGCATAATGTTGCAATTTATCACGTTGAGTAGTGGATGAGGATATCATTCTTTGTACGATTATATATAGTAGTGGGACAATTTTAACACTAAGTTTCGTGTAGCATTCTTTAAAGGATATATTGTTAAATATTAATTATTTTATTGTCTTGCACTAAGTATTATATATGCTATTTTGTCTGAATTATAGTATTATGAATCTATAGGTATCTTGCAATGATGATGCAAATTAGTTTCTATTGATGCTTAGCATTTTTTTTGTCAATAGTTTGATGTCCTTAATTTCTTTTCGAAGGAAATAAAAATCAATCAATCAATAAATATTTTATTTAGAATGACGTGGTTTTGAGTTCCTCATTGCACTAGGGGATACGTCGGCATAGCTTATAGCTATCAAGCCAAAATTAACTTTTCCTAAAATTTTATTCTCCATTTTTTATCATTATTTGATTTTTAATTTTATTTTTGTACATAAAATGTTGATTCATAAGCTATGATGATGGCTATAATTATATGCTCATGTGTGCATCTCTGAATGACATACTTAGACACATGGAAATGATCCTCTAGACTCCAGGAATTAATGGTTATGAGAGGTGATCCAAGGGTGATAAGAAAGTTAAACTAAGGCAAGGGAGTGATGTATTTTTCCCCTCTATTACCCCATAATCTAGCAATAGCTAGTTAGGTTGAGCTCATCCTATGCGATCGGTGAGGTGAAGTTTTGGTGATGATTGTAAAATCGTTGGAAGGTGAGATGGTTGCTTTAGAATGGTTATGTAAGGGGGTGGTTGTTAAGAAAGGAACTTGAGAGTTCAATCATGAGAAAGTAAATTATCACGGGTTCTCTTGCATTCCCATGCATGCTAAATGTTATACGACCTATCATGCTTGTCCTATCGTGCATTCATCTACTTGTCACTCAATCACATAATTTGAATGCTAAGTTACCTAAGGGAGTAGTAAAGATGTATATTGGTGTGTTAGCTTAACTTATTCTTAGATACTTAGCCTTATCTTGTGTTTTGGTTTTGAATGTTACCAATTCATGTTGTGAGTATGCTTATGTTATTTGCATGTGTTATTTATGCACTAGAGGCACCGTCATGCATATACGAGATACTTGTTGCATTCATGACACTAAGACCCATGCTAACAGACACCAACTTCTGATAATTAGCTTTTGAAAAGTTTAAAAATTGAACCTTATGATTGTACATCTCTTTCACAATGAAAACCGAAGTGGCTGAGATGACGAGGATGACACTTGTGTTCAAGTTGGGAAGCCTAAGAATCTTGAATGAGTTTCTCATCCCTCTTATTTCTTTCGTGTCGTCTCCAGACAAGGCTGATGGTGTAGTTTGTGGTCTTTTGAGACGTGGATGTGGGCGTAGCGCTACAAATAGGATCAAAGTGTCAAGTGGAAGCACAAAGATAGCTTTCCCTTTGGACATTAGCTTTAGGGTGGCCATACCCCTTCTATCTACTTGTATTTTAGTCTTTTGATGGATATGTACTGGTGACTAGTTTGGCTACGTTATAATTATGTTTAGCTTTTGACTACTGAGTGCTCAACCTTCATTGGTAGACTTAGTATCGTAGGATGTCCTATATGTTTATAGGACGTCGCTACTATGATATGGTTATAATATGTTAATATGGTTATGTCATGTTATGCCATGGTTTATACATATATTACGATTTGGTTTATATGATTGCTATTATTAGGTATATACTGATAACTATTTATGCGTAACATGGCTCGCATTTTAGAATTAAAGTTCCAAAAAAAAAAAAAACTTACCCGTATTTCGCTAAAGTATATCCAAGTCAAAAGATAAGAACTAAAACCAAAAAGTAATAACTAATAATTAATTTGAACTTATCCTAGGCATGCTCGTTAAATATTAGGATGTTACAAGATTTTTAATGAGGGGGAGTCTAAAGATGAACCAACCAAGAGTTATAAATTAAATTTATTTAGACAAAATCCCCCAAACTAGTCCCTCCTAAATTTTGAATTAGATTGGTCCCTGGAAAAAAGATATCGAAAGAACTCCTCAATTAAAATGTCAACAAATTGGTCCCTTTAGGAGAAAAAAGATAAATTAGTTCCTCAAGAATCATGAAAAAATTCAAATTGATCCATGTACGGAGAGATTAATTTGTTCAATTTTTTTATTGGTAAGGACTCTTTGTGATATTTTTTTTCTGATGGGACCAATTTGTCCATTTTTTTTAGAGGGATCAATTTGTCTAACATAAAATTTAAGATGAACCAATTTGGAAATTTCATCATTTATTTAATACAATTTAATATGTAGTTTAATTCCTTTTTTAAAAATATGTTATTACTAGTCATTTGACACGTGCAATGCACAATTAATACTGAAAAATATACCTTATAGTAAATTGAATATATAAATTAATTTTAAAAATAAGTTAATAGTTAAATAATTTATAATAAAAAAATAAATTAGTATCATAAAATTTAATAAATACTTAGTATCATTATCAAAGTAAGGTAAATTATGGAATTGAAGTTTTTTGTTTTAAAATTTTAATGTTGAAAAATCAAAGGCTTTTTACCTCATAGGTAAATTAATATGTATTCATTATTAATTAATTAATATTAATTATAAAAAATAGAAATGGAAATATCAATAACATGTCATAATACCAATAGTCATAAAATTTTTTGTTATAATCATCAATATAGTTTAACAAATTTTAAATATCATTTGGTTCGTTTTAAAAATGAAAACATTGACCTAGCAAAAACACCATAATAGTAAGTAATAACATCAAAATACATTTAAACTAAAACTATTTTTATTTGAAGTAGATAATATCCATTCTAACTTAAATCAATATTCTTCTATTTAATTATTTTTTACTTTACTATCTCTTTCAAATAGGATCATATATTTATTAGATGGTTTTTTAGACAAAATCAAACTCACCTTAGAAATAAAAAATATTACGATTTTACGGTAGAGAAATCAAACATTAAATTATATGTACAAAAATAAAAAACTTAAAATTTAAATGAATAATATGTTGTTTGAATTAGTAAAGTTATATTGTAAAAATTTGAAAAAAATAAACGAAATATAAAATCACAATAAATTTTGATGAGAATAAAACATAAAGTCAATTTATCAAATTACCTCTATTTTATTTTATTTATTTAGCATAACTATTTTGATCATTGTATTGTATCATCTATTAATTAATTAAAATTGATAATTAATTTAATTTCAATTAATTTAGTTTGAAAACTAAATATAATATTTATATTAATTTAATAAAATAAAAATTGATTTGATTTACAAATCACTTATTATATTTAAAATCTATTAAGTAATTTTTTTTCCTCATAACATTATTAAGTAGTGTTTAAAATGAATAAAAAGAGACATTAAGTTAATTTGAGTTTAAATTTAAAATAAAATTAAATCCCGTCAATCAATATTCTTTTACGTGATCAATCAAATTTAATATGATTTCAAAACTAAAAATCAAATTTAATGAGATTTGTTAAATCCCATGATGTATTATTTTTAAAAGAAATTCAGAATATGAAGTCCTGGTAAAAATATTTCATTTGGTCTTTTTTAATAGTCAATTAGAATAATCACATAAAAAAATTGTTCCAAAAAAAATCATAACTCCCAAATCACTTATGGGTTTTGCAGGAAATTTTTACTCAACATTCTTTGATGAGTTGGCTTTCAAACAAAATTAGTTTCAATGAAAAAGGAAGAGTGTAGCTCGAGATATAAATTTCGCATTAGGTATTGTCCAGAAACTAAACATGTTCCAGCAAGCTTTCTCTTAACCCAAAATTAAGATTTATGACATAACAGGTCTCTAAATTTAAATTTTAAGGAGGAATTTGGTTTAGGACAGATCTAACAAGAATATCAACAAAAAATGAACATATACAAATATAGGAAACATGATTTAACACTTATAAATAAATAAGGACATAATTAAATTTTCAGAAAACTATTTGCACCAAAGCATGCCCCTTAACCATGGCTTGGATTAACAGCATATCTTTGTGCAATTTTTCATTTAGAAAGCGATTTGTCTACCTATTGAGGAATGAAAAATGATGAATTGAAGATGTGCAAGATCTTTTTGAGCCTCCTCCAATTGGTGCCTCTAGAAGAAATGGAGGTAAACCCCTTTCTCTTGCTCCAATAGATGCTAGACTAATGTGTGATCTAAGGAACATGAACAAAATTACGGATGAGTTAGAAGGAAGGGGGGTCTACGCAAATCAGACTTCGGAGAGGGGAGAGAGTGAGTGTTTTAGTGGAATTTTGCTGGCCTTGGAGAGTTGTAGTAATTAAGTTTCTAGAGTCCCCAGGTCATTAACTAGAGCCTTATCCCTTAGTAATTATTTAGATTCCCTTCTAGAATTAGGATTTATAGCACATGTTTATTGAGGGCGTAGGCTGGCCAAAATTTCATCTGGATGCATGTAAGACTCTCTGATTTTTCATACGCTTGTGCATGCGGTGCAATCTAGGTGCATTTTGATCATTTCACTTATGTAATTAATTTTAATAATGAAATTTGGTCTATAAAATATTTCACTCTATTATTTTATTTTGATATCTCAAACTTGAAATTATTTCACTATTATTACTATTATTATATATTTATTTATTTTATTGTCTTGTGAGTACGTTTTTCAGTTAAACTATTTTTACCATACTTTGGCATTATTGTCTTCTTGTGAATTATCTTATTACTCAGTAATTTATATTTTAATTGCTACTTTTATTTACTAATTTAATTCTTTCTTTCAAGAAATTTTTAATTCTTAATATAGTTTTATTTCGGTTTCAGTAATCTTTTATCCACGTTAACTTATAAACTTTCTATCGGTATTTCAATATTTTTTTAGTAGAGGCCAACTTTATCTATCCCATATGAGTTGATTGACCCTCTATGGGATCACACTCAACTAGTCTAGTTGTTATTTTAATCACTTGAATTTCTCTTAGTTAATTGTGGTACATGAAATTAGGGATGTTACAAACTAAGATAAAAGTTATAGCTATAAGCAAGAGCACAACCTATTTTTTTTTAAAGGTTAACCTATCTAGCTAGCTTGAAGGCTGCATCCATTATGGGCCATGGGTCGGGATGTGAAGCCCATTAAATCTTAAAGGTGATGCTGGCTAATTAAAACTAACAAATACATTTAAAATTAAAATAATAAATATTTAATAATTATATTAGTTTAAGTTTTATGAATAAGTGCATGTTTGGGAACCAGGAAAACAACCCTTTTTTTAAGAAAATCTATTTGAAAAAAAAAATACTTGTATTTGGGTAACTTAACATACAAATCTAAGTTGTTTTTTTTGGAAAACAAAAAAAAAGCTATTTGGTGGGGTAAGGGAGAACTCTAAGGCTAAAATTTGAGCATTAATTTTTTTTAAAAAAATTGTTCTAAAAAGTAAAAACTTTTTTTCGAGCATTTAACATTAAAAAGTGGCTATTTTATAACAATCCAAACAACACAAAACAACGCAAAATCATTTTTCAGCTAAAGTACTCAAATATAAATTAATTCTCAAATAAGCGATTATATGAAAAAGTGACTGTAAATAAGTGATTATTGAAATAAATATAATTTTATAGTTTTTCCAAACACGCTTTAAATAGGTAATACAAGTTTCTTAGTTAATTATATTTTTTCTTTTCTATTTTTGTTAGCATGTAATTAAAATTGTCTGTGATAACTAAAAAATAATATCATCATATAACGTATTTTTACAATATTACATCAAATTTTAACACATCCTATACTATCATCATGGCTTATTTCAAATTTATGGTTAGACCCCATCGTATATTTCACTAACCAATTATATTTCATTATAAGATTTTCCAAGGACTAATAAAATCCCATTGCTTAATTATATTAAACCCATAAAAAAAGCAAACAGGAAAAGTGAATGTTTAAGTTAGTTCCCAAATTTATATGTGAGTTATTTTGGTCTCTAAGATTTATAAATTAACTTCTTAGTTCTTGAAATTGCAAAATATGTCAAATTGGTCTTTGCCTTCATTTTTGTTACTCTCTTATTACGTTTTTGCTATTGAGTTATGTTAAGTGACATTTTAATCTAGACTAATATTCCACTTGGTCGTAGAGGTGATATGGTTTAATAATATGTTCAAACTATTAACACATGCCAAATAAATTTTATATATATGTGTGTGTGTGTGTGTGTAAACTTCACTATAAGAACCATTTATTGCATTAAAATAACTAATTAAACACTACATGGTTAATAAAATTGGCTAATAAAATATAAATTAAATCACTAATTATGACTATGCTCTATTATTTTCACATATTATATATGTAATCAACGTGAGATGCATAAAAAATAATATTTATATTTATATAATAATATTTACTTTGAAGTTACTATGAATTATTTTCTAATAAAATATATAAGCATTTATTGGATTAACATAACTAAACACTATATGGTTAATAAAATTGGCTAATAAAATATAAACTAAATCACTAATTATGACTATGCTCTATTATTTTCTAATATTATATATGCAACCAACGTGAGATGCATAAAAAAACAATATTTATATTTATATAATAATATTTACTTTGAAGTTACTATGAATTATTTTCTAATAAAATATATTATAATTTTAATCAATAAAATATTTTAAGAATAAAATTATTTTGTCTAATCTTAAAATAAATTTAGTTTTATTTTTTAAAAAATTAAGATAACTAATTATAAACATTCAAATGATAAAAATAAAGTCATAATGATCTTTTTTGGTGAGTCTGAAAAGTAAAAGACAAATTAGACTCTAAGAGTATCAACTCCTAACACCTCAACTAAAGTATTATTTAAAAGTCATAATAATCTAAAATATTATTTTTATTATTTAAATTTAACCTAATGAAATTCAAAGATATGAAATTAAAATTATTATGTTTTACCATATAAACTGTCATGAAAAATTAATTTTTTTGAGAATGTTAGGATCATATTCCTTTAAACTTGGCAATTGAAAAATTCAAAAGTCAAAATATTTTTATTCTACTTTAAAAATTAATTTTAAATGTTGTGCAAATTAATTTAAAAAGCAAAAACAATAGGTTGAGCTAACACATTAGCATAATTATTTAAATTATTATGAAATTTAATTCAAAGATAAAAAAATGGATATTATTTTATAAACACTATTAAATAATATTGTTATGTAATTATAACAAATTAAATTGAATTTTAAATATAAAATATGATTGAACTAGATGGAACTACCGATAATTGACCTTCATTGTCTTGCCTTATCACACTTTATAGTGCTGATAAAGTGAATATACTGTAGGGTTTTTCCATTTCCATTTTTTTAAAATAAATAAAAGAGGAAATTTTTATGATGAATTATGAATTATTACAGTAAATGTGCAATATGTTACAAATAACTATGAATGTGCTACCTAGCCCCATGTTTCTAAATTTTTAAAATCTAACAATTTGCTTCTTGGTATTCTGCATCAAAAGAATTGCATAAGCAAACATTGGATTATGGTAATAATGAGGCTAATCGGATGTTATTGTACTAGGTGATATCAAAACTTTCAATGAATTAATTTTCATTCTACAAATATGAAATGTCTCCAAAAGTGAAACGTAAAAGGAATATATCCTGTAAATATTCAATAATTTTTAATTGTTGAAAGTATGGTAATGTAAAAAGGAAGTTGTAGGATTTCTTTTTTAAAAAAAGGAAGGTGTAAGGCTTTTAGGTTTTGGTGATGGATCTTGCAAACATTCCATAATTTTCAATTTGCAATTGCCGAAATTATGGTAATGTAAAAAGGAAAGTGTACGGTTTAAGGAGGAACTGTTGTCACAAGAAGCATGGAGGAGTTTAAGGACTAGGTGAATGAGTTGAGCCTACTGGAATTACCTCTGGTTGGTAGAAAATATACTTGGAGAAGGGTGCTTCATGTAGTAAGCTTGGACAGAGTTTTTATTGAACAAGAATGGTGGCAAAATTTTTCAAAGTTGAAATTGTCTTGTTTAAAATGCTCTATATCAGATCATGTTCCATTGTTGATTGCCATGGATGATACAAATTGGGGACCCAAACCTTTCAGGTCATTATATGTTTGGTTCTTACACCCATATTTCGAAGATTTATTAATTCGAATGGAAGAACTGCCAAAGAAGCATATTTCTCTAAAATAGATAGTCTCAAAATTCCAATTCGAAAGTGGAATTCTGATATTGTTGGCAATATAGATTCCAAAATTAGCAATTTGGAAGAGGAAGTGGTAGCTGCCGAAAAAGAATTGAGGATGGTGGAGATGATGATGTAATCATTGCTAGAGTTGAAGCCCTGAAATGTTAGTTGGATATGTGGTACAAAAGGAAAATGGTCTTTTGGAAACAATACTCAAGAGAAACGTATGTGAAGGATGTGGATAGGAATTCTAAATACCATCATACAAATGCAACAATAAGACATTGAAGAAAACAAATGCAAGAATTGTGTATTGGTGGGAGGGTTATCAAAGACCTGAAAAGAATAAAAAAGGAGTTGAGATTGTATTTCGAGAACCTTTATACATAGAAGAGGGACCCACAGCTGATTTTTTAGATGGATTAGTAAATAAAATTTCTGCACAAGATGCAGAAAGATTGGAACTAATGCCAACAATGTAAGAAGTCAAAGATGCAGTTTGGTCTTATGATCCAAGAAAATCCCTGCGGTATAATGGATATAATCTTAACTTTATTAGAAAGTGTTAGGAAATGATAGGTGTGAGTTTACTAGTGTGGTCCAAGATTTCTTCCACAATGATATACTCCTAAACAACATTAACATGACACGGGTTACACTCATTCCAAAAACTAAAGTGGCAAAAGAAATTAAGGATTTGCGCCCTATTAGCATGGTGGGGGTTATATATAAAGTGATACCCAAACTATTATCTTAAAGATTAAAAGGGTGATGAGCCGCTTAGTGGGAGAAGAACAAACTGCCTTTGTGCAAGGAAGGCAAATTTTGGATGGCGCTCTGATTGCCAATGAAGCGGTTCACTGGTTCAAAACAAAGAAGTGGAAGGGTTCTAGTTAAACTTGATTTTAGAAAAGCATACAATTCAGTGCATTGGTGTTTTGTCGAGCATACTTTGGAAAGAATGGGGTTTGGCGCTAAATGGAGGAAGCATAATGAGTTGTGTTACCACTGCCTCGATGTCAGTAATAGTGAATGGCTCTCCAACCAAGCCATTTAGGATGGAGTGCAGTCTTCAACAAGGGGACCCTTTGTCTCCATTTCTTTTTGTTATGATCACAGAGGTGCTGAATAAGCTTTTACAGAAGGCAAATAATATGGCTCTTATTGAAAGCATCAAAGTGGGTTATGACAATGTCGAACTATCACACCTTCAATTTGTGGATGATACCATAATTTTTGTCCTGAATTATGGTGTATTCAGGAACTAAAAGATGATTCTTGACTGTTTTGGGATGATGTTAGGCTTGCAGATTAACTATGACAAATATGCTCTTATTCCACGTTTTGTACTGAGGAATGGATGAATCATACTCAATCATTGTTAGGATGTGCGGTTGCATTGTTACCCATAAAATATTTAGGAGTTTCGCTTGGAGTCAACCCGAAGAGAATAGAAACATGGAGATTGATTATATAAAAGATTAAGGAAAAGCCTTAGTGGGTGGAAAGCTAATCTCTTGTCATTGCCTGGTAGGCTTGCACTTGTCAAATTGGTGATCAATAGTCTCCCTATGTACAATCTTGGTTTATTCCAAATGCCAAAGGCGGTAGCTAAGAAGATTATCTCCTTGGAATCAAGGTTCTTCTAGGGCTCTTCTAATGCTAGGAGAGGAGTTCCCACAGTTAAGTGGAACATGATTCAATTACCAAAAGAGAAAGGGGGCCTCGAGGAAGGCGATATTCCTCACAAGAATGCTATCATGCTTTATAAATGGTGGTGGAGGTTTGCAGTTGAGGAGGAACCTTTATCGAAGAAAGTAGTTTGTTTATGCAATGGGCTGAAAATGTTTGGACCAATTCTTAGTTAGAATAGTAAAGGGAAGGGTGGGCTGTGAAATGGTATTCACAATATTTGGAAAATAAGTAAGGAAGTGGAGGAAGTGGTTGTTAATGGGCTGTGGACCCTCGTTGGTAATGGGCAGCACACATTGTTTTGGGAAGACCCTTGGGCAGGTGACCAAAAACTTAAGGATCAATTTCTAGGACTCTATATAGTAACATCTCAAAAGAACTATGTGATCTCTGAGTGTGGGTTCTAGAGCGGAGTCAGTGGATGTTGAACTTATAGTGGATGAGGAACTTTTTTGAGAAGGAGAAACATTTTTTAGAGACTTTTAATGTTTTGCTTTTGTAAGTAATTCTCAAAGAAAATGTTAAGGACAACTAGATATGGAAGCATAATAAAAAAAGGTGATTACTCAGTTAAATCACTCACAGAGTTGTATGTGGAAGGTAGATGCTAGCTGGACGCATTCAATGTTTTTTAAAATTTATGGAAGGGTTGGGTTGCCTTAAGTAGAGTTGATGGTTTGGTTTGCACTTTTAGGAAAGTTGAAAACAAAGAATTTTTTACATAAAATTGGGATCCTTTAGGTTGTTGATCTAAGGTGCGTGATGGTAAATGAATCTATTACACATTTATTCTTACATTACTCTTTCACCAGGGTAATTTGGAGCGCAATTTTAGGGAATTGGATTGTCTTGGGTTGTATTTTCCCAACTTCAAGAATTCTTAGATATTTGGCTTGATTTTCCATACAAGGGTCTTACAAGAAAGGGGTGGGTGGTTTATTTTTTGTTGTTCTATGGTATATTTGGAATGCAAGGAACAAAATTATCTTTGATAAATGTGTAGTTAGCATGGATGAGTTGCGTAAAAGATTAAGTTAAATTGGAAGGAGTAGTGTGCACCACTACATGTCACAGTTGTGTAGATGATTTTTGTAGAAGTTTTTTATGTATCCTTAATGGCAATGTCGAAGGGGACCCATGGAAACTTCCTAGAGTTTAGTATATGCGTGACCAACATTAGGGGCTGAAATGATATAAGTGGTCCTAGAGTTTCTTTTGATTGATTGAGGAATTAGGTGCAGGGTTATTGGTGGTAGATTAGTCTGGTTAGGTGTTGGTGTAATGGTTATGTATTGATGTGTTATTTTTTAGTTTTTCTTACCATACTTTTCTCCACTTGCCTTGGTGAGTGTCGAGTACTTCAATAATTATTGAAAAAAGGAAAGTGTAGTAGGTTTTTTTTTTTGGTGATGGATCTTGCAAACATTCAGGAATTTTTAAATATTGAAATTATAGTAATGTAAAAAAGAAGGTTTAGTTTTTTTGGTGATGGAAGGTTTAGGTTTTGTAGCTGTCTTTTTAATTCTATAATAAAAAAGATTATTCCATTAAAAGTATTTATAAAATTAAAACTTAGAAATGTAAAATTATATATGTGTGTGTGTGTGCGCGCGCATGCGCGTTGTGTGCGTATAAAATTAAAACTTAGAAACATAAGATTGTTCAATTTTTTTTATTTTGTTAATACTCATTTTTTTTATAGACTTCAATTATTTGCACTATTGCACTGCTCAAATTGCCAGAGGTAATGGTATATCATTTTCAGACTATTAATTCATAGATAATAAATTGTCTTTTAGAATTTTGTAAATGCAATTGTATAGAACTTTCTACTCTTCTATATATCTTCAACCACAGAGATTGGATTAAAAGCTCTTTGAATATCCTTGAAAAAACACAAACATAGTGCAAATGTAAGGTACACAAATTTTCTATCGTTTAACCTCTGAAATTTTCCATTGAGAATCTAGGATCCATGGTGTGCAACACTATCTTGATGTTGAATCCACTTGCTAGCAACACCTGATTGAGCATAACCTCTTCTTATTAATATCTTCAATCTCTAAAAAGTATATTTGCGCTCTAATTTTAATAACACTTAGTGTTTACTAAGGTCCAATCAAGTTTATCATCGGAGTTAAAGAGCTACTTGAACAGATATGTGTGAATTTCATTTTGAATCATTACAATATTTTGTTTTAATTTTTTAATCAATCTTACATTTTTATTAATATTTTAGGAGGAAGACACCAACCAATGATGAATTTATATTGCTCAGTAATCGGTCATCAAGTTCTGATGAATGGAAAATAAAAGTGCATGTTTCACGATTATGGGACATTCTAAGTATATGTCAAAAAAGGAATTAATCAGCATGGATATGGTTCTTATTGATGAAAAGGTTTAAATTTTTTAATTGTGCATATTTCTTTACTATTTATTAACATATATTCTTTTATTTGATCTTATTCTTTTTCCATTAAAGAATTATAAATTTGGTTCCCAAATTATCTTTATTATTCCGTCTAAACAATAGACAGTGTGACTATTGATATTAATGCATATTCTTTCATTTCATCTTATTTCATCTAAGAAAGGAAATTGAATTATCAATTAAAATTGGAGGCATTTAATAGATTTACATTATAATGTATATATAGTGGAGACATGGTAAATTACTATGTATATTTATATTTAATTTATATATTTACTATAGGCATGTAAAATTATAATGGAGACATGACTTTATATTATATTGTATATAATTTAGATTTTATATTTATATTTCCATAAATATGTGTACTAAATTAATAGTAAATCAATAGATTCTTACCATATGCTTTTTATTTGATTCTATTCTTTTTCCTTTTAGAACAATTGCATACATGCTTCAATTAGGAAAAATATCACTCAAAAATTTAAGAATATATTGAAAGAAGGAGGAATATATTCCGTTGAAAATTTTGTGGTAATAAATAACAAAGAGAAATATGCAATAGTGGAGAACAACCCTTCTATGTTACATTTCTATGCTACTACTTTGGTCAATAAAGTTGACCATGATGACAACATAATTCGTCATCACATGTTCAAGTTGGAAACTTTGAAGGCTTGCAACATCAGTGTGGCAAAGCCGTTTTAATAGGTGGCTTTATAATTGCACTTTCTATATATATATTGTTTTCACAAGATTTTTTAATTTATTAATAATAAATTTAATTTGGTGCCAATATATATTGTACACCTCTTTTTAAATTCAAAACCAACGGATGTGATTGGAGTTATTATTGGTGTAAAACCAATTGAAGAGAAGACAATAGCTAAAGGAAATGTTGACACGTTGACTATTCATTTGCAAGATATAAGATAAAAAATTGTGCAAATTCTTTTGAGACTCTTAACCCAAAGATCATGTTCTAAGAATATACCATCATTGTAATATACGATATCATGTACTAATGATATACTAATATTCTAAACAATCTTGATAGGGAAACAAAGTGAAAGTAGCAATTTGGGATGAATATGTTACACTATTTCAGGAGCAAATGAAAACCAATGTGTCTAAAGATTCTAAAGTCAATATTGTCATTTTTTCGTCCACAATTATTAAGGTATATGAAGGTATTATGATTTATGATCACACACATGCAATCACATAGCTCTGCCAAATTTTAAATTTTAATAAAGAAAATGTGTTTTTCAATTGTAGGTGAATTGTCTATTTCTTCATCAAGTTCAACCAAGATTTATGTCAACATAGACATACCAGAAACTAATGAGCTCATACAATCATCGAAGTATGTTTTTTTGTATTGCATAATATGGTAATAATTTTAGATATTTTGATTTAGAATTAAACATTTATTATATTAACACATCATTATTACAGGGATTCTCCTAATTTGAATTTACTTGATAACATTGAGATCACAAAGTTAGAGAGCCCTTCTAAGTTTGATAATATAAAGACCATATTCTGAAATTTTGTCTATGGGAACTGGAAAGACTAATACAGTGATTTTTCTATTTATAAATTTATTCATTTTAATTCCTTTTGTAAAGAGTTAACAAATTTTAATTTTTTTAAAATCTAGAATGCTACTTATTGTTGTGTTGCAACTTTAGACAGTATTTTGCTTAGAAATAATTGGTATTATATTTCTTGTCGTCATTGCAAAAGAAAGGTTTGAAAGTCATCTACAAATTTCAATTGTGATTTTTGCAACAAGACCTTTAGTACCCAATGACAAGGTAATTATAATTTAATATATAATTATAACACTACATATTATCACCATGTCAATTTAATCTTTATGTTAGCATTTATTATCTTATTTGTATATATATTGCATGAAAGGTTTCGTTTGGAGCTTGATGTGAAAAATTCTACAGATTCAACAATATTTGTTTTATTTGATGAAGCACCTGAACAATTAGCCCAAGTTCAGTTAAATGACCTTATTGTAGCCTTTGCAAGTGTAAGAAGTTAAATAAATATTAATTTTTATAATTTGACATTCTCAGGATATAATAAAACAAGTGAACTACTTATTTATTTGTGAGTTTATTTAATATAGGCAAATATGGATGAGTTGAAACTACCTCCACAAATTTTTAAAATAATAGGTTCTTCTTATATTTTTAAAGTGAAAATGAACACATATTTTGAGAGTCATGGGAGGTAGAGTTTCACTGCAAATAAATTTTTAAAGCCCAAAGTGAAGATAAAAATTATTTTTTAAATAAAAATTGATAATACAATTTCAAAAGTTTTAAATTAAATTTTTTGTGTTAATGTAGTTAGAGAAGGTAGAAAATTCAAGTGCTCTAACAATAGAGCCAAAAGCTAAGGGCAAATTTAATTTTTAAATGAAAATTAATAATATAATTTTAAAAATTTTAAATTAAAATTTTTTTTTGTGTTAATACAACTAGGGAAGGAAAATAAGATAGAAAATTCAAGTGTTCCACCAATAGAAAATATCTTACAAATAACCAACTTCTCACATGAATCTTCAAAGTCAACAAAAAGAAGAGAAGATTAAGGTATAACACATATTAGTTTATAAATGAATTTAAGAAGTATGTTAAAATCTTATGAAATCTTATAACTTTTTAGGCTACAATATGATAATGAACCATTACATCTCAATCAAGAAGAGCCCTTGTATGATTTAGAAGATTGAAGAATAAAATTGTAGCAGTGTTTTGAAGATTGTTTAGTGAATCTATTGTAATAAACATTTTGAAGTTTGTACAAACAATGACAATATCTCTGTTAAATTTGTATTAATTTTTCATGTTATGCATTTTTTTTTTGTCTACTCAACTTCTCCTACACTATCAATTTAAATTTAAAAACTTTATAAGAATTATCTAATACACGTCACTAAATATTTATTAAAAAACTATAAAATTAATTATCACTATTTATATCCATAAAATTCTAAATTTTATTAATACAATTTTACAAGAATAGTATTTAAAATTTATTTATTTTCCTTTTAATCTCTACTTTTAAAATGTTTTAATTTAGATTGTGTTTTTAAGTTTAACCGCTATATATCTATTCCATTTGTTAGTTAAATAATTTTTCAAAATATTTAATGTATAATAAAAATATTATTTTTAATATATTCAAATTCTCATATTTGGTGGCATAATTAATAAAAGGAAGGTCAAATGCCTCTTGAATATAGGCACAAGTCTCGGAATAATAAGTTAGGTTATTAATAAAAATAAAAATTGAGATTTGATTATGTGGTGTAATTAAAAAGAAGATCAATGAATTTATTTTGAATAGCAATAATCTTGGTCAGTTATAATATTTATAGCTAATCGATTAAAACATATCAATATAAATGAAATTAAGTGTAACAAATTAAATAATGGCAAAATGTAAAAATCAAACTAACACTTGACACCCACATCGCAAAAGCCTCTTAGGCATGAGCACAACAGATTCTCAATAATCCAAAACTTATAAAATGGGCACAATCAAGATGAAAATAAGAGGGTGATAGTAAACAAATCTTTTCATGCAATTTTGAATACCAACATACCAACATACTCCCTTTAATGCTTTCAAGCATAACAAATACTTGATATTTTTATTTATTACGTGAATTTAAGAAATCAATGTTAATTAAGTCACAATTATAATTCCATAATAATACGATTATATGAAATCAATTTGAAAGTTTATAAAGGTTTAACTAAAATTGAATAAATTTGCGTTTACAAGGATTAACAACATGGGAAGTGTGAATTTATCATACTGAATAACCAAGAGTGCCTTACTTTTGGAATAGCTTCTTCAATCATTTTCTTTTCTTTCACTTCAAACAATGCCATGCAATTCAAATTCTACGAGCTTAAGGCAAAGCTTATAATGATTAGCCGCATGTGAAATGCAAGTGTTCTCTCAAACACCAAAGACCATACTCCTTGAATTAACCAAGAGTGTCTTCTCCACATTTAAAATTGATTATGCCATCATCTTCTTTCCGTCCACAAGGTAATTTCTTTTCTTTCAACACTTGCTTTTGTACTTTTATTTCTTATTTCATGTTAAAGTTGCGAAATTATATACAAAATATTGCTCTATTATTTACAACACAATTATCTTTTGCCACAACTTAATTTTATGTAGATTTGCAAATGGAAAGAGTTTAAAAAAACACCAATGTTTAATTAACAAATTATTTTTTAAGAAAAAACTATATAAATGGACAATTTAAGCATTGTAGTTTTCATACATATTCTTATACTATGAATTTTTTTTCAATCTAATCTTACTTTTATCAAGTGGCAGCAAATGCTAATTTAACTCTTCTACATTTCTACAAATATTTATTTTTATTTTTATTTTCAACTTTTTTTTATAACTTTATAAGATTATTATTCTCATATATGTTAAAAATCAATCTTCCTTTAATGAGACATCCTTAATTTGAATTACTTTCTAAATTGTGAGGTGTACTATATATTTCCTATACACAACCAGGAAGGTGCAATAACTTATACAAGGAAGGAAGTATAGAAAATTACAGGTTAGTTCAACTCTACTAAAACATCATAATATAACATGTAGTTTAAAAAGTTAAAAAATCTAGGCACTACTTATTTATTTACTTTAGGCTTTTGTTTTTAACTTATATATCAATTATCTCAGTGTATTAACTCATTACTTATAGCCAGGTTGAAGTATACTGAAATATCTCTACATGACAAATTAGATATAAAGAAAATTTAAATGTTTAAAATAATTTATTTAGTTAACAAAAAAATTAGCTTCAACATTTAAAAATGCAAAGAAAGATTGACGACGAAGAAATTATTATATTTTCACAAGTATTATTATAATATGAAAAGCTTATTTTGACTTTGATTTTAATTGTACATTAAAAAAAGTTACAAAAATCTTATTAGTTAAAAGTTTTTTTCTATCAATGTTTTTATAAGTTATAACTTAAATCACATCTTTATATAATATAATTTCTCATGACAAATATAGGATAATACACATGCATCATAATTTTAAGGAAATTAATGATCAAAATTTAAACCGCAAATATACATTATCATGAGCTGAGAAATTAATATAGTTTTATAAATATTAATCTTATAAAAGTTAGAGATTAAAATTTAGTGTCTTATAAATTATGATAAATTGTTAATTTAAATCATATTTGTATCTGACACATTACTTTTAGCCTTTCTAGGATTATTATTATTTTTTGTAAATAACTTTGTGGTACTAATAATCTGCTATTTGTTAAAATTAATTTTTGTTATGCCTCATCCTTAAATAGAGCTATTTTGGAAATTTTCAGCAATACTATATAATCCATAGAAGTTGAAATATTTGTTCAATAACTTTTATGACCAAAGAAATGGAGAAACACAGAGGTTAAAATTTGGAGATTAAAATTTGGTATCTTATAAATTACAATAAATTGTTAATTCAAATCATTTTTGCAATTTAAAAAATTACTCTCACATTATTTTTATTGCTTCTGGGATTAATTTTTTTGTTAATAACTTTATGATATTAATTATTTGCTATTTGTTAAAATTAATTTTTTTTAATTCATCACCCTTTATTAGAACTTTTTTGGAAATTCTCAGCAGTACTATATATTCCACAGAAGCTGAAATATTGGTGAAACGACTTCTACAGCTAAAGAAATGAAGAAAGAAAGATGTTAGTTCAATTATTATTATACTTAAATTTCACCGTGTAATTATATTTAGTTACAAAGAAATGTCAAACACTGTTTATTTACTTAATATTTTTTATTATTTATTTTTCTTTTACTTTATATTGATGAACATCAACAACTTCATTTATAAATTGTAAATATTTCTCCTTTTTAAACCGTAAATATACATTATCATGAGTTGACAAATTAATATAGTTTTATAAATATTAATCTTATACAAGTTAGAGATTAAAATTTAGTATCTTACAAATTACAATAAATTGCCAATTCAAATCATGTTCGTAATTTAAAAAATTACTCTGACACATTACTTCTATCCTTTTTGGGATTAGTTTTTTTAATAACTTTGTGGTATTAATTATCTACTATTAGTTAAAATTAATTTATTTTTAAATGCATCATCCTTAATTAGAACTATTTTGAAAATTCTCAACAATACTATATATTCCATAGAAGTTGAAATATTGTTACAATGACTTCTACGATAAAAGAAATAGAGAAACACAAATATTGATTCAATTATTATTATTATTATACTTAAATTCCATCATGTAATTATGTTTAGTTACGAAAAAAGTCAAACACTATTTATTTATTTAATATTTTTTTATTATTTATTTTCTCTTACATTATATATATATATATATATATATGAACATGAATAACTTAGTTTATAAATTATGAATATTTTTATCTTGCAATGACATCGTTAAATTTAATCATTCAAACTATATAAATTTTATGAATTTTAAAAAAATGTTACAGGTCACGATGAAAATTCCAAAAGCTTCATAAAAATTGTTTACGACATCCAACTTCAATCACATAAAACTATTTTACCAAATGGAAAAATACAATCTTTTTGTGGACTTACCATTTGTTAGAACATATGGACTCAAATACAAGTAATCTTATGATAAAAAACTTAACTACCAAACATATTTCTACTCATACTCACATTATGATACCTCAATATTGCAAAAGTTTAAAACATTGAGCAAAACTTCGCATCCAAATTAAAATAAATTGTCATTTTTCTTTAATCTTTTTCAGAAGGATGAATATGTCAATTAAACCTATCCAAGTAAGAGGAGAATGTCAAACAAATGAAGTCAATGATACAAATACTCAAAGTTCATATTCAAGACTTCATCACCATCCAATTGATTAGTATAAACAAATTTACTTCAACAAAAAAAAAAGTACCAAATCCAATGTGACATTCCTTAAAAAATGCAGGTAATAGTCCAAATTACTTGAATCTTGACCAACCAAAATATCAATGTGAAAATTGTGGGAGCTCTATGTGGTATGAGGAGAGAATAGATAAACGCATTTACCGGAAAAAAAAAACCAAAATATTCACTTGCCGACAAGGAAAAGTTAAACTTCCAAGCTTACAAGAACTACCAGAGACTTTGAAGAATCCTTTGAGTTATGATGGGGTCATCGTTCAATCAAGTTTAGAGAAAAATCAAAGCATAAAATTCTATATTTGCTTTCACATCTACGAAGGCAAAAATGGATAACACATGCAACTTACGACTAGGTTTGTATCTATACCATTAGATAAAGAGGATTCCAAAAATAACCACCTTTTTGGTGTCTCCTAATCAAAATTAAATTTGATTTCAAGTCCGCCGCTCAATATTTGAAGTATTTGATGATTTCAAGTCCGCCTATATTTGATTTCAAGTCTGCTTACACATATGATCCGCTTGCAAGAGTTATTTTGTTTTTTTTTTTAATTTTATAAAACATAAATAAATAGAAAAAATCCATCCCTAATTCTGAACTCCCACGTTCTCTCAAAACTACCCAACACACACCCCCATCACACCTAAATTCCATTTCGCAGTCCTTATCCCGAACACCATTCTCAAATCATCCATGCTCACTAAACCCTCGGAGGGAGAGTTCCTCAATGATTTCTCTCACCACCACCGGGCTTCCGCTTCCACTATGTGCTACAGGTTGCGTTTGATGCCACCTCCGTTGAGGATCAAATTGGAAGCGATGGGGTACGAGAATCCCCTGCATTTCATAATCCCCTACATTAATCCTCTCTTTGTTTTTTCAAGGGACGTATGGGAAGGTTCAGGGCAAGAGTGAAGACCATGGGTAAGACTTGCATGATTTTTTTTTTTTTACTTTTCAGGATTTCAAGTTTTATATTTTTAGGAGATTTGTTGTTTGTATGCGGACCAAAAGGTAGCTTATTGTTATTCGATTATTCCTCTGCGTATGATTACACGATATCGCCACTTTCCTCTTCGTCTTCCAGGAACAGGTTGCGTTTGACAACTTTGACAAGGAGTAAATTGAAAGTGATGAGGCGATAGAGAAAGCTACTGGCAAGATTGTTCTCTGTTAAGTTTCTTCTCGCAGTTTTCTTTTATTGCTTTGTTTCTATTTTTCCAGAATCATGCCCTCAGATTGCCTATCGGGCTTCAAAATTCTTGGTTTTTTGCAGGTGATGATGACCACGATTCAGATTCCTATCCAATTCCATGGAGATCAGTACCAATAACAAGAACAACCCCACACATTCTGGAAACGATTCATAGTTGGTCTTTTGGTGATGGGCTCTCAACATTACCAAAGCTTCATGAACACAAAAGGTGCTTAGGTGATTGGGTCTGAATATTTTAATTGTGATTAAATTTGATTTAATTTGATACCAGCATCATAATGAAACAAGCGTAAAACAAATTGTTTTCAAACGGAACTTTGTATCTAAATTACATATGAAGTGCTATAAATGTGTAAATCCCTTAAACTTTAATATTTTTGGCACAATTAAGTTGAAAATTTTGGTAATAGGTTATCAAGGGATTACACTCCCACTTGGACTGAACAAACTCTATTCTGGCTGTATTGATGGGACACTGCGGACATGAAATGCTATTTTTCAGAGTGTTTTTTTGTGTGCATCTCAAAACCAAAAATTCGAGAGCCTACAAACAAAGGGCTACTCATATCTCTTTCTTTTTGATTTGGGTTTTGTTCACATGCCTGCGTCTAATTATATTTTTTGTATACATAAATATCTACTCTATCTATTTCTTTGCGTAGATCGAATCAAATATGTAATGCACAAGGCTCCCGCGCATTCGTTTCTAACTTCACTGGAAAGGTAAATGCTGTAACCATTGTGCAAATTTCTGTAACAAGTTGAGTATCCTGACGGGTGTGAGTTTCTCCTATTTTGAGTTGTGTATTGGGTTTGCACTGGGATTAAGTATTTTCTTTTCATTGAATTGGGTTATGTCCTTTCTCGAAGCTTTTTATAAGATCCTATCTATCCTTGCTGGCTTCTTCATTTGCTGCTTCAACATGTTATGCAGCACTTTAGCAAAAAATCACAAACCACTAAATGGTCATCAACTTCTATCCAGCGTAGAGGGTCGTCGCTTCACACCGAAGTCGATGATTGTGCCTTGGTAGCGGCTAAGGTAGAGGCATCGATGGCTTTTTGTGGTAGTGCGTGATGGCTTTTCGGATGCGTGACTTGCTAATGTGATTAAGCAAAGTTGAGACCATTGCTAACTAATTTTTTAAGATTGCAATGTCCACCTCTTTAGTCTTAACTCGAGGTAGATCATATTATGCAGTAAAGGTCTACTCCTAATTTTCTGCATATTGCATCACAGAGAGTGAAGTGTGCCTTTTTTTTAATGAAATAGAGAGTGAAGTTTGATAACCATTGATAAAATAACTAACTCTTTACATTTTGTAAAATGCATAATAAACTTGAATAAAAAGTCGTGGATATTAGCCAATATGCTTCTTTGATTTTGTGATCAACAATTGTCACTTGCTCTTAAATCTGAAGTGCATAAGGTGAAGTTTAGATGATCTTGATCTTCTTGCTCTAATATTATTAACTGACCCATTTTTCCTATGTAGACATTACCTCCAATTGATGGAGTGGAAGGGACCAAGCATAAACTAGATGAATGGGAGACTGGATTAGGAAAAGCAACTAATATTTAGGCACATGGAGGATGACAGAAGTGAGGAATGATGGTCGCTCACGTTTATTGTGCTTCCTTTTATTATTAGTGTTTTCTTTTAATAAAGTTCAATAGGTAAATATTTAGGCACATGCAAATGTTATCAATGGTTAGTTATATCATGTAAATATTTATGCCACTAATATTTCTGTTGATTGTTTCTTTGGTGAAATCATCACATTTCTTATACTCTCACATTGAGTTTTCATTCTTTTTCACATGTTTTCAGGCCAATGGCATCTTCTTCAGACTCATGGATGAAGGAATATAATGAAGAAGTGAAAATCTGATGATATCAATGGCATGATTTCTAAGTGGAATTCATTGCTTGCATCTGACCAAATCTGTCATGCATCTGCTATAAGAAGGAAAATTACAATATTAGGGACCAGACTTGAGAGCTTGCAATCCCTTTTGTCAAAGCTCCCTGAAAGTGAGTCTTCAGATGTTATTCATGTAAATTAAGCAAAGGTTGCTATTACAGGAGAGCAACTAGGACCCAAACACAATGTACTGTAGTCATGTTGTACTATTTTTTATATAAAAGTAAATATTTTGTTGAATCCTCCTGACTATAACTATCTCTTTCTTGGGATTTGGTTAGCGTGATATAAAACTTTCTTGGTAATTAAATAGCTATAAGAAAATATATGTTATCAGTACAATAGTTATTGTCTTCTTTTCACGTGTCAAGATTTATAGTTTCATTATTATTATCCCAAAGCATTCATTTTTCAATGATGCACAGATGCGTAAACTTTAATTAATTTCAGCTAAACTAATTTTACAATAAATATACTAATCATATTTTATTTGCACATAATGTGGTAAAATAAAGAATGTTTCATATATTCGATGATTTTTTGGCCTTCCAATTAAATCTAGTACTATCAAGAGTAGTTAGAATGACATTTCAAGAAAGCACGTTACATAATTTTGGTGTAAATACATTATTTAGATTGTGTGAAATTAATACTTATTTGTTTTATTTTTTTTTGGTTTGATATTTTGATATGTTACGTTATATTTAAATATTTATTTTATTGAGGTAAAATTGTCATGTGTAATATTTAGTGTTAATTATAATAATTTCTAAAAAATAAAAAATGACTCGACAATTATCCCATATTTCTCGCTTCTTCTTCAAGAGCCAACACCAAAAAAAAGTGTCTATAAAATTTTTTGTCAGAATTACCACAAGATTGGAGGACTCATACCAATAGAAGGTAAGCAACCTAGGTTTCACAATATGTACATGATATAGAAAATGAAGTTCAAAATCGGTTGCATTTGTTAAATAATGGACAAATAGCAAAAAATGTAGATAAAAATATTGTTCAAATGTTGAAAGAAATGCTTGACATGCATAATCCAATTGCCCAAGTTTGTAAGTGAAAAGAGATAGATTATCTACACCTGATAGCAAAAATCTACGCATTAGACTATTTGGTATGAGATTAGGAGAATCATAACAATATAGTAGACCTTAGGAGAAATTGCTGCTCTTATTGTTGGAGATTTTGGTCAATCTGTTGGATGGAGAGATATAGTCATAGAGCATAAAATAGATGGACTCCAAAGAATATTTGAGTTGCATCCTTCCTTCATGGCAATGCAATATCCACTATTATTTGCATATGGTGAAGATGGATTTCACTTGGACATTCCATATTCTAATAATAATGGGGAAAATAGAACAAGACGAGGACATTTGACATTGAGAGAATATTATGCATATCGATTGCAACATAGAAGATTCGAAGCAAAGACTCTCATAGGTGGTGGTTGATTATTTCAACAATATATTATTGATGCATACACATCTATCGAAGAAGATCGATTGGATGGATCGACAAAATAAAGGTGCTACGCACATAGTTGTACAAGAATGTTTGTGATGCGGTAGTTTGTGGAGATACCATAATGCTATAACTGGTAAAAGAATTGTATTACCCTTTTCTTTACAAGCAAACCTTGATACATGGTCCAAAATTATCAAGATGCAATGGCCATACGTAGAACTTTTGGCAATCCTGATATTTTATAACATTTACTGCCAATCCAAAATGGCTCAAGATGCAATATATGCTTGATGAAATTTCAGACAATCTATTGATGATAGGCCTGACATTAAGACCGAGTATTCAAGATGAAACTTGATCAATTAATGAAATACACAGTTGAAGGGCGGATTTTGGTCAAGTAATATTAGGTATGAAGTCATATTTATTTTATTTAGTATGATGTTTATGAATAATATGTAGTTTGATCTTATTTTACTATATATATATATATATACTACTCTTTAACACACCATTGACTATCTTTATCATTTCTTCACACTCTTTTTATCTTTTGTAGCAATATACAGCAGAGTTTCAGCAAAAAGGCCTACCTCATACTCACATTCTTCCATGGCTTCACCAAAATAATAAGTTGCCAACAATACAAGATATAGATAAAATAATTTCAATAGAATTGCCATCATAAGAGGACAACCCAAAAGCATACAATGTTGTAGCATAGTTCATGATCCATGACCCATGTGGATCAACAAGCAACAATGCACCTTGCATGGTTATTGATTATTGCATTAGAAATTATCCAAAAAGATTTAGCACTGAAACAACCATAGATAGGGATGGCTTTCCAACCTATAGAAGGAGGGACAATGGAAGACATGTGAAAAAAGGATATATCAACTTAGATAATTGATTTGTTGTTCCGTATAATCGACATTTGTTACTCGCATTTCAAGCTCATTTGAATGTCGAATGGGGAAATAAGTCTAAGGCGATAAAGAATCTCTTTGAGTATCTCCACTAAGGTCTGAATAGAGCAACAATTCTAATAGAAGAAAATGTTTCACAACAATATATAACAAATCCATTAGAGATAAGACATATTGATGAGATCAAAACATACTTGGATTGCAAGTAACACTTCAAAACCAAAAATAAAATAAAAATTAACATGTTATATTATTTATTTTGTACCATCTTAGTTGTATGAATCATATTAATAACTAATTTTAATGATATATTACTTCACCAGACTTGGTCTATTAATTTACCTTGCATTGACTAACATTTTTTTTTGTTTTATTTTAAAAACCCTTTTAGTTAATATGTATTATTATAGAGTGTTCTTTAGTTTAACTTGCATTGGGCAACTCCACATATTTTTATATGTATTATTATATATTTATATAAACATTACTGTATATAATAGAGAATAAAGCCAAGTAAGCTTTTCTCATCTACAAATATCTAAATATTTCTGTCATTATATAACTCTTTAATAATAGTATACATTGTTATAACTTTGTTCGTAGATTCTCATAAATTACATATGTCTCAACATGTGAAGCCTCTTGGAGAATTTACAATTTTGATATACATTATAGAAGTCCAAGTTATGTGATTGATCTTTCATTTACCAGGAGAAAACTCAACTACTTTAAGAGATTTAGAGCATTTGTCATCGGTCATTAGAAAGAAGGAATACAACAAACCATGTTCACTAAATGGATGAATATAAATTCAGTTGATTTTGAAGCACGCTTGCTAACGTATTCTGAATTCCCAAAAAAATTTGTTTGGGATGAAAGAAATAAGAAATGGAAACCAAGACAAGTTGGCAAAATGATTGGACAGATCTTTTATGCTCAACCAACAGCAGGTAAAAAATATTGCTTTACAATTTTTTAAATTTGTTTTTAAATTTATTATAAATTTTTTTAATGGAACTAATACAATAATTTACATTTTTTTAAATTTGCAAGATAAAAGATGAATATGATTATTGTAGATTTATTATTCCTCTTTTAAATTATTGTAGATTTATTATTTCTCTTTTAAGTTACTTTAGAGCGATTAAGGATAGGTTAAATATGCTAATTTACATTAAATTTTTTTTAAAAGATGTTACGGTTACTTTTTTCTTTAAACACAACTATTATATAAAATTAAAATATTTGTCTTTTAAAAAATAAATTTTAGAGTGTTCAAACTTTAAGCAGATTAATTCTCAAAATTATAATTACAAAAATAAAATATGATATTTAGCACAAATTAGCCAAATTAAATATTTTAATACTAAATTATTTAATATGTTAACTTTGTAATTGAAATTAATATTCACTTTCATTTGAATTTTTAAATATTGCTTCACTTTATTCAATATCAGGCGAAAGATATTACTTAAGAATTTTGTATTCGAGGACCAAAAAACTATAAAGAGATTAGGACAGTGGGCCATGTGACACATAAAACTTTCAAAGAAGCGTGTTGTGCTCTTGGCCTTTTGAATGATGACAAAGAGTGGAATAATGCTTTGAATGAAGCAAGCCATTGGGTTATAGCTTCTCAATTGAGAGAATTATTTGTCACTATTCTTCTTTTTGGTGAAGTAGCAGATCTCAAGAAATTGTGGGAAAATAATTGGAAATTATTGTCTACAATGACAGAAGGTTATTTCATCACTTTGATTTGCAACTCACTAATCGACAAATCCAATCATATTGTTTGATTGAAATTGAAAAGATATTGATCAAGAATGGAAAAGAGCTTTTCAATTTTAATGGACTGCCTCTACAGATAGATCATCTATTGAAGCAATGGATAACAGTCTCATCAGAAAAACTTAACTATAATGTTGAAAACCTTACACAGGAGCATGAAAGGTGTCACCCATCACTGAATGAGAAATGAAGATAACTATATAATGACATTATCCATGCTATGTCCACTAATATAGGAGGAGTTTACTTTGTCTATGGTCATGGAGGCACTAGAAAGATTTTTCTCTACAAGCCTATCATTGCAACATTGAGGGAAGAGAAACAAATTGTGCTTGTTGTTGCTTCATCAGGTAACTACTGGTTTTTTTTCATTGAACATTTTTTCAAATCTTATTAGCTAAAATTGAAATGTATCAAAAAGTATTATGCTAAAAGTTTTTATATTTTAATTATATCTCACGTTTACTTTCATTTTGCTTAGTATTTACTTATGCTTGATTTTGTTTGCAATTATAGGTATTGCATTATTCTACTTCCAAGAGTTAGAACTCATAGTAGATTTCAAATACCATTAAATGTTTTGAAGACACTACATGATCAATTAAACAAAACACTCAGCTTGCTCAATTAATACTTCAACAGACCTCATTATTTGGGATGAGGCACAATGACAAAGAAATTGGCTTTTGAAGCACTTGATAGTGCTGGAAAACTTTAGATTAATGTAGTGGAATATTAAACAGGAGGCAACAAAGTTTTTCAATCACATGAACTGTTCATATAGGACAAAAAACACTCTCAATGAAATCATATTTCATGAGGTTGGTATCACCTTGTGTCATTTAGATAATATAAATACTTAAAGCAAAGATGAATAAATAGGACATGTACCTCTTGTAGCGAAGTCCCATAGAGAGTAGTTGTCCATCTCACGAATACCTAGCTTCACACCCGTATGACCTCTAGCTTGTCCACACAAACAAGGTAGGCCAAGGAACTCCTTTTGTCCAAGTCCCGTTCTTTGTTGCCCTTGGGAATCTAGACTAGTATGGAGTGGGTGGGGAGAGATTTTCTCATAACAAAGAGATATATGTTTTTGCTTAATTGGTTTCTCCTTTTTAAAAACGTGTGCCACACTCTCTCTTCAATATATGTTAGATTCTTTTCTTTTTAGGGTTAGAGATTTTTGATTTTATTTTATAATTGGGCATGTGCAAATATTAGGATGCTATTTATGTCACATATCAATTCTCAATTGATTCCCAATCAAAAACTTATTTAAAATTTGAATTAATTTATTTTTCAAATAATTCTTATTTTAATAGGCTTATGTATTTTGGTGTTTATCGAAATAACATAATCTCACATATAAGTCATATGATATCTTATATTAACCTAAACTCAAAAAGACCAAAATGCCCTTGACATAGGTTTCTAAAATATGGACTTTCCATATAAAACCCATTTTTTTTTTTGAGGATTTACCACTATATTGAATTTGACTTCGGAATGTGTTAGCAACCCTGCAATCCAATTGCAAGTCCAATTCAGTAATTAATCTCTAATTAACTATATTAATTAGAATTAATTCGTTCTTGACATATACATATTCTATTGTGTGTAACTAACTAGGTTCATCATTAATTGGTAATTAGGTCACAAAATCAAATATTTGATTTTACCCAAACTCATTTATGAGCCTGAAGTACAATTCTCAAAATACCTTGGTTCTCATAAGTCAGGGATAACACCTAACACAACACGCCATGACCACCCAAATAGTGACAAATGTATCAATTAGAACATTCTAGTGAACCAATAATCATCTTTCCCATGCACTCAAATCCTTTCATTACATAATTCCAATCCAGCTAGGGTCATGGATAATATCAAACCTTTAGCCTAGATCATATGGATTCTTTGGGTTTTTCATTCTTCAATCAATGTGACATGAACTAGAAACTCCTTTCTATTTAAGTCCAAGTACCTTAAGAGGATTTTATTATCAAGAACAACCCCTCATCTATAGGACCTATCCTCATTTACATGAGGAATGAATCCTATCTTGACTAGTCACCTGTCTCCATATATAGCTAATTATAGTCACATCCGCTTAATACTAATGCATGGCATGAAAACTATAGCTACCTATGTGCAAGATAACTATGCCATCTCAATCTAAGGATTATATGCATTGATATGATCTAGATAATGTTTCATTGACATTAGTAAAATTACCATGTGAACTTTATCTATTTGTCACATTCAACCCACTTATCATATAAGTGTCCACAAATCTATTTTGACATCTAATGTTATATAGTATGAGACTCACTACTCCATCTTCACTAGTATCTCATATTGTCACGGAAATAGACAGAGGTGACGATTTTCCGGAATAATAATGTCCAATTGGAATTCCCATCATCGTAAGCTTTTTAAAGATATTGTACTAGATTACTCTCACTCATATTCTCAACTCTTGAGAATGAAGTATCTAACAAATATCTTATGGATTTATTCTAATAAACATAAATTATGGATAAAAGAATAATAAGCTGCCATTAATAGGAATTATTGATACATATATTTATTAGCTCTACGCATACAACTAACAGATAGGACACTTAAAGACATTGTTGACTATATAAATCGAGACAAAGTTGTGAGTCCATTTGGAGGAAAAACCATGCTTCTTAGTATAGATTTTAGGCAAATACTACCCATAATACCACAAGGCCAAAGGCAAGACATAGTTCAAGCATGTATAAAAAAAATCATATTTGTAGGATCATTGTACAATCTTTATGCTACTAAAAGTATGAGGTTAGTGATGCTTGAGGTTCAGGTTTAGTAAATTCTTTAGCACATGAATTTAATGAATGACTCCTACAAGTTAGTAATGGAAAAATACCAACAATAACCAGAGAGGTAAAAGACCTTCCTATATGGAAAAAATACCAATACAATATCTTCTTGAGCCTCCTGATGATCCACTCAAACAAATAGTTGATAACACATATACATATTTACAACAACACATGCGAGATGAAGAATATCTTAGAGAAGAGCAATATTGACTCCTTTAAATGACACTGTTGATGAAATAAATGGTTATATTTTCAGTGTGATTGAAGGTCAAACAAAACAATATAGAAGCTCATATGAGATTACAAAGCAACTGATAACATCAGAAGAAGAGCTTATGTATCTAGTAGAATTTTTGAATACTTTAAATTTTATTGGGTTCCCAAATCATTGTTTACAACTAAAAGAAAGGATGCTAGTTATGTTGCTTGGAAACATATATCCCGCATTAGGAATGTGCAACAGGACAAGGCTACTTATTGTGAACTTAGGAGATTGGATCATAGAAGCAAAAGTTGTTTCAGGAAAGAATATTGGTGCAAAAGTACTCATTCAAATAGTTTTGACAGCAAAGGACTCAAAGTGGTTTTTCATCTTGCGAAGGAAACAATTTCCCATAAAGGTTTGCTATGCAATGACAATAAATAAAAGTCAAGGCCAATCATTGAACCATGTGGGTTTATATTTGCCGAAACCTATTTTTGTCATGGAAGATTATATGTGGCATTATCAAGAGTGACTTCACCAAAAGGGCTGAAAATTCTTATACTTAAGAAAGATGACAAATATAAAGATTATACTAAAAATGTAGTCTACAATGAAGTGGTCAAAGAACTTCCTCAATGCAATTACTATTGATCCATTTTTTTGTATTCTAATCATATGTAACTTTTAAGCATTACAATAGGTTAATTTAACTATTTATTTAACATGTAATAAAAAAACGTGCAACATACATGCTTAATTTCTAGTTATTGTCGTCAATTATGCTTATCAGTTTATCAAGTAGAATATTAGTCTATGAATGGCCTGTCGATCAATGTGATAAATTAGCACGAATGTGTATGACACAATAATGAAAATAGGGTCAGTATTGTGACTAATATTTTATAACTAGTTGTTTACTCTGTTATGCATAGAATGATAATAAAAAATAGTTTATTGACCATTATTAAAAATAAATAATAATTCATTTAAATACATTTTATAGAAAATTGAGTATTTAAAAATATTTTAAAAATAAGTTAACTGTTAAATAATTAAATAAATGAACAAAATATAAATGAGTATAAATCTAAATGAGTCATTCTATTTTATATCTTATTTTGAATATCAAGTTTATAAGGTTGAGAAAATCTCAATATATGACCTTCAACTAATAATAAAAAACCTATTTTATGAAAATTTTGCATGTTTCGATAGTTAAAATTAATGAATAAAGAAATAAAATAAGTGGATATATTTATAATATCATATTCCATTAATATAGAAGATAATGAGTATCCATGAGAGAGGATATGCCTTTCGCATCTTGTCACCATTTAGAATTTTGTCCCCTATTTCCATCTTCATCCTGGTCATGGGACCTTATTTCTCACGAGGATTTGAATTATGGGTATTTATGGATTTATTAAAATAATTTAAAAAAATTGAAAAGTATTTTTATATTTGAAACATAAATATGCATAATACTCATTCACTTTCAAAATATCTATCCACTTTCAGACAATTTCATATTTTAAAATATCTATCAATTTCACATTTTAATAAAGCATTAATTTTTCTTTGAACACTAACCCTAATTAATTTCATATTTTCAAAGCATTCCATTTAATATTAGTGTGCTATATATGTAGGGAAACATTAATACATTTACTATATTTTACTCAATTACCAATGTCATTTATTATCTTTCTTAATATCTGTGTTTGTCCAAAATTGACAGATATTTTGAAAGGAATGGAGTAATAAATACTACTAATGTAATATAATCCAAATTAAAAATGAAAATACATACATAATGCAAATTCAATAAAGATAATTAAAAAAATGAATGTGTGCTAAGATTTTCTTTTATATATATATATATATATATATATATATATATATATAATTTATATAAATGTGAAATTGCCATATCTCCATGGAGCAAAGACCTTATTCATTATCCTTATCTGGTTTAACAAATGGTGACTCCGTCCTCATGAAAACTAATTATGTTTATATTCTTGTCCCTTTTTTAGGTAATCCCCATGGTTACCGCTTTTATGATTTTCATTCTAGCCATTTACATATTTTTAGTAAATTAAAATTTTTAATTTATAAAAACATAAAAATATACTTTTTAATTAATAAAAAATAATGAATAAATTTAATTTACATAATTTCAATTGCACCCATTTCATTACGCATCATTTTAGTAAATATTCTCCAAATGAATATTTTTCAAGTTCCTCCATAACCATATAAAAAATAAAAACCTTATTTGTCAGTTATTGAGTCCATTATATTATCATAAGTTATTGTTTGAATTTCATTCATTGAAAATAAATATCCTTTAAGATCATCAACAATTACTATCTATCATATTTTAGTTCTTTTGCTAAGAGATGACTTTGAAATTAATTGAGTGGAGAATCATTTGAGTATGACATGGATTTAAACTCTTTCAAAAATCTTTCATTTGAATTTAAAAAGTTTTCAATTTCAATTATAGATAAATTCTTTAACTATGAACTTCAAAAAGATATATAAAAAACAAAAGTTTTTTTTATGACAATATAAAACTCTCAACTTATTCTAAAAAATGCAGTATCTATCTTTAAATTTTGAAAATATAATATTAAAATCATTGATAAAAAATGTAAATCAGAATTCAAAACCTCAATTAATTCCTTAACATATTTCTCTGGTCATATAATATTTCATCTTCTTAAAGTTTCCAAACATGCTCCCATACAAATTGCAACATACGCATTGTTTGTCACTAATAATATAACAAAGAGTTTCTTTAACTGATTTCCAGGTGCTAATTCAACAATTTCCTTTATATCTTCAATAAATTCATTGTTTAGGAAATGTATGAAATTTTTTTGATAAATTCTATTCATATATTAAACTTCCAAAATGAAAAAAAAAAGTTTTCAATAATTTTAGTACATGAATTTATCATTTTTTAAGGATAATTTGAAAATAGTTAAAATCACATTAGCTGGATAAATAAGACTTAATTTTATATTAAATAGAGAAATTATGATTTCATAAACTACTTGGTCTCTGTCATTTTCAATTTAAGCCCTATATAAATAAATTAAAATATGTATTTTACTTTTATGAATATTAAAAATTTAGTTTTTATCTTTATAAATATTTTTAAAATTATCTTTTGATTTTTATAAATGTCATTATGTAAAAGTGATACCTAATCATGAGATCATAAATGTCATACTAAAAATAGGCTAAAAAAAGATAAAACAAAAATAATCAATGAAGATAGTAAAAGACTTATAAGATAAAATCAATAAACAATTATAGTGAATACTCTTATTATATAATGAGTCATTTGCCTTATTTTAGTATATCAAGGTTGAATTTCTAGTTTATAACAAATATTATAAATTAACGAATATACTGACTTAAATATAATGGATCATATTGCTCTATGTGTGTGTTTGTGTGCATATCAATAGCTACAAAAATTATATAGTAATTAATATTATATATTAATTAATTAATTGATAATTAGGAGTATATAATTAAAGTAACATAACTTATCTGATTTAAACTATTTTCAAACACTTATATTTTAAAAAATAAACTATATAATTTAAAATTACTTTTGATTATTTATTTATTCTATTTATCACTAATTATTTTAAATAACTTCAATATATAAGGTTATCAAAATAATGTACAACATTTTTCGTCATGTAGATTTCAACATAAATTACTTAGATATTAAAAATAATTATTATAAGTATTAAAATTATATAAATTAATGATAGTAAACAAATGGTATATAACAATTATGATTATAGATTTTTTAAAAATATTAATTATTAAAATTATGAAATTTATAGGCTCTAAATTGCTGAAAGCTACACCTCGAAAACCCAAAGGAATGTTGAATATTAGTATTATAAATTTAATTAAATACTAATAAGTTTTAAATATATTTAATTTTTATAGTGTAATTTTGGTATTAAATACTGATAATTGTCAATGATATTATAATAATATGTCATAATTATAGTTTTATTTTTTGAAAAAAATGATTAATGATTAACTTCTTAAAAGTGGGCCTTAATTCATTCTCGTTGGACATCTAGAAAATTTTTCCTTATAGGAGTCTGAAATATTACTATTATAGACTATAAATTATAGATTTTGGGGACTAAAAAAATTAACTTTCATATCTCAAAGACTTAAATAGCTTATACATATAATTTCAGAAACAAACTCAAACATTCACTCCAAAAAGAAACATCAAACTGGTTTAGATGCTTATCTCATACAAGAAAGATTTACAAACAAATATCGAATGATTATGATTGGAAGTTAATTAAATTACATGGATGTATCCCGTGATTCTCCTCCGATTGGCATCTTCATCTTTCCGAAAATAAAAATGGTAATAAGAGTAAGTTACGCACATGAGGAATGCAAAATCTTATCCTAATCTCTGCAACCAATTCAATCAATTCGAGTTGGGTGACATTTGCATTTTGTTAAACTATCACATTTGACAAACCGAAAAATATATCATATTTAAATGTTCGCCCAAAAAGAGGTATCATATTTGTACTGAAATAAATAACTTATATAACGAGATAACATCAACTACTCATGCATAGAATATCGAACTTAGCCGAAGTCTTGGATGATAAGAACATGATGTTGTCTTTTTCTAAATTTAAACGGCGCAGTTAATTAAGAATTATAAAGGAAATTAGTATAATAAGCTTTTTCTGTCATACAGATAGGATAAGTCATGTAGTTTTCTTTTATACAGATTATTCTGGTGCTTGCCATTGTCATGTTCTTTTGATTGTAGTTTTATTTATTTATTTATTTTTGTTACGAAAACTAAAGAAATAAGTGAACTTCTGAAAGATAATAAGGGAAAATAATAGGACGAAACGAAAAGAAAATGTGGTTTTCTTAATGGTTTACAATATCATATCATATATTACAGAGAGGCTCAATTTGATTCCAGTTAAAAATAATATCCAACAAATTAGTTTCTCAAAAAAAAAATATTATGTAATCTTCCATAATTAAAATTACAAGATATAATCATTAGCGTCAGATTTAAAGAACAAATTATTTACTAATAATTCATAAAATAATATAAATTTATTTCTTATAAAAACACAAATAAGACAAATAAATTCATTGATACTGTATGATGAAGAGACTAATTATTTATCCTATATTTTCAATTGTGTGAACTCAAAATATTTTTTTTTATTCAATAGTTCAAATTAAAGCAATTTTTGACATAATTAAATTATATTTTCAGTACTGTCAGTGTAAAAATATAAAACAGATATATGCAAAGGAGTTAAATTTAATCATATACTATTTTAAAAATTTCATAAATACAAACATATTGGATGACACTAAAGTGCATCAAAATTAAACTAAATCAAGGTTTATTGTATTATACCATAGCAAGAGACCACCAAGGAACTCGAATTATTAAATTAATTGGTATTATTAAATATTATTTCAATTTGGGAAGACCAACCGACCCATAACCTGTTGATTCTAATTGAGTTTGGCCCGCTAATCAAGGAAGCTTGTTCTTAGGCACCCAACCCCCATGTGCCTTAGCCCTTCACAAAATCAGCAGAAAAGACAATGCCCATTTTATCTTCCATGTGTTCATAACTGATTGTCATTTCTGTTCCCTCAAGTCTTACTTTTTGTAACACAAGGGCGGCTTGTATTTTATTCATGCCTCTCTTTGTCCTTTTGCACGCTTTCTAGCGTTATATAACTGCCTAACCTCATCAACCTCAATTGCTACTTCTTCACTTTCAGTTCTTCCAAGATAGACAAGAGAGAAATTAAAGAAAAGGGTAGATAGAAAAGAGAAAGAGAATGATGATCAAGTTCAGGCCAAAGAGGTTCTGCAGAAGCAGCTCCAAGGTTGGCAATGGGAACAAAGCAGCACCCCCACCAGCAGAGAAGGGTTGGAGAAGCATCAGTGAAATCAAATGGGAACTGAGGCCTGGTGGCATGCTTGTGCAGAAAAGAGAGTGCAACCAAAGTGAAGGGGAAGGGATGATCACAATTAGAGTGTCGACTGTGTTACAGTGGCATGACATTTCTATTGAAGCTACCTCAACCTTTGGTAGGTGTCACCCAATCCTCTCTCGTAGTTACTATAGTAGTTTTTAGAATGAGTAAAAATAAGAATTAATTTGATTCGTTAATTAACTCTTGTGTTTGGATGTCTTGAAAATAAGAAATAATTTTATTTGTTTTGGTTAGAAGCTGAGATTAAGAAAGCCCCCTATTTTTGTATGATCCATCAATTTGTTATTTACCCATAAGTTTGATTTTTTGTGGATTATAGAGACAATCCACAAGTGGGTATCTGACAAATCTTGTTAATTTGCAGGGGAGTTAAAAATGATTGTGTCACTGGTAACAGGTTTGGAACCGAGAGAGCAGAGGCTTCTCTTCAGAGGTAAAGAGAGAGATGACAATGAATTCCTACACATGGTTGGGGTTAGAGACAAGGACAAGGTTCTGCTGCTGGAGGACCCAGCTATCAAAGAGAAGAAGCTTCTTGGCTTGGCAAGAGGCCAACCCATGAACAATCCTTGCTGTACCATCAGTGCATGATTCTAATTGAATAAAACCCATTATTAATTAGTACTAACCAGAGATGAAAAGTGAAGTAAAGTTTAATGTAATGACGGGTCTTTCTTCACTTTTGTTTGTGCTAGAATAGAAAATTATGTAATTATGGAATTATCCGGTGGTTGGAGCCTTTGTTCAATTAAAAAAATGTGTAAGGTGATGCAATGTCATGTCATTGTGGAGGGTTCACTCTATTAATGGGAAGTGCTGATTCCTTTTGTATTTTCTTTTCTTTCTTTCTTTTTTATTATGATGATTTCTTTCCTTTTATTCAATTATATAAACCCATGAGTGCATGCCGACAAGGAAGAAAGATTAATGATGCTGAAAGTAAGGTGGAAGCTTTGCTAAGGTTGGGACAATATCATCAGAAACAATGGCAGGTTCTGGGTTTTATAGGTCAAGTTGTATGGGACTTTAGGGGAGAGTTCAATCAAGTGCCTATATTTTGTTCTGTTCTGTTAATAATAATAATGTCAAAAGATATCTTGCTGGTGCCAAACCTAAACCAAGAGCTCAAAGTGGGAAGCAAAAGAGGCCCCATTGCAGGCATGGAGTTCTCTTACTTGGGAAGCAACTTCATGGAAACTAGCTAGAAGAACCAATTTTAGGTATTGATAACGGATTTTAATTTGTTCTGTTTCTAATTGCCAAATATCTTATCTCTAATATAATTAATTGTATTTATTAATTATATTTTAATAGGAATAATATGATTCATCTATATAATTTTTTTATCATGATCATGATATATTTATCATTTTCTTAATCTATGTATTTTTTTTTTGTTTTTTTTGACAAATTTGATGAAAAGTAGAGATTGTAGTTAGAGCTTATTTGAATGTAGTTCTCATAATTTTTTTTATTTGATCTTTTTAATTAAGATCTTTCAAAAAAGTTGATTTATGTTTAGATGTATCATCAATTAATATTTAAATGTAATACTTAAAGATTTTTATTTATTATCAAATATCTTTTTTATGTTATAAAAAAGATTGTTTTTAGGAAATGAAAATTCTAACTTTTAAATTTTTTTTTCTAGTAATTCTACTTTTGCATAAAAAAATTATCTAAATATACTGAAAAACTTAAAAAGGTTTTTTTGTTAAATTTTTTAAATAAAAAAAGTACATTCAAATGAGCTAACCTCCCTTAACTTGTATTGGAAGTTGAAAAAATTGTAGGTGGATTTAAGCAGCTCATAAATTAATTGCACTTTCCAAGTGCGAGAAGTTAGGTCAATTAGTCTTGATTACAAGAGGAGGTTTCAACCCATTCAACTTGAGAAATCCAAGAATCTTCACAAATATCACTTTGGGAGTTAGAGCCCACCAACCATCTAATTTTTGTTCCCTCTGGAATTTTCATACTTCGAAATTTCAATGATTAAAATGTGGAATGGTAAATTAGTTTATAAATTTTATTGCGTCAATTAGTTTTTGAATCAATTCCCATATTTTGAAAATTTTACGCAAATGAAGCAAGTGGTTATGAAATCAAACCAGATTTCATAATGACATACTTTGACTCTCGTGGATTGTTTTGAGACTTTCACTTGTAAATAATTGCCTCAGGGTCATGTAAGTGCTCAAAGGGTTAGAGGACAATTTCTAAAACATTAAATGTTTTTAATTATTTAAATATAATTTTAAAAATATATATTATTATTTAAAATTTTAATTTATATTAATTATTTATTATTTACTATAATATTATATAACTATGTATTATTTTAATAAATTATAAAAATATAAACTACTCAGTTTCTTTTATATGATTTAATATTTTTCTGTTATTTTTATCACAATTATTTATTTAAATTTTAATTAAATTGTTTATTGTTAATCCTTCATTTTATATATCACATGTTTTTTTATTATTTATTTATATATTTTACTAGTATATAATTTATATATTATTTTTATATTATATATTATTTATTATTTTTATCTATTATTAAATATTTTATTCTTTCATTTGTTATTATTTATTTTATTTAGTTGTTATTTATTGAATATTAATTTATTTATAGATGACTTATTTTATTCATTATATATATTATTTATTATTAGTTAATTAAATAAGAAAAATAAACCCTATATGTTAAAAACTAATAAGACATTATCCTACTTCCCTTGACTTAATCAAGTTGTATATCATTTTAAACATATAAAAAATATTTTATAAATAAATTTATATAATTTGTTACTCATACTAAACAATGAATAAAATAATTATATATTATATTGACTTATTCTATTATGCCTTAAAAGATGTGCCATCAAGCCCCCAGAACATTATGATAACAATCTTTTCTTTCTTTTTTTTTTTTGTTGTCATGATAACATGATGTGTTGTCTTTGTAACTGCTGAATGCCGATGTTTTTCTGTGATCCGTAAATGTCACACTGGATGTGTTCCAGGTCTATGTATGAGTCTTTGCTCAAATTACCATTCACTCTATGCACTTCATAATTTAGTTACAACAAACAAAACACACAATACATATATTTATATTAACAATCCCACAAACGTGTACCAACTAGCAACCCTTTTATTTTTCCATTCTCACATTTTTATCTTAATGTTCTCATGCACACAACCGAGTCTTTTAACGCATCCAGTAGAGTCGACCATTTCATTTTCTCCTCCATAAAAACCTTGTTAATTTCCCTCGATCTGAATCACCTTGGTCTCTGGTTTCTTCACCTCTTGCTTAGGGACGGTTACAACAAGCACTCCATTCTCCATATTGGCCTTAACCTGGTCCATCTTAGCATTCTCCGGGAGCCTAAACCTTCTCTGGAACTTGCCGCGGCAACGCTCAACGCGGTGCCACTTGTTGTTCTTGTCATCATCACCATCATCCACATTCCTCTCACCACTTATCTGAAGAACCCTTCCTTCCTCAACCTCTACCTTAACCTCATCTCTCTTCAGCCCAGGAATGTCGGATATAAACACGTGCCCATCTTTGGTCTCTTTCCAATCTGTTGGGGTGCTTAGCACGGGGCACTTGTTGATCATGGATAGGAAGGGGTCAAAGGTTTCGTCACCAATAAGCTGAGAAATGAGAGACATGGTTGATTAAAACATATTTGGGGTTGTGGAAAATGATGAGAGGGAAACTTGGTTGTATAGATAGTGAGATCAACTTGTTCTTGGGAGAGGTTTTGAGTAATGGTATGCCTTTTTATATAGGGTGCAAAAGGGAAGGTCCTGAACTTTCTCGGAGTTTCATTCTGATTAATTTTATTTGTAGTTTGATTGATGTTCCACCATCTTCTACTGGTGCCCTTTTTGACGCATTCTCGTTGCTTCCAACATGGTCTTGCTCGTTCCAGTGCTTATCCTTTTCATTTTTTGTCCTTTTTTCTTTTTGTTCGAAAGATTTTGGTTTGATTGTCTTTTGCATTTGGTGTCAATTTTTTTTTTAAGAAAATTACATTTACCTTCTATAAGATTTAGTGAAATATAACTTGTACCTCCTTTATTTTTAAAATACACATGTTAGGTCTCTAGTTATGAAAAATCCTACATATGTCTTCCTTAAAACTGTTATAATTTAGTAAAATTATCCTCAATTTTTAAGATTTGACAAAATGTAACCCACACATCCTATGTTCAAAATTTGGATGTTATGTCTCTGAGTTTTGGAAAATCTTATGACTTCCATAAGACAATCATAATTATTAAATAATTATATTATCCTTTTATTAATTAATAAAGGGACACCATCTTTCTATGCAAACAGAGGACGTGGACATTTCAAAGGAGTTAGTAAAGGGGCTTGCCCAAAATTTAAAATTTATTGTTGTATTCACTTGATTTTATTAGGAAAGGCAAAAAAAACTTGGATTTTTTTGCTACAGTCTCTTCCTCTCGATCCCGAAGTGAGTATCACTCTAGGTAAATTTGGTGTTGCTCTTGTTGATATTTGTTTTGAGATCGTGTCCTCCCCTTTGGAATGACCTCTCTAATGATATGATGATATTGCTAATGAAATCACATTTTTAAAGTTTTAGGGGAGATTGGTGTAAAATTTTTCAAAACTCAAGGATCTAACAAGTAAATTTTGAAAATTGAGAGTGTGAGTTGTATTTTACCAAACTTTATGGAAGGTAAGTGTAATTTTTTTTTTTAGAGTATCAATATTTTAGTGAATTTTTGTTCTTTTTTTTTCGGTCAGGAAATTTGGTGAATTTGAATTATTGTTGTGTCTCTTTACTTTGATCTAAAAACGATGCATGGGCCTAGCCCAAACCCAGCTTCCTCGTAAGGGCCAACTGATTACACCTAAGGCCATTGAAAAAAGCAAAAACTGTAGCCCTAGTGCGACCTACCAAAAAGTTACGCTCATAGTGCACAACATGATTTTTTTTTTTGGTGTTGTGTACATTGTGACTTTAACAAAGGAAACAACAAGACCAAAAAAGAAACGAAACAAAAAGGGCTCAACAAAAAAACGGTACAAGGTGGGCTAAGGCGGTACTAGTAGTGGACCAAAATAAACAGAAGTCAAAGGAAAAAAAAGGGCAAAACGACCGGCCTTGCTCTATGTTGTTGGGCTAACCTTAATATGTTGTTGGGCCCCTTTCTACCCAACTTGGGGTTGTTTAGTTTTAAAGCATGTTCTTATAAGTTTGAATATTAGAGAACGATTTATAAAATAAAATTTTAAAATTTTATTATATAAATTATTTATTTTTTTCTCTTTTTTTTTAAAAAAATCTAAACTTGTAAGCATTCTCTTTTTTATGAATTCTTTTGTTGAATGAGAAAAAAAAGAAAAGGACTCAACCCAACAAAAAAAATAAAAAAACCATAAAATGACTTGAAAAAAAAAAGAGAAAGAGCCATTGACCTAACAAAAAAGGTCTTTTATATTCAACGACCAAAGAAAACAAGTAGGTTTAAAATTTAAATATATTTTTATCCTGAAAAATTAGTAAACTTTGATGTTGATTCTTGACAAATTTATTGTTTGGTTTCGATCCAAAAATTTCTAAAACTACTTTAAATGACTATCAAAGGTTAATGTTATTAATCTCATATGACAACCAACAATCATATGTGTCATGGACTAAAACCATGAAATTTTACATATGTTTAGTTCGAAGCCAAATAGTATATTTTTAAGACTAGAATAAAATTATTCTATTTTTCATAAAAAAAAATATTTAAGCCAAATAAGAATTTTATTCTCAACACAAAAAAGTCTTTTATGTATGATGCCACGGTAGATCTGTACACCAAATATAAGAAAATCGATTTTGCTGTTTTGAAATTAATTTAATTTTTAATACATTATTAATTTATGTATTTTATATTTTCATTTAATGATATATTATTATATCACTAATACATTTCATTATTATAACAACTATTTGAAAATTCACATAGATTATAAGATAAACTTAAATAATAGACTTAAATATGTTTTGGTTCCTAGAAAAGTAAGCGAGTTTTGGATTTAGTAGCTGAAAAATATAATTTTTGGTTTTAGTCCAAAAATTTTTGAAACCATTTGATTTTAGTCAATCCTAGTTTGAAGTAAAACTAATTCTAATTATTTATTTATAGATAATTCCAACTATAGATAGTATTAAATAAAAATAAAAGTTATAATTTTTAATTATTTAAAAATAATTTTAAAATATATAATATTATCATTTGTTTCAAATAACTCTAACTATAAATAAATTTGAATAAAGATAAATATTAAATAAAAATAAAATGATAATTTTCATTAATTATTTAAATATAATTTTATTATTTGAAATTTTAATTTATATTAAATGTTATTTATTATTTTTTAAATTTTTATAACAATTTACCATTTTAATAAATTATGAAAATGTAAAAATACTCTTTCTTTTATATAATTTAATACTTTTCTAGTATTTTTTATTAAGAATATTTAAATTTAAGATTTAATTGGAATGCATTGACAATGTAAAAAAAATTTACATATTAATCCAATCATGTAATGATACATCAGCAAATATAATTACTTTAACCCATACTACTTGAGTTATTTTCAACCCTCCACTATTTGAAAAGTCATATAAAAGGAGAGATTTGATTGAATGACACTAAAACTCTTTTACATTATTAGTGCATCAAAATTAAACTTTTAAATTTAAATTTAATAATGAATATTAAATTAAAATATGTTTATTATTAATCCTTAATTATATATATAAAATATTATTTATTATTTATTTATTATTAAATTTTTTATTCTTTTATTGCTTATGAATGTGAACTATGCATGTGATAGAAAATGTGTGTCATTAATGCATATGAAATTATATTTATTGTTTTTTGGAGGAATGCATGTCATGAATGTATGTGGAAAAAAAAGAGTGGTGAATGCATGTTGAATGATTTTTCTTTGTCTTTTTACTTATCGATGCAAGTTATTGTAAGTTGAAAGCAGTACAAAAGGGGTTTGAATCATGCTTCTCACATCTTTTTAGTTTCTGATACTTTAAACAAATTCTATCAAGCTATTCACTTGAAGACAACAGAACTGTAGTTAGTTAGCTTCAGAAAGTGTCTTTCTAAATCAAAAGTAAATATAGGAACTTCATAAACGTTTTATAGAACTTTTTAAAGACATACAACAAAGATATATACAAAAACTGAATAATGAAGATGTAAAGAAGAAGGAGAGATAGTCTTTGTATAGTCTACCATCCAGTTCTCAACTTGTTGAGTTTCACTAAAAAGTAAAAACCCTTTCTACCTCGAGAAAGTGAGATAGTCTTTGTATAGCTTCTCAAGCTATTTTCAATGAGTAGTAGCTCTAGTTTACTCTTACACTAAGTAGTCTTTTACTAGTCTTTTCAAGCTAACCTCACTTTGATCACTACTGGATAGGGTACAAGAATATAGTTTTGGGTTGTTTTCTCTAACAAAAGAACACTCAATTTTTTTTGAGGATACAACGTGTATATCTAAGAAGAAAATGTTATCTAATGAGAACAAGAAAGAAGGTTTTGTATGACAGAAACTAATTACAAGAGGTAATAGATGAATTTCAGAGTGTATTGAAAAGCTTCAATGTTGGTTGTGCAAAAGTCTCTTCTTGAATGAAGATCTCATCCTTGTATATTTGGATTTTGTATATGACCGTTTCCTCTTGATTTTCCTTCCTCTTACACATGTTGATCTTCTTTTTGTGTCCTAGGAACTATCCTCTAAAAGAGGCTAAGCTGTGTCAGAGTTGTTCTTATAGAGACGTTAACAATGCGGTTTCTAGACAACCTTCAAAAACAACTTGTACTTCCTGAAGTGTAGTTTGTGACATTTTTCTTCTAGAATACGAGGTATTTGACCAATTACAAAAGTAACATGTCATTGTCAATATTTTCTGACACTTGATTAAATTTGAATTTCAAATTTCCCTCCATTTCTATTAACTCAGTGCAATTTTGATGTAGCTTCACAGTTTCTAATGTTTGTGTTGATCTTCTTTGCTTAACTCTAAACTTAATAAAGATTTTTTCATTATTTAAAATATTTTGGAGTTGATTCCCATCAAGATTGAAGGTTGTGATCATGATATGCTCAAAGTAAATTGATTTCTTTAATGATATAGCACTTTCTAAATGTTTGATACACTTTATGAAGATTCATATATGGTTTTTGACACTGGATATTGCTTTCTCAAGTCTCTAACATATTTTAGGATGCTTTCTGAACTATTTTTCACGTAATTAAAGCTTTGAATCTCTTTAAATGAGATTATAGTCATGTTAAACATTACATAAACTTGATTGAAAGATTAGTATTTTCTTCAAAATATTTTAACAAAATTTGCTTTGTTGTCATTCAAAACACAAGCTATAGAGTTTTTTGAAGAGTTTTGGGGCTAATAGTTATGATATGTTAAAAAAAATGCATGGAAATGGTTGAAAATGATTTTTTTTTCCTTCTTTTTATGAAAGAAAATGCATGGTGTGAATGTTAAAAAAAAAATAAAAATGCATGCATGCAAATTGGATGCTATGAATGCATGAGATGAATGATTTAAGACGAAAAATATTTTTTATTTTTTTTATGTATGCTATTATGTCATGAGAAGATATGCACAAATGAGAGATAAAGGCAAACTATGCCTGACATGCATGTTGAGAGAGAAAAAAGAAAGGGGAATACTCCTTCATGTCCTACTAGGATGGGATCTAGTGGTTGAGCACCTCTAAGGATAAGGCCCTAATTTGGATAGCTACTAGGATCAATTTATTTGTACAATGAATTTTGGGATGAATCTATGTCCCTAAAAGTCAAAGTCCCTAGATTACCCTCATTGATAAGATAAGGACCCAACTCTAGGAGAACTACAAGGACATGAAAGTCACGATATGGTGGTTCCAGATCTAGCAATAATCTAAGTAGAGAATTGACAACTATCAGGGAAGCATATGCCTCACAATAATAACATCAAAACCCCTTTTAACCCTATGGATTTCCATGATTCAAGTATAGAGCCTAAATTATGTGCGTATGATATGTGACAATGAAGTATGTACAAGGAGCATATAAATTCCAAGGCCCAAGAAACTACACATAAAGCTGAAAAATCTACTAAAAGAAAGAAAAAAATTTATACAAAAAAGAAAAAATGCCCACTACCCTAGGGTTTGAGTGACAAATATTTACAAATAAAATAAACAATTATTTACAAACAAGGAAGATAGTTATTTACAAAAAAAAAAAAGCATTATGAAGGTGAAATAAATATTTTAAAATTATAATTATTTACATAACTAACCTTAATAGGCTTGACTCTTCAACCATCTTTGTTGGAGTTGCCAAATTGTCACAATATCCCAATTGGAGTTACCACCAATTTTAATTATGGTAAAAATTGAAAAAAAATTTTATTTATAAAACTGGTCTTTTGGAAAAAAACTTAAGTCTGAGAGTTTAATTTGTAGGTGGAAAAGTGCACAAGAAGGGGAGATTGAATCATGCTTCGCCTTTTCTTTCCTTTTCTTTTATGAAAACTTACGACAAATAATATCAAGTTTTAAACTTGAAGTGCTGAAATAACGTTAGAATACGTTAGAAAGTAATTTTTTGAGCTATAATCCTGATGTAACAACGCGATTAAATTTTTTTTCCTGAAAACACAATATAAACGCACAAGGCAGAAAAATAAAAGAGTGTTAAGGGAGAAGAAGATGCTGGACATGAGTTTTTATATTGGTTCGGCCAACTTGCCTACATTCAGTTTTCAACCACTATTGAGTTCCACTAAAACCTTTCTTAGCCCGAGAAAGTTGGATAGTCTTTACAGTAGCCTTCCTAAGCTCTTACTAGTGACCAGTAGCTCACTCTATTGTCATAACGAGTAGTCTTTGACCAACCTCTCCAAGCTAACATTGTGATTAATAGCTCACTTTCCTGTCACAACCGAGTAGTCTATGACCGGCTCCAAACTAACATCGTGATCAGGAGCTGACTCTATTGTCACATTACAATTAGTCTTTGCTTAGCCTCTTCAAGCTAACTCACAACGATCACTACTGGATTGGGGTTATAAAGGTTTGTATTTAGGTTTGAACACTCAAACTAACCAACACTCAAGTTTTCGTAAGATGAACAATAACAGACCTAGAAAACTTAAATGACTTCTTTCTATCGATTTTTCCTAGGAAGAACATATAAATACTAAGAATGTAGAAAGAAGATTTTTATAGGAAAGAAATTGAATACAAGCAGTAATAAACTTTACAAAGGATGAAGGAAAATTTCTTCACGTTTTAGCACTCTTCTAGCAAAAGTCTTTTAATTGTAAACACATCGTCTCTATTTATATTTGATCTTGCCTTTATGACCATTGCCCTTGATCTATTTTTCTAGTGACACGTGTTGATCTTCTTTTTGTGTCTTGGAAACGCGGTGTAGAGGAGTAGCTCAGCATTGTCAAAGTAGTTGCAAAAGCCATTGTGAAATAGAGGTTCTGAGGCCATCTTGAAACTCCTTTTTGCTTTCTGAACGAGTTTCTGAACTTTCCTTCTAGAAGCTGAGGCAATTGACCAAGCTCAGAAGAGATGTCATGCCAATCCTTGACTAGGTTTGACTTCAAATTTAAAATTCAAAATTCCCTCATTTTCTTGTAAAGTGCATCATTTCACTATGAAACGTGCTTTCTGAAGTATGGTAAGGTTTCGTGATGTTTCTTCGATCTTCTAGCCTTCAATAAGAGCTTATTAATGATGATATGATTATGATCATGATGATTGAAGGCCGTAGTATACACTTGCTTCAGAGTTGTATTAAAATATTTATTTGAAATATACTTTCTGAAGTCGCGTGCTACTTTCTGAAGATCTAAGCCTTGGTTTCTTATACTTGAGACTTTTCTTTAGTCCGTTGAGCACATATTCGTTCATCCACGATATATTTTTCACTTTCATTAAGTTCCAATCTCTTCAAATGAGATTAAACATGTTTGCACATGTCATGTGAGAATATTTTCGTTTTAAGAACTATGTTATGCCAACATAAAAGTCATGTTCGTTGCTTCAAGAAACTCAGGAAACGATTAGTCATTCTTCAAAATATTTCTCGAAATTGGTTATGTTATCACTCAAAACATGTCATTTAAGCTTTTTGAAGGGTTCTAAAGCTAACATAATTATGGCTAAGGAATGTGTTAGCCCCAGAACCTTCTGAAAGTTTTAATGAAATATGTTTTGAATGATAACAAAGCCAATTTAATGAAAACAATTTGAAGAATGACTAACATTTATCTTGAGTTTCTTGAAATAGCAACAGGTTCTATCGTTAGCATAACAAGGCTTATTTAGGCGAGAATAATTTCACTTTACATGTGTAAACATACTTTATCTTGTCTTAAAAGATATGAACTAAATAAAAGTGATAATTATGTCCAAATACGAACTTAAAATGCCTAACAATTTGAAGAAAAGTAACTAGTACAAGAAATCAAGATTTGAGACTTCAGAAAGTAGCACTACTTCAAAAGTACATTTTAAGTGATGATATCATTCAAATACTGAAGCCAAAGTATTCTACTATCTTCAATCATTACACTCATAATGTTTTGTTCATCAACAAGCTCTAATTGAGGACAAGAAGACCCAAGAATCATCAAGAAAATGATACCGCACATTAGAAGCTCTCTTAGAGTGATACAATGTGCTCTACAAGAAAAGTAAGGAGTTTTTTAAATTCAAAATTTGAGTTTGAAAAGTCAAAACCTAGTGTTAGAACTAGCGTGTCATCTCTTTTGCCATCATGGTCAACTACCCAGCTTCTAGAAGAAAGAGTTCAGAAACCATGTTTAGAAAGTAGGAGTAGTTTCTGAAGGGACATTAGAAACCTCAAACTTACAACGGCTTTTGCAAAAGCTCCTATAGACAAGCTACTCTTCTAGACTATTTTTCCAAGACACAAATGGATGATCAACACATGTCATTTGGAGATCTAATTAATGGCAATGGTCACAAGGAAGACCATCTATAAATAGAGATGTTGTGTTTTCAAAGATATAGAAGATGTAGGTAAGAAAGAGCACAAGAAGGGGGTTGAATTGTGCTTTTCCTTTTCTTTTCCTATTTTGACTTGAAAAACCTACTCAAGATACTATCAAGCTATGAGCTTGAAGTGGCGAAAACAGCGTTAGTGACTTCAAAAAGTGTACTTTCTGAAAAGAAATAACCGTAAAGAGAGTTTTCAGAACTAACACATTAAACAAATCAAATGCAGGAATAAAATAAGAGATGAAGGAAAAAGATATACTGCTTAAGAGTTTTTACACTGTTCGGCTAACCTGTTTACATCTAGTTCTAACAACTGTTGAGTTTCACTAAAACCTTTTTTCACCGAAGAAGTACAAGGATAGTCTTTACAATAGTCTTCCCAGCTCTACCAGTGACTTGTAGACAACTCCTACTATCACAAACCAAGTAGTTATTCACCACCTTTAAGTTGAACCAAGTAGTTATTCACCAGCTTCTTCAAGCTGAAGAAGTAATTTTTAACTAGCTTCTCTAAGATAAACTAAGAAAGGAAACACCTTTACTGTCACGTTGCAAGTAGTCTTTGACTAGCCTCTCAAGCTAAACTCACACTGATTGTGACGTCTCGTTTTTTCTACAAAATTACTAAAATACCCCTAAGGTAATTTAACGGGAACCAAGTGACGATTGGGCTCGACCATTACCCGAAAGTCAAGGTTCTTTCTTCTCACCTCCATGCTAAATACTCTCATGGTTTCCTTTGATTTTGGTCGTTTCTTGTTCTTGATTTCTATTGACACTTGCCTTTGCTTATTCCTTGTATGAATTGTGTGTTTACTTTCTGCATGTTTGCCTCTTTGCATGTAATGTTATTTCTATTTGATGCATGTTTCATATTTATTTCCTATGAGGAGAAATAACAAACAAAGTGCAGAAAAACTATGCTAAAATTTCTGGACACTAACAAATGTTTGATTTTATTAATATATTAAACCTTGGAATTTTGATCTGAAAATTCTATATGATAAATCTAATAGATGAAGATACTTCACTATGAATTTTCATAACTTTGTTTTACTATTTAAAAAAATAATATATATATATATAAAACATAACCTGTCTTGTTTAATGATTGGGTATAGTCTTGAATATGCATGAAATTAAATTACAGTGACAATTAATCTTGTCATCCTTGTACTTGGAAATGTATTATGTCCGGTAGTGGAGATGAGAAGGATAGCAATTTTAAGGAATTGCTTTCAATGTTGAAAATGAATGAGGCTTTCATACAATACTTCCTTTAGTTCTGCAATCTAATTCTAAGGTTTCACTAATTGTTAGTCCTTTAGCTCAGTGTCATGTGCTGAACGGAGTCAAAGTGTAGCCAAGTATATGTTAGCCCCAACTTTATTGTGCTTTGATTGATAATGGTTGTTTTTCACCTATCCATGGTATTGGAAAACAAAAAGAAAGAATGATGGTGCGAGACATAACATTTCTTTCCCATCCCTTGCACTCACCGCAAGGATGGGCACACTGCCAAGGCAACAGAACGACAATGATGGGCAAGACTAAAACATGGAGGACACAAGTTCAGAGGAGGCATCATTGGTATCTTCATCCCTATCACTATGTTCATTTTAAAAGGAAGAACTGTCCCATTTTCAGGTTCCTGAAGAGCAAAAAGAAAATTATAGGAGCTGAGAAAAACTTGGGAAAAAAAAACAGAGAAGAAGTAGCTGTGCAGTAGGATTGCTCCCCTGTTTATTGTTGCCTAATTTCATGTTCCTCTATTCTGATATCACAAGTCACACATGCACATACATACACCATAGCTCCCCTATTCACAAATTACAAACAAATCATTTCTCAGCGTCAGTATAACCTCACAATCAATACCATTCCCAATCACCAATCTGACTCCAGAAACAATTTCAGTCTTGATGTCATAACAAACAAACCCAAGACTCAAACATTCACAGCCAAACACAAGCAAAGAGTTCAAAGGTCCATATTCATACAAAATTAAAATCAATAATATAACGTGAAAAGTAGAAGAAAAAGGAGGCAGAAACAGAAAAGAAACCCGGCGGAGCTCCACCGTCACCAACAGGCCACCGACATCGCTTCAAATCTGCCAACCACCACTGCGAACAACCGCACCTCCGTGCATGCACAGCTTCACCGGGAAGACCCACCACTAACCTGATCGGCCCCTTCCCAGTTCACCAAGTCGCGGCCTCTTCCTCAATCCCTCATGGCCGCGTACCTCCGCCGAGAACCACCCCCATCGCGAGCCGGCACCTCCTCGGGAGTTCGCCTAGAGCTGCAGCCACTCGTCCCTCAGCGGTAGCAGCGGCAAAACCCCGCAAATCGTCAGCGAAGCTCGCTGGTAGCCCAGCCTCGAGTGACCCAGAAGCCCATCTCTTTCCAGCCACCGCGAAGAGCCCGTGCTGAGCTGCAGCCGCCCGCGCATGCAACCGCCGTGAAGCCGGTCCTTCTCCGCCATCGAAGAAGTCCGCGCCTCTGCCTTCCGCTCGAAATCGCTGCCGGAGACACCAGGATTTCGCCCCCCCACTGAGTCGCGGCCGCGCTCACCTGCGGGCAGGTCTGGGACCCAGCACCGCAGGACAGAGCTGCCGATCTGCCACTCCACTGTTGTGCTGTCCCTCTTGCTCCCTCGCCCTCTCTTCTGTCCGCCCTCTCTCACTCTCGGTTTCTCTCTTTCCTTTTTTTTTTTTTCCTGTCAATGTGTGAGCGTGTGTTAGTGTTAGTATGTGTGTGTGATTGTGTTTGTGTGGGATATGTGTTTGTGTGAATGAGTTGTCCTCTCTCTCTTCCCCTAGATGTCTGCAACCCAAATGCACACATGAGAATCTCCAATTTTAAACTTCTTGTGTGAAAATACGTTAGGCTTGGGATTCCTTTTTCATTTCTACTGATTGGTTTATCTTTATGTTATTGTCTCTCACAAATATTTTTATTGGATTTATTATTATGGGCCTATAGTGTTAGTATATTTATTTTTAAGAGTGGTTGGGTCATCATTTTTTTTATACATAAATTTGTTTAGGATTAAGTTCAAATATCATTTTTGAACCTGATAATATACTTAGTAAACTAACTTTGTTATTCTGTTTGTTCTTTCAGTCAAATAATAATAATAATAATAAAAAAAATAAGAAACAGATAAAGATGTTTGGCTGTGATTTCGGTAGGCTAGTCTTTTTTTTAAAAAATAAATAAATAATAAAATTTTGAAGAATTGTTGTTAACCCTTTCAATGTGAAGAAAATAAACTAGTGGAAATATTTGGACCTTTCCAGTCAAAATTCTTTTTTCGAGTGAATAATAACCCTTTAATGCAAATTTTGGTTTGAGGCTTAAACAAAAGAATAATCTTGGGTTATTGTTCCTACGCTTCGTTTTTGGTTTTAAGATTAGGGGCATTTGAGTTAAGTTTTTTTTTTTCTTTGAGAGATAAGTTTCAAGAATAAATAAATAAAATAAACAATATAAATAAAAAACAAAACAAGAAAAGATAAAAATACTTGAATGTTTGTTTAATTTTTAGACTCAATTCAGCTTTAACAATTTTCAACGTTTCTCAATTTATTCCATACTTAATTGACCTCTTGATTTATCTTGCATTATTGATATTATTCTTTGTATAATTATATCTAGTAGTAGGACAGTTTTAATACTAGATTTTATGTAGTATTCTTTAAAGGATATGCTACTAAGTGTTGATTACTTTATTATTTTATTTTAGCCTGTCTACATATTTTCTTTTGCACTAGGTGTTATATATGATTAGCAAGGTTATAATGAACTTTCAAAATAAATAGCATGTAATCATTAATGCATATTTTTTTTATTCTGAATGACGTGGCTTTGAGTTTCTCATTCACCAGATATGTCAAGTAGCTAATAGCTATCAAGTCAAAATTAATTTTTCCTAAAATTTTATTTTCCTTTTTCTTTATTATTATTATGATTCGACTTTCCTTAATCCTTTATTTTTGTACATAAAATATTGATTCATAAGTTATGATGATGGCTATGATTATATGCTCATATTTGCATCTCAAAATGACATACTAAGACACATGGATATGATCCTCTAGACTAGGAATTAATGGTTATGAGAGGTGATCCAATAAGGTGATCCAAGAAAGTTACATGCTTATGATAAGAAAGTTAAACTAAGGCAAGGAAGTGATGTATTTTTCCCTCGATCACCCACATAATCTGGCGATAGCCAGTTAGGTTGAGTTCATTCTAGGCGATCGGTGAGGTGAAGTTTTGGTGATAATTGTAAAATCGCTAGGGAAGGAGAAATAGTTGGTTTAGGATGGTTATGTAAGAGGGTGGTTGTTAAGAAAGGAACTTGAGAGTTCAATCATGAGAAAGTAAATTATCATGGGTTCTCTTGCATTCCCATGCATGCTAAATGTTATACGACCCATCATGCTTGCCCTATCACGCATTCATTTACTTGTTAATCAATCACATAATTTGAATGCTAAGCCACCTAAGAGAGTACAAAAGAAGTATATCAATGTGTTTACTCATGTGATTTGGCTAGGTGACTTTAGTCCTTTAGCTTAACTTATACTTAGATACTTAGCCTTATCTTGTGTTGGTTTTGAATGTTATCAATTCATGTTGTGAGTATGTTTATGTTATTTGCATGTGTTATTTATGCACTGGAGGCATCGCCATGCATACATGAGATACTTGTTACATTCATAACACTAAGACCCATGTTAACAGACACCCACTTCGGATAATTAGTTTTTGAGAAGTTTAAAAATTGAACCTTATGATTGTACATCTCTTTCATAATGAAAATTGAAGTGGCTGGGATGACGACGATGACACTTGTGTTAGAGTGGGGAAGCCTATGAGAATCTTGAATAAGTTTCTCATCCCTCTTCTTTCTTCCGTGTCGTTTGGAGACAAGGCTGATGGTGTAGTTCGTGGTCTTTTTGATACGTGGACAAGGGCATAGCGCTACAAACGAGATCAAAAGGGTCGCAATGGAAGCACAAAGATAGCTTTCCCTTTGGACATTAGCTTTAGGATGGTCATGCCCCTTCTATTTGCTTGTATTTTAGTCTTTTGATGGATATGTACTGGTGACTAGTGTGGCTATGCTATAATTATGTGTAGTTTTGGACTATTGTGTGCTCAACCTTTATTGGTAGACTTAGTATCTTAGAATGTCCCATATGTTTAGAGGATGTCACTATTATGATATGGTTATGATATGTTAATATAGTTGTGTCACGTTGTGCCATGGTTTATACCTGATTATGATTTGGTTTATAAGATCACTATTATTAGGTATGTACTAACCGCTATTTATGCATAACATGGCTTGCATTTTTGAATTGAGGTTCAAAAAAAATTTTACTCGTACTTTTGCTAAAGTATTTCCAAGTCAAAAGATAAGAACTGAAACAAAAGAGTAATAACTAATAATTAATTTGAATGCGTCCTAGGTGTGTTAGATTAAATATTAGGGTATTACACTGATCACTATTGGATCAAGGATACAAGGTTTGTGTTTGGGTTTGCAATTCAAATTAACCTACACTCAAGTGTCTATAAGATTTATAATGAAAGTTCTGGAAACACTTGAATGACTTTTCTGAGTATTCTTCCTAGGAAGAACATATGAACACTGAAGGAATGTAAAAAGAATATTTTTACAATAAATGAAAGTGATTACTAGAAGCAACGAACTTTACAAGGAGATGAGGATAAATTTTCAGAGTTTTTGCTCTTTGTACAACGTCAAAATCTTCTACTTTGAAAGCACAACATCTCTATTTATAGATGGTCTTCCTTGTAACCGTTGCCTCTTGATCAGATCTCTAAGTGACACATGTTGATCATCCATTTGTGTCTTGGAAAAGCATTCTAGAAGCGTACCCCGTTTTGTTTGTCAAAGCGTTGTAGAAGCCATTGTGAGATAGAAGTTTCTAATGCTACTTTAGAAACTACTTTTACTTTCTGAACTTGGTTTATAAACTTTTTCTTCTAGAAGCTAGGGTAGTGGATTGTGATGACAAAAGAGATGACATGCCTATTTTGCCACTGGGTTTTGACTTTGCAAATACAAATTTAAATTTCAAAAATTCCCTCCATTTCTTGTAGAGTGCACAGGATCACTTAAGTGAACTTTTGATGTGCGGTATCATTTCCTTGATGCTTCCTTGGTCTTCAGATCTTCAATCCAAGCTTTATGATGTTGAAAGATTTGCGATTATGATAATTGAAGATAGTAGAACAATTGTCTTCATCGTTTGATGGATATCTTCATTTTAGGTGTACTCTTTGAAGTCTTGTGCTATTTTCTAAAGTCTAATCTTGGTTTCTTGTAGCGTTGGTTTCTTCTTTAGATCATTAGCTATTTTAAGCTTGAATAAGGATATAATTTTTACTTCCTTTTTCAGTTCATATATTTTAACATGAGATAAAACATGTTTGCACATGCAATCCTTGTTTGATTAAGCCTTGATATGCTAAACGATATAACCTGTTTAATTCTTCAAGAAACTCAAGACAACCGTTCATTGTTCTTCAAAGCATTTTCTTTAAATTGGCTTTGTTGTCATTCAAAATATTTTTAGCACATCTTGAAAGGGTTCTAGAGCTAACAATCTCCCTCTTTTTGATGATGACAAACCAATTTGAAGAAAATCTTTTGAAGAGATGTTGAAAAAAATAGAATTGAATACGTCATGATATAAACTATTCTTTCACAACATCTTAAGCTATAACCTTCAGGAAGTTTTCTTAAGGTATGATGCAGATAGGTTCTCAAACATTTTAAAGCCTTAAGCAACATAAATCAAAGCTAATTTTGTTGTTTATGAAGATATTGAAATTACTCAGGATACTTTTGGAGATATATCAAAGCGGTAATAATCCCAATGTTATTGTTTTAGTTCTTTTAACACAACCAGCTTGATTTTTAGTTAAAAATGAAACTTTGTGAAGCTACATGTGCTTGAATAACTAACAAGTAATACTTGTGATATTATATCTTGATTTATCCTTATTCAACTTCTTTATCCAACATGTTTTCAAAAATGATGCTCATATTTATATGTAGGATTTATCAGTTTGAGCAAACAAAAATAAGTATATTACTTTTTAAAAGCATTTCATACTAATATAAATATGAATCATAAAAATATAGTAATAAGAAGAACTAAAAAAAAATTAAAAACCATAAGAAACATAATTGTTCTTAAAGAGATGCAGATGCAAAAAGATCTTTGAATTTGCTCCCCCTCAATGCATACTTCTCCCTTTTGACATCAGGAAAGGAGGTGTGTTGGAAACTAGGAATGCCATCATTAGCCTTGATGCCTTACTTCACCAAGAATTTCTTGCAGAAGCACTTTATGTCACCAGGATAAGGCTTCCATCTGATCAGCCTGTTGTTGATAAGGTGTTATTCTTGCAGGAGTACATGGACCTCTGGAAGCTAGGTTGTGCCCTGACTGTTGGTTGACTTGAAGAGGGCTTAGCACCCTGTGCTTAGATAGTTCAGTCACAATAGGATCAAGGATAGGAGCATCTACTTGAGGTGAGCTTCTTAGTGATGCCATTTGTTGACTGATTCTTTGAGGATATTTCCTTTTTAGAAGTAGATTCTGAATTAGAAGATTCTGAGCTTGTGACATTGTCAAAGTCTAAGGCCATGCAACACTTACAATGTACGCCCCTATATTGATAATTATCTCAGGCCTTTTGCTTTTGTCGAGTTGTCCTCAAGAAGAATGATCTTCCTTTTCTTCCTCTTCCCTCATTCTCCTTAGCTGCCTTTTCAAGAGCTCCATCTTTTATTCACAAGCTCTATCTACTAACACCAGATGAAATAGCACTAGTTGGTCTTCGGATGGTCTTGAAAGAGCTTAGAGAGTACTTAGTTCTTTTTGAATATTCATACCATTGTTAGCTTTATATCAACACCTCTATATAAGAGGTTAGGATCTTAGTAAGCACTTGGACCAACTAGGAGTAGAAGGCGGTGACCATCCCAGTGAAGACCCAATCAGCAGGTTGAAAAACCCTTCCCATCCTAGAAGGTGATTACTTCTAGCAGGATGAGTATCTGAGTCATCAACTCCTTTGTTAGTCTTTCGCCAGGAGCTATTGGTCGCTCAGAGAAGTTCGTTCATAGTGATCCTAACAGAAGTTCATTAAACATGTGAAGTGGTCCCATGTTAGTGATGTGACTGTCAGAGTGCTTGCCTTCAGCTATTAATAGGGTAGAGTTAAAAAAAGGTTGAAGCTTGAAGAAGATTGAAGTTACGATTATAAGAGAGTTTTGAGAGAAGAGAGTTGCGATTACAGGAAGAGATATTTGACAGAAGATAAAATGGTTGAGGTTGAGTGTTTGAGGTTGAAGACAATGGTAAAAGGGTGATGTGTGAGGAGTGGTGGTTATTTATGTGATGTGACGTGACTGACTAAAGATGAAGCAACGTGGGAGAGAGAAAACCCAAAAGAGTGGGAACTATCCCGCCTTTTTCATCCCTTTAGAAAGAGAGATTTCTAACTATTGAGATGACTTTATGAATGAATTACTTTGAGCTTCACTATGTACTTTTTGACCCATCCAGACTCATCACATATTATTCATAGGTTCTACCTTATATGCAGAATCCTCTAATCTCATAAAAACCTCAATTTGAGCTCTCATATCTCCTTTCTGATAATCTCATATAATTTCAGAACTACCATATTCTTTTTGAGCTACTAGACTTGGAATTCTGATCTTCAAATACATACTCGGTTTTGGAAACTAAGTTCTTCCTTTTGGGCTTCAGTTTGGTAGTTTATGATAAGAGAGAGTATCCAAGAGATGATTTGTGTAACACCTTAATTTTCTTTAGAAATTAATTGCGACTTTGTTAATGAAAATATTAAGATTCTAATAGGCGTTGAAATGATGAGAAGATTTAACAAATTTAAAAAAAAAATATAAATAGTGTTTTGTGGGTTTAAGGCCTTCTGATAGCCAAAAACTCTAGATTTGGACCCGAAGGTGCTGAAATTGGGAAAACATGGAAATAAGGTTAGAAATAATTGGAAAATGAAAATTTTATACTTAGAATTAATTTTGGGTAATACCTGATTACTTTATATGGTAGTTCACCCATTCGGTGAATTTCGTGTGCGATTTTAACACTTGAAAGCTAGTTAATCTCTACAAAATAATGAAGTTTATCCCTTTGAATGCCAAATGAATAGCTAAGATTTCATCTTGGATGAAAGATCAAATCTTAGCCATTGATATTAATTTCTTGTAATGAAAAGAAATATGCTTTATGTTCAACTAATGAAATCACACTTTATTAGATAAATATAACTCATCTACCCTCATTATTTCATCCCTTAGTTCAGCCAACAAAGAGAGAAACTAGAGGACTCCATTTTCTCTTCACAAAAAGCTTGAAACCTTGAATTTCAACCTCGAAAATCCTAAGTCAAACCTTGTCAAGATCAAAATCCTGCTTAACTAAACTTGTTATACATTTCAACCTCTACAAGTATAACCAATTAGAATATCCAAATCTCACCTTATTACCTCACTCATCACTAATTAGAGGAGGGTTTGAGTGCGTTTTAAGAGCTTTGGAGTAAAGAACTTCCATCTTGGAGCAAACCAAAGACAAGGATATGCTAGCTTCCAAGAGTAGGGTTTTCTTTGGTCTTTTTCTTTTAAAATTATTCTGGAAATTTTTGATTGATTTTGGTCCAAAATATTTATGTGTTAATTTTGGTGGGTGTTTGGATAAGGTTAGAAAATTATTTTTGTCAAAAGAAGTTTTGACTAGAATGCTAGATTTCCAGTTGGCTTGCAAATAGGAAAATTTCATGAATTTTTAAATATATTTGTGGTTATTTTTATGAGCTGGAAAAATTATATGTGGAAGCTAACATCTTAAACTAACTACATGAATTTTCTTGAGTATTGGTTTTAAGATATACGGCCTTAAAAAAATCGGATATTGAAATGGTACTGATGCTATCTAAATTGTTGAAACTAAAGCAACAAAATTGTATAATTTTATTACCATAGCAAATGATTGATCCACACTTTCAAATTTTTGCAGGAGGTTGATAATATATTGAAGTATCATCGTGAATTTTTTTTTGAGTTGATCAATCATTTGCTAGGGTTAAAAATTATGAGAATCCTAGTCTTAGCTGTAATAAGTGGTCTCCGACCACTAAACTTGTACAATTTAGTTGACATGGTTAGAGAATCCGCCGCTGTGAAATTTTTGTAGGACCTCTTAGACATATTGAAGTATCATGAGAATTTTTGTGGCCCTTGAATTGACCATTTGATGGGGAAATTAAATATTGTTACTGAAGGGTAAATCTACCAAAGTGCTTGGAATGGTGAGAATGCCTTAAATTAATGATAGAATGGTATTTAGTCCAAGTATATGGCATATGAATGCACACTAGTTGTTTTAAGGATTTGTTTATGGGGCATGAATGAGACTCAATGTAATTGAATGCTTACATGTAATGTAAGCATGCCATTGAAAAAGAGAAGTGCATGATGCAGTTAAATGATAAAAGAGAATGTGTGAATTTTAATTATGCATGTGTTAACATATGGGGAAAAGAGAGACAAGACTTATGTGGGTTAAAGAGGAAGGCAAAAGTAAGGACTTCCTTGGGAATTTTGTGAGTCAATAGACATATTGGCTAGGAATAGAATTGTGTGTGATTCGGAAATGGAAAAAATGAAGTCTAATTATCATGAATAGGAATGAGCTTATGTCGAACAATCTATTGTCTTTTGTGGAATTATTTATTATAGATATCACTCTGAGTGAAATTAAGTCTTCCCTATGTTAAAGAAAGAGATAATGGCACTGAATTGAGTTCATTGTCTATAAGAGAAAATTTATGATTATCATTATGAATTCTATAATTTTTTATGCATATGACCTTGCATGATGTTACTTATATAAATGAAATTGCTAGTTTTTCCTGTCTATACTTGAAGGAGTATTCTATTGAGAATTATATAATATTCTCATTCCTATGTGTATATATGTTGTATTGTATTCAAATTTTATAGATGCTGCGTGATCTTTTCATTGATTCACCCCAATGGAGTTGTACGCCAATTTTTACTAATGAGTAAAATTATCGAATTACCCCTAGGTAATTCTTGCATGTAATTCGAGGAAATAATCCTCAATAAAGGAGTATAGCATTAGAGAGAAGTCACAAGAAAATTAGTGATTCGTCAAGAGTTGCAAAACCCTAATTTTTCTATACGTGAAAATGACCAAATGCCCCTAAGGTCATTTTTACCCAAGAAATTAGGTTTGCCCCCTCATCCTCCAGGGATGTTTTGATGATGATAGGGGATTACACGAAGTTATGCGTGCTATAGAATAGAAGAATCTCATTTTTAGTTTGCGTAAAATGACCAAAACGCTCCTATGGCTAATTAACATCGAATGAAGTGCTAATTGAACCCCAACTTCACCCAAAGGTTTAAAATGATGTTTTTAAAGAATGTTTTAACAAAATTAATCCTATAGCCCGGGAGATTTTTGTGAAAATTACCATTTTACCCCTAGGAACTTTACATGAAATGATGCAACTTTTGAATCCCTTTCACCCAAAGGTTCAGAAAGACTATTTCAAGTATAATTTGAGAATGCCTAGTAATTACAAAGAGTTTTTATGTGAAATTACCTTTTTGCCCCTAGTGAACGCTTAAGGATATTTACTTAAGTAATTAAGGTAATTTTAACTCCGATTCAATTCGAGTTGATTTCAATCATTAACCTAGAGTTAAAAATTAATTTCCTAAGGTTAAAAAAAATAATTACTTGAGGTAATTAAAGCCTAAGATTTACTTAAGGTAAAATTTTAATTCCTTTCCTTAATTACAAGAATTCATTATTTCGAGTTTACCTAGGATTTCGGTTTAGGTAAAATCTAGTAAAATTATATTTTCTTATCTTAAGTTTAGAACTTAAGTTACAAATTGATTTTTATCTACTTGAAATTTACTTCATTCACTAATGTATGATTATTTATTTTATCTTGTCTTAAATTGACCTAAATACCTAACATTTTACCATTTTTCACCAATCTATCAATTCCTAACCTTTTACCTAAGTAATTAAACATCTAATACATGATTTACCACTCAATATAATAAGCAAATCTGATCCTAAAAGCATCAGAAACCAGCGGCCATAATGCCCCTAATCAGCCCACATTTTTATTATATTTCAACAACAATACAGTTGCACATATGTCCAAGCAAATCATTATTTCTTTAGCTTTCTTTTCCACAATTTAAGGCTATGTTTAATCTAAAGAAATCCCACTCAATTCCACTATAGGATGATCAGCCACATTTGTCTCCCATTAGCACCATATTTTAGAGTTTTTCATCCATTATACATAAATAAAATTATTACCATCAATTATGCTTTCTTTCTTCAATTTTTCCTATAATTAAAAATTGAAACAAAACCCTCCATTTGTGCAGCCAAGGCAGCAGCCATACAGCCCTTGGGAGGCTATAAATATGAGCTCTTCCATTTCCATATTGCACACACAAACTCTCTTAGCTTTCTTGATCGTTTTCTTGCTCAAATTTTGCTCTAAGTTCTCAAATTCTCTCTAAAATTCAAGCTTTCTTCTTCTTCCTCATTCATAACCAAGAGACTCCATTCCCAACCTCTAACCAACCTCTAAATCTCAAGCATACACATTCTAACCATAAAACAACTTCTAAACACATAACCTTTCCATTACCAAACACAAAAACACAAGAAATTTTTTTCCTCCACTCAAACCTTTCTCGGCTGAAATCACCATCATTATTAGCTTTAGATTTTCTTCTTCTCACTTCTTAAAAGATCAAGTTTTAGCTTTTGCAAACAAGAAACAACTTGGTAGGGAGTTTATTTCATGTTCTTCTTCTTGTTTCTTTGGTTAAAATTCTGGATTTTGTGGTTTGCTAATGACTATGGCTTGATAATGAGGAACCATGGTGGTGATTATGAATCCATCATATAATGGACCTCTAACGCTCAAGGTTTAGTTTTGATTGTCAAAAGATTTATGGAAAAATTGTTAGTTTCCTTTAAAACGATTTTTTTTGAGCTTGATGATGAGTTCATGAAATAAGGTTCTTGGAACCATGGGAATGAGAACTCTAAGGCTCACTTATTCTTTGTTAAGATTAATTGGAGTTAAAGAGTTCATTCTTTAAGAAGTCTTGAGTTTGGAGCTTAACAAGATATAATAAGGAACTTGCATCCATGTTTATGTTACAAGCACTTGCATATCATGTTTAAATTTCTAGCCTTGCATATTCATATTTATATTTCAAGTAATCACCCTAATTCTTGAAGATAATAATATGGACTTTTATCATGTTTAATTTCAAGCTTTGCATTCATGTTTATATTTCAAGTCATCACCTAAATTGTTAAAGATAAGTAAATGAACTTGCATGCAATGTTTAATTTCAAGCATGTTTATATTTCAAGTCATCACCTAAATTGTTAAAGATAAGTAAATGAACTTGCATATCATGTTTAATTTCAAGCTTTGCATTCATGTTTATATTTCAAGTTATCACATAAATTCTTAAAGATAAGAAAATGGACTTGCATATCATGTTTAATTTTCAAGCTTTGCATAATCATATTTATATTCCAAGTCATCACTTAAATTCCTAAAGATAAGTAAATGGGCTTGCATTTCATGTTTAATTTCCAAGCTTTGCATATCATATTTAATTTTCAAGCCTTGCATAATCATATTTATATTTCAAGTTATCACCTTATAATGATCAAGACTAAAAATAAGATTGCATAGCATGCTTATAATTATTGCTATCACTTAAATCTCTAAAGCTCAAGACTTGCTCCTTTTATCTTGAATGAAAAATTTCACCATGGACATATTTACAATATTTTTGACTTTGGCCTTATAATAATGATAGGCCTATAGTTGAGTTTTAGTTTATGTTAAGACTTCATGTGTTTGATTGTCTTGAGAGAATTTTAAGAAAATTTAGTTACTAATTATGGATACTAATTTGGATTATTAGTTAATGAATAATGATGTGTTAGGAATGTCTAATTGCGTTTGTGATGACCTTTAGTGCATTATCTATATCTTGTTGGTGCATAATATGAGTATTAGTTAAGCCCGGTCCTTAATTTCTGGCAACTGGGTAAAGACATGTTTACTTTTCAAAGAATGTTGATAATAGCATGCCTATGTGATTTATGAGTTGCAATTATGATTGAAGTCTTTGAGATACATAATTGATGTGTTCTATGAGTATGAAATGATGAATGATAAGTTATGATTATATGTTCATGTATTGCATCTCTAAGTGATATAAAGGTTATGAGAGGTGATCTAAAGAAAGGACCCTTTAGACTCCAGGAATTAATGGTTACAAAAGGTGTTCCTATGCCTTCTAACCCACACTTTGGAGTCGGGAATTTTAGCTTATCAAGAGGATAAGTGTAGACTAGTGACTATGAGCTCATAACCTAGAACTCTCAAAAGGGAGAGTATTAGGGTGGCCCCAAAGAAAAGAGAATAAGAAGTTTTAAGTCACTTAAACGAATGAACTATGTTGGAATAAATTGCATATGTTATGTTATGTTCATTCAATGTGTATTTTATTATAGGTTGCATATGGTATAGACATGCATTCATGATATAGTATGTTGCATTCATGACATTAAGATTCATGCTAAAAGACACAGACCTCGGCTAAAGGTATTTGGAAATTAATAAAAGAACCTTATGCATGCTCACATTTTCATAATGAAACCCGAGATTCCTGAGGACGATGATGATGACACAATGCATTATGAGGTGAGTACCTATGAAATTCTTTTATAAGTTTCTCATTCCCTTTTCTTTCTTTCCAACTCGTCTTTAGAAAGCAATGGTGATATTCGTGATTCCCGTTGATGATCTCACCTGTAGATGTACTTGATCTTGCTAACCGGCCTTATCATCCTTGTGGAACATCTCACTAACCTTGCTCGTGTGTCCTATACCTATCCCTCTCTGTGTGTTATTAGTAGGTGTTGTTAGTGGTGATTTTCCACCCATATACTATTTATGTCTTGTTCATACGACTACACCTAACCCAACCTCTGTTTGGGCAACGTATCCTCTTTGTTATGTATTTTGATGCTAGATGTGGAGCGGATAATATTTATATTATAATTATATATAATGATGTGAATATTCATGTTATTATTGTGCACGCAGGTGACTAGTTTTTATTTTATGCAAGATGGATGATGGGTTTACTTATACGCGTGACTCATGTTTTGTTTTTAAAGTTCAAAAAAAAAATTTATTCGTATTTTCATTAAAGTATTTTTAAGAGTTTAAATTAAAGAACTAGAACAAAAGATTAATAACTAATAATTAAGTTAAATACATCCCAGGCATGTTGAGTTAAATATAAGGGTGTTATATTTTGGTATCAGAGTAGTTTGCTTTATAGAGCCTAAGGATTGGACTGACTATGCTTCTTAAGCATGATGTGGTAGTTATGTCATGTGTAGTTACTTAGTTAATAGAATAAGCTATGGGATAGAGATGCATGACTGCGTATATGTTTGTGCCATGGTAACTAGCTCACTTAACATGAAGTATTGAGCCTGATCACCTCATGTTTTGCCGTTTTGTGTGCTCAGGGACCAATGGCACGACCATGACAAAATAGGACTTCGACTCTTAGCGATCAGAGCAATGGAACCTTGAAGCCCTCCGAGACGTGGCCAGAAGTTATGCAGATGATGTTTGAGAGGATGGGCCAGGGTGATACAGGACGTGGCCTCAATACTACGAGGACCCTGAAGCATGCCCCTTAGGGAATTTCACAAGGCAAACCTCATCCTTCATGGGGGCATTGAACCCAAACCACGCAGACAATGGATTAAAGGTATGGAGAAAATCTTCACGTTATCACACGTACAGAAGAATAGAAGGTGACTTTCACCATTGACATGTTGGAAGGAGACGCGAGTTTGGTGGACCAGGACTCAGAGATTATTAGAGGCAGGAGGCACTCGAATCAATTGGGAGCTATTCAAGGTACATTTCTATGAGAAATATTTCCTGAACGAGTGGGGAACGCAAAAGATATTGAGTTTATGCAACTTTCCCAAGGAGGAATGAATATCGCTCAGGATACTGCCAAGTTCGAGGAACTCATTAAGTTTTCAAGGATGTATCAAGGAAACCCTGACGAATATTGGAAATATGTGAAGCACGAGTTTGACTGAAGGCTGAAATAAATATTGTTGTGGCTCATATGGAGATTAGGGACTTCCCCACCCTAGTCAACAAATGTCGTATAATTGAATACGGACAAAAGAAGTTGAGTACATCATGGGCACAACTTTGTGAAGAAGCTAGCACCACAAGCCCCGACATTCAAGCAAAATCGACCACCTTCAGGCGCAACCGAGACCACAACCCAGGCCTCAATATAGGCCACAAGGCCCTAGGAAAGACTTTCATCAAGGAGGATCAAGCAGGACCAAAGGCAAGGCACCCATGGACCCCAGTTGCACTTTCAAAACCTGACTATCTAATGTCCAAGTGTGGAAGCAGCATGGAATTGACCTTGCTTGTTGGGCCAAAATGTTTGCTACCAGTGTGAAAGCCAGGTCATTATTCATGGGATGTACAGAGAGGAATCCCGACACCTCATCCCTGACCACAACACCAAGGAAGGGTGTTCACCGTCAACGTGGAAGACAGCAAAGTCCAGAAACCTCATAGAAGGTAGGTGTGAAATAAATGGTAGGACCTTAATTGTACTATTTGATTCTGGACAACTCATTCTTTCATATTCCATGCTAATGTCGAGTCTTTAAAATTGCCTATGTCAGAACTTCCTTTTGATCTAACTATTTCTACGCCTATTGGTAGACCTATTAAAACTTGTAAATATTGCTTAGATTGCCATTCCATTATAGAAGGTAAACCTTTTATACTAGATCTAGTTTGTTTACCTATGAATGGTCTAGACATGATTCTTGGCATGGATTGGCTTTATGCTAACCGTGTAATGTTGAACGTTATACAAAATTGTTATCCTCCCTATTCTAGTGTGTCTAGCAAATCTCTAAGTCTTTACCTAAATGCTGTAGAAGTCATCTATGGTGAGGAAGAGAGTAAGGGATATGTTCTCCTAGCCACTAGTGATGTAGACTTTGCGCAAAATTTTGATGAGATACCCATTGTAAGAAACTACCCTGAGGTGTTTCCGTGATGATATATCTGAGTTCCCTCCATAAGAGAAATAGAGTTCTCCATAGAGCTAGTCCCAGGAATAGGGCCAATATCCGTAGCACCTTATAGAATGTCACCCTTAAGTTAACTGAATTGAAGACTCAGTTAGAAGAACTTTTGGAAAAGAAGTTTGTGAGGCCTAGTACATCACCATTGGGGAGCCTCGATTTTTTTGTTAGAAAGAAAGATGGAAATATGAGGCTTTGCATAGATTATAGGCAATTGAATTGAGTGACTGTGAAAATAAGTACCCTTTGTCTAGGATTGATGATCTAATAGATTAGTTGAGAGGGGTAGTAGTGTTTTCCAAAATTGATTTGAGGTCAGGATATCACCAAATTAGAGTAAGGGATGAGGACATACCTAAGATTGCTTTTAGGACATGGTATGGCCATTTTGAATTTACGGAATGTCGTTTGGATTGACAAATGCTCTGCGTGTTTATGGACTATATGAATAGGATCTTTAAACCCTATTTAGACCAGTCTGCTGGTGGTTTTCATAGATGATATACTCATCTATTCGAAGACCTATGAGGAACATGAACGTTACTTAAAGTTGGTTTTGGAAATCCTAAGGAGAAAAAGCTATATGCTAAGTTATCTAAGTGTGAATTTTGGTTGGAAGAAGTGAAATTCTTAGGTCATGTGGTGTCAAAGGAGGTATAGCAGGAGATCCTGAGTAAAATCGAGGCTGTGATGAGTTAGGAGAGACCTACCATGGTAACGTAGAATACGAAGTTTTTTAGGACTTGCTGGATATTACTGGAGGTTTATCAAAGGATTTTCCCAGATATCATTGCCTTTGACCAAACTCACTAGGAAGAATGCCCCTTTTGTTTGGACTTCCGAATGTAAGAAAAGTTTCGAAGAGCTTAAGGTGAAATTGACCACAACCCCAATGCTAGTATTGCCTAACCCTAAAATGCCTTTAGAAGTATATTGTGATACTTCAAGGAAAGGTTTGGGCTATGTGTTAATGCAAAATAGGTAAATGGTAGCCTATGCATGTAGGTAACTCAAACTTCATAATAAATTACCCCACCCATGACCTTGAGTTAGCAACCGTGGTGTTTACCTTGAAGGTGTGGCGTCACCATTTATATGGAGTGAAGTTTAAGGTGTTTCTGATCACAAGAGTCTCAAGTATCTCTTTGATCAAAAGGAATTAAATATGAGGCAAAGGAGATGGATGAAGTTCTTGAAGGATTATAATTTTGGGTTGAACTATCATCCTGATAAGGCTAATATAGTGGCTTACGCTTTGAGCCGAAAGTCACTACACTTCTCTCATATGATGGTGAAGGAGGTAGAACTGATTGAGAACTTTAGGGACCTAAACTTAGGGATGTCTTTAACCACTGAGAGCATGAAGATGTGTCATCTGGATAACGAGTGACTTCAAGGAAAGGGTCGCTTGAGCCCAACAAAAGGACGTAGAGTTTAAGGAGACTGGAGGAAGGAAGGAAAGTTGAAGGGTTTCACCCTAGGGTAGATAAGCTATGGAAGTTTGAAGGCCGGATTTGTGTGTCGCAAGCGGTGACCTCAAAGAGATCTTGGGGGAGGCTCACAAGAGCTATTTCACTATTCATGCTAGTACTACCAAGATGTAAGGACTTGGAAAAGATGTTTGGTGGCCCGGGATGAAGAAAGATGTGGCCGCATGGGTGAGTAAGTGCTTAGTCTATCAAAAGGTGAAGATTGAGCACCAAAAACCTCAGGATGTGCAACCCCTGTCAATCCTCGAATGGAAGTAGGATAGTATCTCTATGGATTTCGTAACAAGTTTACCTAAGACCCAAGCTAGCCATGACGCTATATGGGTAATTGTGGATCATCTAACAAAGTCGGCTCACTTCTTACCTATCAAGGTGACTTATTCTTTAGATAAGTTAGCCCGCTGTATATTCAGAGATCGTAAGGTTGCATGGAGTATCATCGATAGTCTCGGTTCGAGATCCGCGATTTACGTCACATTTTGGGGAGCCTTTCAGAAGGCATTTGGTTCAAAGTTGTGCTTAAGCATGGCATACCACCCTCAAACAGATGGGCAATCAGAGAAGACTATACAAACCCTAGAGGATATGTTAAGGGCATGTGTGTTGGACCATAGGGGAAGTTGGGATAAGTACTTGCCACTAATCGAGTTCACGTATAACAATAGTTATCATGCAAGCATTGGTATGACACCATATGAAGCCCTATATGGAAGGAAGTGTCAATCACCTTTGTGCTGGTTTGAGCCTGGAGAACAAGGCATGTTAGGACGGAAGTCATGAGGGAAATGACGGAACAAATCCAGGAAGATCAAGGATAGGATCCTTATAGCTCAAAGTCGACAGAAAACTATGCGGACAAACGACGAAAGCCGTTGGAATTCTAAGAGGGATAGGATGTATTCCTTAGGATTACCCCCACAATAGGCATAAGACGAGCTATGAGAGTTAAAAAGTTGAGCCCAGATTTCTTGGTCCTTCAAACCCTTAATAGAGGCGGGTCAGGAGCATATCACATAGCCTTACCACCTAACCTATCAAACCTTCATGATGTCTTCCATGTCTATCAATTGAGAAAATACCAATCCGTCCCTAGTCATGTGTTAGAGCCAGAACATGTACAATTAAAGTAGGACCTTACCTTCAACTTGCCACCTACGAGAATCGTAGACAAATGAGTCAAGCAATGAGGAACAAGATCATTCCTTTGGTCAAAATAGCATGGGGACGGGGAGAACAAAAGAGTTTACATGGGAGTTGGAATCAGAAATGAAGTCTCAGCATCTGAGCTTTTTGCAGGAATGAATTTCGGGCGAAAATCTTTTTAAGAAGGGGAAAAATGTAACGTCCAATTTTTACTGAGTGAAAATTACCGAATTACCCCTAGGTAATTCTTGCATGTAATTCGAGGTCAAATAATCCTCAATAAATGAGTATAGCATTAGAGAGAAGTTACAAGAAAATTAGTGATTCATGCGAAGAGTTGCAAAACTTCAATTTTTCTGGACGTGAAAAATGACCAAAATACCCTGAGGTCATTTTTACCCGGAAAATGAGGCGCCCGGCCATCCTCTAGGGGATGTTTTGATGATGATAAGGGATTACATGAGTTATGTGTGCTAATAGAGCAGAAGAATCTCATTTTTGAGTTTCGATGCGTAAAGTGACCAAAATGCCCTTGCAGCTAATTAACATCGAATGAAGTGCTAATTGACCCGCACTTCACCCAAAGGTTTAAAATGATGTTTTTAAGAATTTTTTAAAACAGCTTAATCTCCCATAGCCCAGGAGGCTTTTTGTGAAAATTATCATTTTATCCCTAGGAACTTGACATGAAATGATGCAACTTTTGAACCGTTTTTACCCAAAGGTTTAGAAAGACTATTTCAAGTATAATTTGAGAATGCCCGGTAATTACAAAGAGTTTTTATGTGAAATTACCTTTTTGCCCCTAGTGAACGCTTAATGAGTTTTACTTAAGTAATTAAGGCAATTTTAACTCCAATTCAATTCGAGTTGATTTCAATCATTAACCTAGAGTTAAAAATTAATTTCCTAAGGTTAAAAAAAGTAATTACTTGAGGTAATTAAAGCCTAAGATTTACTTAAGGTAAAATTTTAATTCCTTTCCTTAATTACAAATTGATTTTTATCTACTTGAAATTTACTTCATTCAGGAATGTATGCTTATTTATTTTACCTTGTTTTGAATTGACCTAAATACCTAACATTTTATCCTTTTTCACCAATCTATCAATTCCTAACCTTTTATCTAAGTAATTAAACATCTAATACATGATTTACCACTCAATATAATAAGCAAATATGATCCTAAAAGCATCAGAAACCAGCGGCCATAATGCCCCTAATCAGCCCACATTTTTATAATTTTTCAACAACAATACACATATGTCCAAGCAAATCACTATTTCTTTAGCTTTCTTTTCCACAATTTAAGGCTATGTTTAATCTAAAGAAATCCCACTCAATTCCACTATAGGGTAATCAGCCACATTTGTCTCCCATTAGCACCATATTTTAGAGTTTTTCATCCATTATACATAAATAAAATTATTACCACCAATTATGCTTTCTTTCTTTAATGTTTCCTATAATTAAAAATTGAAACAAAACCCTCCATTTGTGCAGCCAAGGCAGTAGCCATACAGCCCTTGGGAGGCTATAAATATTAGCTCTTCCATTTCTATATTGCACACACAAACTCTCTTAGCTTTCTTGATAGTTTTCTTGCTCAAATTTTGCTCTAAGTTCTCAAATTCTCTCTAAAATTCAAGCTTTCTTCTTCTTCCTCATTCATAACCAAGAGACACCATTCTCAACCTCTAACTAACCTCTAAACCTCAAGCATACATAGTCCAACCATAAAACAACTCCTAAATGTAACATCCTCCCAAGTATAACCCCATTCTTAAGCTATGATATCATACTCGAGGGTTGTTACTTGTTAATTAGCGGACCTCTCTTAATTATCTATAGCAAGCTCGATTTATGTACGAGATAACTAAGCGTAATTCTATTAAAACATATTACAAGTAAACATCAAGTTTATTAAACATACAGCTAAAATACATAAGGAAGCTCCTCTATGAGCTTTAGTACATATCGTCTTCTAATACATTTACATACATACTCATTTCACTAAGTACAACAGAATAAAACAGGAACTGCTATACTACAGCAATCTACACTCCTTTGCATAGCAGCATCCTCATCCCCCTGGCTTAACCTGGAGGTGACACGGAAACAAACACATAGGGGTGAGAATTTATAAAATCCTCAGTAGGGCAACTCCCCAATCACAATCATAATGTCATCGTCATCGCCCCAGCCACTTCGGTTTATTCAAAAATTGTGATCATGCAATATATTCTAAAGATTCATTTTAAGGTTCCAAAATCATCCTTCCGAAGTGGGTAGCTTTTAACAATCAATCAGGACGTATACATATATCTAGAAGCTCAAACACATAGTAAGTAAATCTACTTAAAGGATTTCATATGATATGGATGATGCATGTGTCGAATACAATAAAGTTATCTCAAAGTGACTTGGTTTCCATCATGGCCATAGAAAGCCAATTAGGGCATTTTTCTCTTTTCATTGACATAGGAAAGACTTAGTTTATACCCAACGGGTATTTTCAGTGGACAATTCCACAATAGATCCGTTTATACCCAATGGGTATTTATGGTGGATCACACCACACAAGGGAAATACTGCTTGTCAGGACTGAGCTCATTCCTATACGTGGTCATCGAACTTCATTTTTTTCCATTTCCGAATCCCACAGATATTCCTAGCCGATACGTCTACCGACTCAAAATAAATTTTGGGAAGTTACTACTTTCGCCTTCCCCTCATTCAATCTAAGTCTTGTTTCTATTTTGTCCATATGTCAGAACATGCACAATTTAAATTTATACATCCTTATAATGGCATCATATACTTTTCTCTTTTCTCAAATGCATACATAGGCCACATATAGGCAATCATTCACATTGAAATTATCATTCTTTTCTCATACTTCAATCTTTGAAATCTATAGCATGCATTTACATGTCATAAGTCACATGGCCAAACACTTAATATCAAGTACTCATGTCATACTAGAAGCCAAAGTGCCATTACATTCTCAATTCAAAGCATTGTTCCATTCCCAGCACAATGGGCAGAGTTACTGTCCTAGGCACAACATTTCATTATCATATCAAATAGCCATTTGAAGAGTCACAAAAATTCTGTATGACACTTCAATTTGTCTAGAATGACCTGTAAAAATTTCAGGACAAACAGAGCTCTATAGCTACCTCAGTAAAATGTACAAATTTAGTGGTCAGGGGCCACCAATTCCCATACCAGAACAAGTTCCAAATTTTTAACCCCAGAAAATGATTGAATTAATTCACAATAAAATTCACAGTGACACTTCAATATATTAGTAACTTCGTGTAAAAATTTCAAGAGTTAGTTCAATCATTTGCTATGGTAATAAATTCAGACAAGTTTACTGCCTCAGTCTCAACAATCAGGGCAGCATCTGTCTCATTTCAGTTTCTGATTTTTCTGAAGCATCAAACCTTAAAACTAACATCCAAGAAAATTCAGGTAATTAGTTTAAGATTTTTACTCCAACATATAATTTTTATAGCTCATGAAAACACCCACAAATATTCCAGAAAATTCGTGAACCACTGCTGCCTACAGGACAACAGAAATTCCAGCAACCTAGTCCAAATTTATTTTGATAAAAACCATTTTATGACACCATCCAAACCCACCACCAAAATTCACACATCAATATCAACATAATATCATCCAATATAACCAGAAATTTCGGACATAACTCATCCCAAACAGATCAGAACAAATTTGACAAGAGAAGGCAAGAAAAACCCTACTTTGAGTAACCTATTAGCTCCTTGGCTTCAAGATTAACCAAGCTTGCTTCTTTCTCCTCCAAAGCTCCCAATACAACTTCAAACCCCTCTGATATCAGTGAGGTGTGAGGTACAAGACAAGGTTTTGATAAGGAATGGAAATTTTGTTCGGTTAGATTGGTAGAGAATTAGGTGTAGAACATGTTTTGTGAAGAGATCTTGAGGTTTTATCAAGTTTAGGCTAGGGTTTATGAAGCTCCAAGTTTGTTAATGGAGTTTGAGAGGAAGAACAATGGAGGAGAGCTTCTTGGAGTGTTCTGGACGAAATTTTGATGAAGGAAATGATAAGATATTGATTTTATGAGTTTATGACAAATTGCATAATAATTTCAAGTACAAAATGTTTTATTTTCTTAAAGATAAGTCTAATAATTTTTGTAAGCATCCTATTGGTTGCAATAAAGTAGTAATGGTGTGGCTTCTTCTAAGCCACACACTTGTCTAGTTAAGTGGCAAACTTTCATTGAAAGTTTCATTCATGTAAGAAACTGCACACGAAATCTCACCGAACGGGTAAACACGTACCGATTGAATCGATATTGCCCGAAAATTAATTTTAAGTATAAAATTATCATTCCCATCTATTTCTAACCTTATTCCCATGTTTTCCTAATTTTGGGCACTTGGGCCCGAATCTAGGGTTTCAGCTCCGCGGGCTGTGGGGCCCGCAAGGTTACTATTCACCGACCCAAATTTTTTTTTTTTTTTAAAACGTCCGTTGGCCCACCCTCATCGTTGTTAAACTGTTATATTTTTAAAATTACAACTAACAAAGCTCAAATTAATTTTTAAATAATTTTTCAGGTGTTACATTACCACCCACCTTAAAAAGAATTTTGCCCTCAAAATTCCTTTGAAAACAATTTCAAAAGAAAACCTTCATAAATCAAATAAGGAATTCACACATACAGTTCAAACAATTCAATCAAATCCTAAACGTTCCTACCTTAGGTCGAATTCTTGGGTGGTGACGTCCCACACTTATGGTAAAGACCCTACTCTGTCGTTGTGGTTTTGTAGTTAGCTTATTAGCAGGCTTTGGATATCTTTCGGGACACTCCCAAATCTTATGCCCTGATTTCCCACAATGGTAGCATACGTATTGTCCAGCCAAGCAAGGTCTACTCCCATGATTCTTTCCACATTTTGGGCAATCTTGCCACACAGTTGACTTGGCTTGTTGTCTTCATATGGGATGGCTCAAATTGCTTCTTTGGCGAAGCCTCCTCAAAGCTTTGGTCCTCAAGTGCCAACCTTTTGTTAGAATTGTCCTTAGAGATCTGGCCATTGCTAGCTTCTTGTTGGAGTCCTCTCACGTCGGCACTTGTTCACTAGGGTTGCATAATCCCGAATTTCTAAGAGACCTACTGCAACTTCAATATCTTCCGTAACCCTCCTTCATACTTCATGCATTTCCAAGCTTCGTCAGGATTGCGCTGGTAGATAGTGGAAAACTTGCAAAGTTCTTCAAATTTAGCCGTATATTCTGCTATACTCATGGGCCCTTGCTTGAGTGCCATGAACTCCAACTCCTTTGCATTCCTCACCGAAGGAAAGTACTTGTGGTAGAAAGCTTCCTTAAAGATATCCCAGGTGACTTCAGTCTGAGAAGCTTCGAACAACCCCTTAGTGCCAACCCACCAAAACCTGCATCTCCCTCCAGCATGTAAGTAGCAAAAGCCACTTTTGGATCTCGTGCAAGGAAGAACGAGAAAATTTTCTCCATGGCCTTAATCCATTCTTCGCTTTATGGGATTGAAGGCTCCTCCAAAGGCTGGGGGTTTGCTTTCCTGAACTCAGTGAACTTTTGGTATTCCATGTCCACTCCTACTCCTCCAGGATTCCTACTGGATTTCCTTCGGCATGTCGATCCAACCTTTCCATCATCCTATTGGCTGTTTCAGCTTGTTCTCTCATAGCGCCATTTCACGAAAGGTGTCCATCATTCGGCGTTATTTCCCGCTCGCTCCTAGCTTGCCGATTTGAAGTCATCGATCCTGTCACACCAAACAAGAATTATTGAGTTGATCAGGCTCAATACCAAGCTAAGTGTGGCAGCAATCCACAACATTCCAACCCATGTCATACACATATATAAAATTATAATGCATGACATTTACTAAGGAAGCATAGCCAGTCCATTCCTCAAGGTCCTACAAGGATGAACTGATACCATAATGTAACATCCTCCCAAGTATAACCCCATTCTTAAGCTATGATATCATACTCGAGGGTTGTTACTTGTTAATTAGCGGACCTCTCTTAATTATCTATAGCAAGCTCGATTTATGTACGAGATAACTAAGCGTAATTCTATTAAAACATATTACAAGTAAACATCAAGTTTATTAAACATACAGCTAAAATACATAAGGAAGCTCCTCTATGAGCTTTAGTACATGTCTTCTAATACATTTACATACATACTCATTTCACTAAGTACAACAGAATAAAACAGGAACTACTATATCCAGCAATCCTACACTCCTTTGCATAGCAGCATCCTCATCCCCTGCTTAACCTGAGGTGACACAAACAAACACATAGGGTGAGAATTTATAAAATCCTCAGGAGGGCAACTCCCAATCACAATCATAATGTCATCGTCATCGCCCCAAGCCACTTCGGTTTATTCAAAAAACTGTGATCATGCAATATATTCTAAAGATTCATTTTAAGGTTCCAAAATCATCCTTCGAAGTGGGTAGCTTTTAACAATCAATCAGTACGTATACATATATCTAGAAGCTCAAACACATAGTAAGTAAATCTACTTAAAGGATTTCATATGATATGGATGATGCATGTGTCGAATACAATAAAGTTATCTCAAAGTGACTTGGTTTCCATCATGGCCATAGAAAGCCAATTAGGGCATTTTTCTCTTTTCATTGACATAGGAAAGACTTAGTTTATACCCAACGGGTATTTTCAGTGGACAATTCCACAATAGATCCGTTTATACCCAATGGGTATTTATGGTGGATCACACCACACAAGGGAAATAGAAGCTGAGGACTAACTCATTCCTATACGTGGTCATCGAACTTCATTTTTTTCCATTTCCGAATCCCACAGATCTATTCCTAGCCGATACGTCTACCGACTCAAATAAATTTTGGGAAGTTACTACTTTCGCCTTCCCTCATTCAATCTAAGTCTTGTTTCTATTTTGTCCATATGTCAGAACATGCACAATTTAAATTTATACATCCTTATAATGGCATCATATACTTTTCTCTTTTCTCAAATGCATACATAGGCCACATATAGGCAATCATTCACATTGAAATTATCATTCTTTCTCATACTTCAATCTTTGAAATCTATAGCATGCATTTACATGTCATAAGTCACATGGCCAAACACTTAATATCAAGTACTCATGTCATACTAGAAGCCAAAGTGCCATTACATTCTCAATTCAAAGCATTGTTCCATTCCCAGCACAATGGGCAGAGTTACTGTCCTAGGCACAACATTTCATTATCATATCAAATAGCCATTTGAAGAGTCACAAAAATTCTGTATGACACTTCAATTTGTCTAGAATGACCTGTAAAAATTTCAGGACAAACAGAGCTCTATAGCTACCTCAGTAAAATGTACAAATTTAGTGGTCAGGGGCCACCAATTCCCATACCAGAACCGAGTTCCCAAATTTTTAACCCCAGAAAATGATTGAATTAATTCACAATAAAATTCACAGTGACACTTCAATATATTAGTAACTTCGTGTAAAAATTTCAAGAGTTAGTTCAATCATTTGCTATGGTAATAAATTCAGACAAGTTTACTGCCTCAGTCTCAACAATCAGGGCAGCATCTGTCTCATTTCGGTTTCTGATTTTTCTGAAGCACCAAACCTTAAAACTAACATCCAAGAAAATTCAGGTAATTAGTTTAAGATTTTTACTCCAACATATAATTTTTATAGCTCATGAAAACACCCACAAATATTCCAGAAAATTCGTGAACCACTGCTGCCTACAGGACAACAGAAATTCCAGCAACCTAGTCCAAATTTATTTTGATAAAAACCATTTTATGACACCATCCAAACCCACCACCAAAATTCACACATCAATATCAACATAATATCATCCAATATAACCAGAAATTTCGGACATAACTCATCCCAAACAGATCAGAACAAATTTGACAAGAGAAGGCAAGAAAAACCCTACTTTGAGTAACCTATTAGCTCCTTGGCTTCAAGATTAACCAAGCTTGCTTCTTCTCCTCCAAAGCTCCCAATACAACTTCAAACCCCTCTGATATCAGTGAGGTGTGAGGTACAAGACAAGGTTTTGATAAGGAATGGAAATTTTGTTCGGTTAGATTGGTAGAGAATTAGGTGTAGAACATGTTTTGTGAAGAGATCTTGAGGTTTTATCAAGTTTAGGCTAGGGTTTATGAAGCTCCAAGTTTGTTAATGGAGTTTGAGAGGAAGAACAATGGAGGAGAGCTTCTTGGAGTGTTCTGGACGAAATTTTGATGAAGGAAATGATAAGATATTGATTTTATGAGTTTATGACAAATTGCATAATAATTTCAAGTACAAAATGTTTTATTTTCTTAAAGATAAGTCTAATAATTTTTGTAAGCATCCTATTGGTTGCAATAAAGTAGTAATGGTGTGGCTTCTTCTAAGCCACACACTTGTCTAGTTAAGTGGCAAACTTTCATTGAAAGTTTCATTTGGATGTAAAGCTCACACGGAAATCCGAACGGGTAAACCAATACCGATTAAACTAATATTGCCCGAAAATTAATTTTAAGTATAAAATTATCATTCCCATCTATTTCTAACCTTATTCCCATGTTTTCCTAATTTTGGGCACCTGGAGAATCTAGGTTTAGCTTAGGCGGCTCGTAGGCCGGCAAGGTTACTATTCGGCCCAAATTTTTTTTTTTTTTTTTTTAAAACGTCAATTGGCCACCCTCATCGTTGTTAAACTGTTATATTTTTAAAATTACAACTAACAAAGCTCAAATTAATTTTTAAATAATTTTCAGGGTGTTACACTAAACACATAACCTTTCCATTACCAAACACAAAAACACAAGACAAATTCTTCCTCCACTCAAAACTTTCTTGGCCGAAATCACCATCGTTATTAGCTTCAGATTTTCTTCTTCTCACTTCTTAAAAGATCAAGTTTTAGCTTTTGTAAACAAGAAACAACTTGTTAGGAAGTTTATTTCATGTTCTTCTTCTTGTTTCTTTGCTTAAAATTCTGGATTTTGTGGTTTGTTAATGACTATGGCTTGATGATGAGGAACCATGGTGGTGATTGTGAATCCATCATATAATGGACTTCAAAAGCTCAAGGTTTAGTTTTGATTGTCAAAAGATTTATGGAAAAATTGTTAGTTTCCTTTAAAACGATTCTTTTTGAGATTGATGATGAGTTCATGAAATAAGGTTCTTGGAACAATGGGAATGAGAACTCTAAAGCTCACTTATTCTTTGTTAAGATTAATTGGAGTTAAAGAGTTTATTCTTTAAAAAGTCTTGAGTTTGGAGCTTAACAAGATATAATAAGGAACTTGCATCCATGCTTATGTTACAAACACTTGCATATCATGTTTAAATTTCTAGCCTTGCATATTCATTTTTATATTTCAAGCAATCACCCTAATTCTTGAAGATAATAATATGGACTTGCATCATGTTTAATTTCAAGCTTTGCATTCATGTTTATATTTCAAGTCATCACCTAAATTGTTAAAGATAAGTAAATGAACTTGCATATAATGTTTAATTTCAAGCTTTGCATTCATGTTTATATTTCAAGTCATCACTTAAATTGTTAAAGATAAGTAAATGAACTTGCATATCATGTTTAATTTCAAGCTTTGCATTCATGTTTATATTTCAAGTTATCACGTAAATTCTTAAAGATAAGAAAATGGACTTGTATATCATGTTTAATTTCAAGCTTTGCATAATCATATTTATATTCCAAGTTATCACGTAAATTCTTAAAGATAAGAAAATGGACTTGTATATCATGTTTAATTTTCAAGCTTTGCATAATCATATTTATATTCCAAGTCATCACTTAAATTCCTAAAGATAAGTAAATGGGCTTGCATTTCATGTTTAATTTTCAAGCTTTGCATATCATGTTTAATTTTCAAGCCTTGCATAATCATATTTATATTTCAAGTTATCACCTTATAATGATCAAGACTAAAAATAAGATTGCATAGCATGTTTATAATTATTGCTATCACTTAAATCTCTAAAGTTCAAGACTTGCTCTTTTTATCTTGAATGAAAAATTTCACCATGGACATATTCACAATATTTTTGACTTCGGCCTTATAATAATGATAGGCCTATAGTTGAATTTTACTTTATGTTAAGACTTCATGTGTTTCATTGTCTTGAGAGAATTTTAAGAAAATTTAGTTACTAATTATGGATACTAATTTGGATTAGTAGTTATTGAATAATGATGTGTTGGGAATGTCTGATTGTGTTTGTGATGACCTTTAGTGCATTATCTATATCTTATTGATGCATAATATGAGTATTAGTTGAGCCTGGTCCTTAACTTCCTGGCAACTGGGTAGTGACATGTTTACTTTTCAAAAGAATGTTGATAATAGCATGCCTATGTAATTTATGAGTTGCAATTATGATTGAAGTCTTTGAGATGCATAATTGATGTGTTCTATGAGTATGAAATGATGAATGATAAGTTATGATTATATGTTCATGTATTGCATCTCTAAGTGATGCATCTCAAATTAAAGGTTATAAGAGGTGATCCAAAGAAAGGACCCTTTAGGCTCCAGGAATTAATGGTTATGAAAGGTGTTCCTATGCCCCCTAACCCACACTCTAGAGTCGGGAATTTTAGCTTATCAAGAGGATAAGTGTAGACTAATGACGACTAGTTAGGTATGAACTCATAACCTATAACTCTCAAAAGGGAGAGTATTAGGGTGGCCCAAAGAAAAGAGAATAAGAAGTTTTAAGTCACCTAAACGAATGAACTATATTGGAATAAATTGCATATGTTATGTTATGTTCTTTCAATGTGTATTTTATTATAGGTTGCATATGGTATAGACATGCATTCATGATATAGTATGTTACATTCATGACATTAAGATTCATGCTAAAAGACATGGACCTCGGCTAAAGGTATCTGGAAATTAATAAAAGAACCTTATGCATGCTCACATTTTCATAATGAAACCCGAGGTTCTTGAGGACGATGATGATGACATAATGCATTATGAGGTGAGTACTCTCCTAGATTCTTTTATAAGTTTCTCATTCCCTCTTTTTTTCCCATCTCGTCTTTAGAAAGCAATGGTGATGTTCGTGATTCCCATTGATGATCTCACCTGGTAGATGTACTTGATCTTGCTAACCAGCCTTATCATCCTTGTGAACGTCTCGCTAACCTTGCTCATGTGCTCGGATACCTATCTCCCTCTCTGGTGTTTTATTATTAGGTGTTGTTAGTGGGTGATTTTCCACCCATATACTATTTATGTCTTGTTCATACGACTACACCTAACCCAACCTATATTAGTGGGAAAAATATCCTCTTTGTTATGTATTTTGATGCTAGATATGGAACGGATAATATTTATATTATAATTATATATGTTGATGTGATTATTCATGTTATTGTTGTGCACGGTGACTAGTTTTTATTTTAAGCAAGATGGATGATGGGTTTACTTAGTACGCGTGGCTCATGTTTTGTTTTTAAAGTTCAAAAAAAAAAATTTATAGGTCTTTCATTAAAGTATTTTTAAGAGTTTAAATTAAAGACTGGAACAAATGAGTAATAACTAATAATTAACTTAAATACATCCTAGGCATATTGAGTTAAATATTAGGGTGTTGAGCGTGGCACTATGACTCGGATTTGGATTCACTTTATGTTGTAGCATATTCTAGAATTCGAGCTTATGTGTTTTTCAGCCATTCATTTTACACTTTTGTTTTTGGTTAAGTTCGACCCAGGTTTCCCTTATGATGGTGTGCCTCTACACATGGCACACTGTGTTGTGTTTGTAGCTCTACCTGCACCACCTATGCCCCCTCCTGGAGATGACCATTCTTCATCCTCTTCCTCTTTCTGACCTCCTCCGTTCTGATGCCCTTCCTGGGGGAAATGCCATTGTCCCAATGGCGAATGGTTTTCTTTAGGAGAGCATGAGACATTCAGGGACTCTTGATGTGTATATAGTGGTAGTTAGTAGTAGAAAACCTCTAGCCTGTCACTGATCCTATAGATGTCGTTGATGTCTATTTCTATTTGTATAAAATTTTCCTGGGCTTCAATTTTCAGGATAAACTAGATGTTGGGGTTGTTTCTTGGGTAAACTGAGTTTCTTGACTAGCTTAGAAGTTAACTAGTTTGTTTGCTAGTATGATATACATATTGTAAACTTGGAAATGATGTTCATATATGTAGATACGAGCTTTGCAACATATATGTCTAAGTTACTTTATTTCATTGTATTTTGACTAGTATAGACTATGAACGTAGGTAATACTCTTCTAATTCCTGTGTTAACACTCGAGTAGAATATGGTAATTAGGAGAGTGTTACATTTATGCATGAAAGCTTATGTAGAATTAAAAGTAATTAAGTTTAAAAACCTTTTCAAAACACAAAAATGATCTTCAGCTAATGACTTTGTAAATATATTTGACACTTGGTCCTTAGTATTCACAAACATTAACTTAACATCTCCTTTTTGAACATGATCACATATAAAATGATGTTTACCATCAATGTGCTTAATCTAGAATGCTGGATAGGATTCTTTGCAAGATTAATAGCACTGGTATTATCACAGATAGGAATTTCGGAATACCTCAAGTGATAATCTTCCAACTAGTTCCTTATCCACGGTCTGGGCATAACAATTTGCAGTAGCTACATATTCAGCCTCGCGGTAGAGAGAGCAATTGTGTTATGCTTTTTGCATGACCATGTGATTAGAATTTTTCCAAAGAAACGGCGTAACCACTGGTGCTTTGTCTTCACTCTGTCTCCAGCAAAGTCAACATCATAATAACCTACAATCTCACAAGAAGTACCCTTCTCATACCATAAGCCAAGATTAGTTGTACCTGATAAATATCAAAGAATTCTCTTAATATCATTTAAGTGTGATTATTTTGGGTTAGATTGAAATCTAGGACAAATTCCAACACTTAATTGAATGTCTGGTCTACTAGTTGTAAGATATTATAGTGAACTAATCATTCCTCGATAATTACTTTCTAAAACCTTGTCACCATTCTCATCAGCATCAATTATTTGAGATGGATACATGAGGGTGCTCATTGATTTAGCCTGATCCATATTAAATTTCTTTAAAAGCTCCTTTGTATATTTTTCTCGATGGATCAGGGTTTATTCTTTTTGTTGTTTTATTTGCAAATTGAGGAAGAATTTTAGTTCACCCATCATACTCATCTCAAATTCACTTTGGATTAATTTTGAAAACTTTTCACAGAGAATGATCAGTAGCACCAAATATGATGTTATCAACATATATTTGGACAATCAGAAAGTTATTATCTTGTTCAAGAGTAAAAAGAGTAGTATTAACCTTACCTCTTTTAAACCCATTCTTCAGCAAGAAAGTACTTAGCCTGTCATCCTAAGCTCAAGGAGTTTATTTCAAACCATAGAGACCCTTTTAACTTGAAGACATGGTTGGGAAGGTCTTTATTCTCAAAACTAGGAGGCTACTTCACATAAACCTTCTCAAAGAGGAATCCATTTTGAAATGTAGATTTAACATCTATTTGATAGAGAATGAATCCCTTGAAGACGCAAAGCAAGTAGCATCCTAATGGCTTCCAAGCTTGGCTACTAGTATAAAGGTTTCATCATAATCAATTCCCTTTTGTTGATTATAATCTTGTGCAACCAATCTTGCTTTATTCCTAATAACTTTGCCCATTTCATTGAGCTTATTCTTGGACACCTACTTTGTACCAATGATGGTCTTGTTCTTTGGTCTTTGAACAAGTGTCCAAGACTTTCCTTTTTGAACTAATCTAGCTCTTCTTGCATAGCATTCACCCAACTTTGATCATTCAAAGCTTCTTCAATACATTCAGGTTCAATGGTGGAGATGAAAGTGCAGTTTGACATATTTCTATGAGATGATTTGGTTCTTACTCCCTTGGAAATGTCTCCAAGAACTTGTTTTGAGAAACTACTTTCAAATCAGAAACTCCTTTGTAGTTTTTGTGACTTTGAGGTTCTTCAGCTTCTTCTTCATCTTCAAATTACTTTTCTTTATATTCAGAAATGTCACTTTCTAATTTATTGGGAGTTTAGAGCAAGCTTTCTAAAGTACTTGTGTTCTAGAGCTTACTTTCTAAAGCTTTGGCTTTCATCATATTAGAAGTATCTTTTAAAAACATCTTTTGAAAACTTTCTTCTAGTTCTTCAAGATCATTAGCAAGTTTCTTGAGCTCTTTGAACTTGATGTATATGGTCTTTTCTACGCATAACATACTCTTGTTGTATACCCTATATGCTCTAAGACAGAAGAGTAGCCTAGAAAGATACCATCATCAGACTTTGGATCAAACTTTGCAAGTTTGTCCCTGGTGTTAAGAATAAAACATGATGAACCAAAATTATGAAAATATGATATGTTGGGTTTTCTACCCTTCCATAGCTCATAAGGGATTTTCTTGAGGATTGGCCTTAGAAAGATTTTGTTTTGTATATAGTAAGAGGTATTTACAGCCTCTACCCAAAAGCCTTTTGATAAACCACCTTCTAAAAGCATGGTTTTGGCCATTTCCTACAAGCTTCTATTTTTCCTTCAGCTACCCATTTATTAGGAGTTCTTGGAGCAAAACTCATGAAGAATGCTATGTTTTTCACAAAACTCTTCAAAAACATGATTCTCAACCTCTCCTCCATGATTCAAAATTGATAGAGTTGATTTGGGAATCTTTTTAATACAAACATATTTTGCAAAAACTTTGAATCTTTCAATCACCTCATCCTTAGAAGCTAGAAAGATAACCCATGTAAATCTAGAGTAGTCATCCACTATTACAAGGCAATACCTCTTTCCAATAAGACAGTCTTGGTTGGTCTAAGAGATCTATATGTAAAAGCTCAAGTGGTTTGGTAGTTGAAATCACATGCTTGTTATGGAATGAAGCTTTGGTTTGCTTTCCTTTCTTCCAGAAATCACAAGTTGAATCCTTGTCAAATCTGATCTTTGGAAGACCTTTAACAAGCTCTTTCTAAGAGAGTTCAAAAATTAGCTTCATATAGGCATGCCTAAGCTTCTTATGCCACAATCACTTATCATCCATGAAGGATGCAAGACATTTTACATTTTGATCTCTCAAATCATCCAAGGATAATACATATGTGTTATCATGCCTCTTACCATAGAATAGTATATTTCTTAATTTGGACTTCTACCTTGCAGATAACATTAAAACCTTGGTAAAAAAACTAACTGATACTTAATAAATTGTGAGCTAAACTGTCAACTAGCAAGACATCAGAAATTTGATGAGAATCATCCTTACCAACACCTCCTATGCTTGTGACCTTAGCTTTACCTCCATCTGTGAATTTTACTAATCTATAATTTTTTGTTCATAGATTTCTGAACCATTTTTGATCTGGACATGTGCTTTGAGCAGCCATTGTCCATGTACCACTTGTTGTCAGGCTCCACATGCATTCTTAGACAGACCTGCAACAAACATTTTTATTTTAGGTACCTAGATTTTCTTGGGTCTTCTTGAGTTAGTCTGAGGAGAAGGTTGTCCAACTTTTTTGACAGACTTCTTTTCATGAAGCATTTGTCAGGTGGATGTCCCTTCTTAAAATAGATAGTACAACAAACTTTTCTTTTTCTTTCTTGAAGAGAATTGATTTTCCTTTCTCATCAAACTTTTCCTCATATCCAATGATTTTTTGAAAATATGGCCGTTGACCTCCAAGCATTAGATCAAGATTCCTTGATCCATTTACCATTTTTCTAGGTTAGATTTAAGAAGCTTTGAAGTTCTTTCAAGCTTAGAATGACCTTCTGATTGTGTTCAATTTTATTTGCTACTTTGGATTCTAAGGCATTGAGTTTTACATCTAAAAATTTGTTTTCTCCTTTCAGTTCTTCTTTTTCAAGCCTTAGATTCTTAGCTTTATCTTGGCCATTTTGATTTCAAAATAGTTTTCTTATATTCTTTTTAAGATTGAGATAATGTTAAGAAAGAGTTTGAGAGTCTTAAACGTTCTTCATACAAAGATAAAAGTTCATCATATGAGAGATCAATATTATTTACCTCAGTTCACTCTCTAATGAATATCCAACCATGAAGCATAGGTTAGCAACATCCATCACCTCCAGATCTTTTGATTCTTCCTTTCTTCCTTAAATTCACTCTAAGTAGCCAACATGCCTTTCTTCTTGGGCACGAACCTTCTGTGGGCTTTTGAGTTTAGGACAATCTAGTTTGAAATGTCCTTTCTCCCACAGTGATAGAAGATGACACTTTCAGGCTTCAACTTGCCTTTTCTCCTTTCTAAAGTTGATGTCTCTTTTTTCTTCATTTTGCCTTTCCAAACTTTTGACATTTTCCTTACAAGCATGGAAAGCTCATTTCTATCTTTTTCTTTAATCTCCTAATTAGTTTCTTCCTCTTTTCTAGAGGTTTCAGTAACTTTCATTGCTTTAGCTTTATTGGTTTTTTTGATAACACGACTTCAAGGCCATCGACTTGGTCTTTTTGCTAGATTCACCATGTATTTCAGAGAGCACAACCTCATGGGTTTTAAGTATGAGTACATCTAAGCTGAGAATTTGAAGGTCTTTTGCCTCAATAATGGCTGTGACCTTGGGTAGCTATTTGGCAGGGAGACTTCTTAAGATTTTTCTAACCATTTCAGAGTTAGTGTATCTCTTGCCTAAACCCTTTAGTTAGTTTATGATATGCATAAACCTTGTGGTCATTTGATCAATATTCTCTTGATCTATCATTTTAAACATTTCATATTGATGAACTAGCGTACTAATCTTGGTTTCTTTAACTTGATCAGTGCCTCATGCAGCATATGCAATTTGTCCCATATTTCTTTTGCCATGTCACAAGCAATAATTTTGTCATATTCAGCTTTGCTTAGTGTACACATGAGTAGGTACTTAGCTTTTGAGTTAGTTGAACTTGGTCTTTTGTTGCTCTCTCCACCTACTATGGGGATTTCTCTAGATGTCGAGGTACATCATCTGTTCCTAGAACTTCCTCCATTGGAAAATAATCTCCTTCTTGTATAATCTCCCACAAGTCAAGACTTGGTATTTTATAAACGCTCATTCTTTCCTTCAGTAGGCATAATCTCTACCATAAAAAAATGGCGATCTATTTATGGAGTGTCCTTCAGCTATGTGAATATTCTGTGCCATTTATCCCTCAAATCTTTGTCCTCTATAGTCGTTAGAGTGCTCAACCCCTTAGAAGCCAAGCTCTGATGCCACTTGTAGGTAAGAAGCAGAGAAGGGGGGTTGAATTGTGCTTTTCCTCTTCTTTTCTTAGTTTGACTTTGGAAAACCTACTTAAGATACTATCAAGCTATGAGCTTGAAATGCAGCGAAAATAGTGTTAGTGACTTTAGAAAGTGAACTTTCTAAAAGAAATAATCGTATAAAAGAGAGTTTCCAGAACTAACATAGTAAACAAATCAAATACAGGAATAAAATAAGAAATGGAGGAGAAAGGATATATTGCTTAAGAGTTTCTATACTAGTTCAACCAACCTGCCTACATCCAGTTCTCAACAATCATTGAGTTCCTCTAAAACCTTTCTCTCACCAGAGAAAGTACAAGGATAGTCTTTACAATAGCCTTCCCAAGCTTTCACCAGTAACCACTAGACAACCCCTCCTGTCACAAACCAAGTAGTTATTCACCAAGCCCTTCACAGCTCAAAAAGTAGTCTTTAACTAGCCTCTTCAAGTTAAACCAAGACCGTAAAACACCTTTCCTGTTATGTTGCAAGTAGTTTTTGACTAGCCTCTCCAAGCTAAGCTCACACTGATACAAGGTTTATGTTTAGGTTTGCAACTCAAACTAACCTACACTCAAGTGTCTATAAGATTTACAATGAAAGTTCTGGGAAACACTTGAATGACTTCTTTCTAAGTATTCTTCCTAGTAAGAACGTATAAACATTGAAGGAACGCAGAAAGAAGATTTTTACAATCAAGCAAAATGATTACTAGAAGTAATGAAATCTACAACGAGATGAGGATAAATTTTCTCAAAGTTTTTGCTCTTTGTACAACGTCAAAATCTTCTACTTTGAAAGCACATCATCTCTATTTATAAATGGTCTTCCTTGTGACCATTGCCTCTTGATCAGATCTCTAAGTGACACGTGTTGATCATCCATTTGTGTCTTGAAGGCGGTCTAGAAGAGTAGTCTATCCTGTTTTTAGAGCTATCAGAAGCCATTGTGAGATAGAAGTTTCTGATGCTACTTAGAAACTATTTTTACTTTCTAAACTTGGTTCTGAACCTTTTCTTCTGAAGCAGGGTAGTTGATTGTGGTGACAAAAGAGAAGACACGCAGTTTTATCACTAGGTTTTGACTTTTCAAATACAAATTTGAATTTCAAAAATTCCCTCCATTTCTTGTAGAGCTCATAGTATCATTGTAAGTGAATTTTCTGATGTGCGGTATCATTTCCTTGATGCTTCCTTGGTCTTCAATCTTCGATCCAAGCTTTATGATGTTGAAAGATTTGCGATCATGATGATTAAAGATAGTAGAACACATTGCCTTTAGTGTTTGATGAATATCTTCATTTTAGGTGTACTCTGAAGTTGTGTGCTACTTTTTGAAGTCGTAGATCTTGGTTTCTTGTAGGGTTGATTTCTTCTTCGATTGTTAGCTATTTTAAGCTTGAATAAGGATATAATTTTTACTTCCTTTTTCAGTTCATATCTCTTAACATGAGATAAAACATGGTCGCACATGCAAAGTAAAATATATCCTTGTTTGATTAAGCCTTGATATGCTAAACGATAAAACCTGTTTAATTCTTCAAGAAACTCAAGACAATTATTAGTCGTTCTTCAAAGCATTTTCTTTAAATTGGCTTTATTGTATTTCAAAACATTGTTGACACATATTGGAAGGGTTCTCGACTAACGGAAGAATGCTGCACAAAAAGCAAAAACTCTGAAAATTTCTACTTATCTTGTAAAGCTTATTACTTCTTATAATCATTTCCTTTGGTTGTAAAAATCTTCTTCTTCGTTCCTTCATTGTTCATACATTTTTCCAAGGAAGAATAGGTGGAAAGAAGTCATTCAAGTTATCCAGGTTTTTCTTTGTATATCTTAAGGAAACTTGAGTGTAGGTTAGTTTGAGTTGCAAACCTAAACACAAACCTTTGTATCCTTGATCCGGTAGTCATCGATGTGAGGTTAGCTTGGAGAGGCTAGTCAAAGACTACTTGTAACTCAATAGTAAAGGTGTTTTACTAGTCACGGTCTAGCTTGGAGTGGCTGGTTAAAGACTACTGGTTTAGTTTGGCAATTCCTGTTTAAAGACTACTGATTTAACTTGGAGAGACTCAGTCGAAGACTACTTGATAGCTTTGGAGAGGCTAGTCAAAGACTACTTTGTTCGCTTGAAGAGACTATGAATAAATACTTAGTTTGTGATAGTAGAGGTTGTCTCCTGGTCATTGGTGAGAGCTGGGAAGGCTATTGTAAAGATTATCCTGTTCTTTCTCTAGTTTGAGAAAGGTTTAGTGAAACTCAACTGTTGTTAAAACTGGATGTAAGGTTGGCTGAACTAATATGAAAACTCTTGAGCAATATCTCTTTTCTCCTTCATCTCTTATTTTATTTTTGCTTTTTGTCTATTTATTGTGTCTCTTTTAAAAAGCTTTCCTTAATGCGTTTATTTCATATTCTTAGTTCAGAAAGTTCACCTAGAAGTCACTAACCCTTTTTGTTACACTTCAAGCTCATAGCTTGATAGTATTCTATTTAAGCTTTTCATAAATGAAATAGGGAAAGAAAAAGTGAAGCACGATTCAACCTCCCATCTCATGCACTTTAACTCTTGTGCACAAATTCAACCCCCTCGATACATGATTCGACCTTAACTAAAGGGGTTAGGCAGAAGATCTCTAACTTTAAAATGGTGAGAAAAATCTTAAAAAGCCTCCTTGTCAAATGGCTGCCTAGGGTCATAGCCATTACTTAGGTAAAATGTAACATCCTAATAATTAACCCAATACACCTAGGTTGTATCTGATTAATTACTAGACTTTACTTTTGCTTCCATTATTTGATCTAAACTCTTAAAAATACTTTAATGAAAATACGGATAATTTTTTTTTAACTTTGAAAATAAAACATGAGCCATGCATACTAAGTAAACCTATCGTCCTTCTTGCATGAAATAAAAATAATCACCTGTTTGCACAATAATAACATGAATAATCACATCATCACATAAAATTATAACATAAACAATTTGTTCCACATTAGATATCAAAATACATAACAAATAGATATTATGCCCACCAATAGAGTTGGGCTAGGTCTAGTTAATCGAACAATACATAAATAGTATATGGATGGAAAAACATCCATCAATGACATCTACTAATAACACTCCAGAGGGGAAATAGATATCTGAATATACGAGCGAAGTTAAGGATCAAGTTCAGCTACCTGGTAAAAGCCTCAATGTGATTCACGAACACTTCCTTCTATTTCTGAAGACGAGATGGAAAGAAAAAAAAATAGAAGGAGTGAGAAACTTTAAAAAGAATCTCAGTAGGTACTCACCTCATGATGCATTGTGTCATCATCATCGTCCCCAGGAACCTCGGGTTATTATGAAATAGTGAGCATGCTAAGATTCATTTATTAAGTTCAAAATACTTACCGAGGTTCATTGATTTTAATCATGCGTCTTATAATGCATCATAAACTTAGCATGTCATGTTTATAATAAACTTTTCCTTTCATCAACACATCATATTCCTCATTATCATATCATAATAACATGCATAGAAGAACATCATATTTCTCATCATCATCTCATAAATGCTATGCATAGAAGAACATCATACCATAATAGCAATACACAAGACATGGTGCACATATTTCATTTCTTTAGTATCCTAGGTGACTTAAAATCTTGTTATCATCATCATTATTTTCCTTGGGGCCACCCTATACTCCACCCTTTTGGGAGTAATCTAGGTTATGAGCTCATACCTTACTAGTCGTTACTAGCATATACTTATCCCTTTTGATAAGTTAAAATCCGACTTTACCCTTTTGAGATAACGGGCTAGGGGCAAGAATCACCTTTTCACCACCTATAGTCTAATGGGTTCAAAGGATCATTTTCTAGGATCACCTTTTCACCACCTATAGTCTGATGGGTCCAAAGGATCATTTCCTCATAAGTTTAAGTCACCATTAAGTCTTAGCATGTTATATCATAATCATCAAGATGCATGAACATTCTCATTGTTTGCAAAGCAACTATAACATGCAAGCCATGAAATCATTCAATAATATCAAATTCTCGTGGCATTACATCATCATATAAACTAACATTCCAAAGCATCAAAAGATGTCATCTAAAATTCTCAAGTAAAGTTCCCTTAAATAACCAAACTCTAAAATTGGGTAACCTTAATTATCAAACTAATTATTATGCATCTAAGGGATTTATTACCATCAATTATAAGCCTTAAGAACATTATTAAACTATATGGGGGTAGACAGTAAGTTGTTCTTAAGGTTTTACGTGTGCTAGAAGTTACATTTTTAACCCTTTCTGTTACCGGCTTTTCCTATGATGCTAAAATTAATTACTAAACCAATTATGAATCATTGTCCCTTATCTAAACATAATAAAATCTGGTTCTTAAGGCCACTAAAGGTTCTGGAGAATGCATAAATTTCATTCTCTAGAGTCCTAGAAATCTTGCTTTTACGATTTTCTAGGAAGCTAGTTTTATCTCTAACATGCATAGAATCATTCCTTTAGCAATAAACCATAATTATCACAACTTCAAACATATTAAACCATCATCATACAGTAGTACTAAACTAGATTAGTGGCTGAATCATGAACCTCATATAATTGCTTAAAGTCACATTTCAAGTACACATGTAAAGGTCTACCATAAAATATTTGTAAAACCTCAAAACTTTTTTAGAAACTAATTCTTTTTGTTAAACTTGAAAGAAATCATAGGACTTTAGGCCTTCCTTAATCATGAGGCTGATTTATACATTGAAAGAATGTTCATGATTAAAATTTTCACTTAAGATAAAAGGAGCAAGTCTTGAGCTTAAGAGATTTATGTGATATCTTAGAATCATAAACATGCTATGCAACCTCATTTTAATCTTGTCATTATAAGGTGATAACTTGGAATTATAAACATGATATGCAAATCCATTTCTTTATCTTTAAGATTCAAGGTGATGACTTGAAAATTAAACATGATGCAAGAGATTGAAATATAAACATGATGCAAGAAACTGGAACGGTGGTAGTCCAGAACTAGTGGAGGAGAATAGAATCTTAAAAAGGAGCGCGGTAGTTCGCATGGACCGGTGAAGGAAGAAGAGAACTCTTATTACATCTTATTAAGCTCCAAACTCAAGACTTCTTAAAGAATGAATTCTTTGACTCCAATAATCTAAGAAAGCTTTAGAGTTTTTATTACTATGGTTCCAACTTTGCTTGTGATACTTGGGCAAGTCTTTGAGCTCTAGGATCTTTAAGTGATGACATAAAATAAACATGTCATGCGTTGATTCTTTTAGCCATTATAAAATAAAGTGAGAGCATAAAATAAATATGAGATGCAGCCTTTTTATTATCTTTAGAGATTAAGTGACAACTTGAAACATAAACATGAAATGCAAGCTTGGAAATTTAAACATGAGGTATGCAAGTTCATTTATTTATTCTTGAGAATTTAGTGATGACATTAAAAGTAAACATGATGTGCAAGGCATAAACTTAAACATGGATGCAAGTTCATTTTTATTTCTTTACTAGAGCTCCTTCAAGACTTTAAAAGAATTATAATTTCAACCCAATATATATCTTAGCAAGACAAAGTGAACTTTAGAGATTTCATTCCTAGTTATCTAGAAAACTTTCTTAGGCCTTAAATCAAATGGCAAGAAAAGGAGAAGTTCAAGAGTCATCTAGAAATGAAAAAATGTTAAACATCATTTTAAACTAAAAACAAAGCTTAACAAGAAATGAAACATAAGTTCAATATATTTTTTAAGTTCTAAACTCAAGACCTTTATCATAAAAACATAGTTGCTTCAAAACTTTGAAACTAATGAAACCTTCAAGTTTTAGAGGTCTAACTTGTGAAGGCTTTGCAACCAACACTCAAGAACCTCATCATCAAACCATGGTCTCATCATAATCTAGGCCATATGGCCGAAATATACAAGAAGAAAAGGAGAAGGAAAATCAAAATATGAAGCAAGAAGAAAGTCCATGAAATCATCATTTTTAACCAAGAACAACACTTATCAATACATAGAAATTAAGCTTAAAAACAACTCCCTACCTAATTTGATTTGAAGGAAAGGAAGAGAACTTGGTTTCTTTGAGTGAAATGAAAGAAAATCTTCTTGAAAACTTGAAGCAAGAATTCAGCCAAGGGGAGGAAGAAAGAAAGCTTTTTAGCTTTGGAAAAACTTGAAGTTGTGCAATTATGAGCAAGGTTCTAAGACTCCTTAAGCATGCCTATTTATAGAGGATTTGAAGCTCATAAATGGACAAATGGAGGAGGCATAGTTGGCTGATTTTAGGGAGGACAAAGGGAGGAAAATCATTTCTTGTTCAAGGCATGTTTTATGGCATGTTTTAGGGTATTTTTGTTTTCTTCTTTGCAAAATTTGGACAATATTCTGATGCATTATGGCTCCATTATTTCGTCCATTTGCAGCCCATGGAAGAGTAATTTGTGTGTTCCATGTATTATTTAGGTGTAGATAAGGTATCTTTGCAAATTAGAGAATTTGCAATTAAGGGCTTAGGTGAATTAGTAAGCAATTTGGTGTTTTTAAGCAATTTTAGGTTCTAATCAATCTAAATAAATAATTTTGACTCTAGATTAATAATTAGAATTTAATAAGCTTTAATTTGAGCCTAATATTGCTTAGGTTTCATTAGACGAATCAAAAATCTCAAAATTGTAAAACTGCAAAGAAGGGCAAAATGGTCATTTTACTTAAAAATTGCCAGAGGCCACCCGAGCTTAACCAATGGTTAATCATAACTTAAAAACATGTTTTAAAACATTTTAGTGAGGTTCGGTTAAGTCGGCACGCAATCGAAATTAAACGGCCGTAAGGGCGTTTTGGTCATTCGCGCGTCGGAGCTCAAAATTAGGATTCTTTCCTCTATTAACACACATAACACAAACAATCCCTTATTATCATCAAAACATCCCCTTGAGGATGGGTGGGGCCCACGATCCTCATTTTCAGTAAAATAACCTCAGGGGCATTTTGGTCATTTTACACGTACAAAATGGGGTTTGCAACTCTGCACGAATTGCTCCTAACCTTTCTTCTAATGTTATATTCCTTTATTGAGGATTGTTTCTCAAATTTATGTAAGAATTACCTAGAGTAATTTGGTAATTTCTAACGACAGGTAAAAATTCCAGTAAAAATTGGGGTGTTACATAAAAGACCTTCAAACTCTTAGTTTGGATGCACTCATTTGGTCACTAAAAACTCATCAGGTAATGCTCTAGAAATGCATGGTGAATCTACTAGAAGAGCAAGTCCATGACCTCAAAGTCATCATATCAAAAGGCAAACAAAGCTAAAGCAATGAAAGTGCTGAAACCTCTTATGAGATAGAAGAAGAAGATGGAGACAAGCTTTCCAAGCTGGTGAGGAAGATGTGTAACACCCTCCTAATTACCACATTTACTCGAGTATGGATATAGTAATTTAAGTATCCTGGCATTTTGGTCTATACTAGTCGAAAAGTACAATGAATAGAGTCGTAATACATATGCTATCACAACAAGATTTACATATAGGGACATCATTTCAAAGTCATTGTATATACATCATAAGAACAAAAACCAACAAAACGACCCCGATTTAAGAACTAAATTTGAAGAGGCTAATCTCCCTATTGATACCTAACCTGCTCAAATACTTAGCTTACAAAACAACATATACATATATACAACAAGTAAAAGGAAACCAAAAGTACATCAGTCTTGGGTAGGTAAAGTCCTAACACTATGCTACTACTCTATACATGTCAGACTTGCTTAATGATCTTCTCCTCCTGGAAAACCATTGGCCATAGGTGCAATGGCCTCAACTTCCAGGAGCATCTGGGCCTCGGAGGGTCCGAATCGGAAGAGGAGGATGAAGACACGCTGATCTCCTGGCGGGTGAGCAGGTGGGGCAAGAGGGATGTCGAACACGTCTGGATGTGCCATGTGGAGAGGCACACCATCATAAGGGAAAGTGGGGTCAAAGTCGACGGCAAAACGGAAGTACTAAAGGATTGGCCGAAGAACATATATATACGGAACGTAGAGTCCGCGTACAAAGAGTCCAAGGATGGGTCGTATTGCCACACCCATTGTGGCGAGTCAAAGAAGAACACTGGACGGCATCTGCGAATCTGAACAATGTAATACACACAGCTGCAGGGGTGAGAATATTGTAAAATTCTAGTAGGTAGTTTCCCAGATGCTAAACATAGTACAAGTAATGAATCCATACATGTAAAACATTCATATATTAATCATAGGTATCAATACTAAAATTGTAGATGTGGAAATTAAAATAGCACCACAACGATAAATCATGTACAACCATAAGCTCAGTTCCACATATCCTTCTCAATTTATAAATGTAGGGAAGACTTAGTTTCACATAGGGCCACTTCAGTATGTAACAATTTCATCAAGGACAATAGACTGCTAGGACATGAGCTCATTCCTATTCGTGATCATCGGACTTCATTTTTCCATTTCCTGGATCACAGTTCTATGCCTAGCCGATACGTCTACCGACTTATAAACTTTCTAGGGAAGTCCTTCTTTTTGCCTTCATTCTCTATCCCCTCTAAGCCTTGTTTCTATTTTCCGTATGCTCTAAGTATGCAACGCAGCATATATACCAACTATTTCACTCTTTCACATATTGCATTACATACTTCTCTTTCTTGTCTCAATAGCATGCTTAATTTACAATTAAATATTCACTCCCATTAGAGGTTCATGAATTAGAAAGTGAAACAATTAGTGTGCATTCACATGCCATAGAATTGGGATAGCTATCATATCGTCATGATTTTCATTCATTTTCACTTTCCAGCACCCTGGAAGAATTGATGTTCTAGGTACAACATTTAATTGCTATAACCAATAGCCATCACAACAGCCACAAAAATTTGACATACACTTCAAGGTGTCTAGAATAACCTGTAAAAATCTCAGGGCAACAGAGTTTTGTAGCTACTTCAGTAAAATATACAAATCTAGTGGTCAGGTGCCACTAATTCACAGACCAGATTTGGGTTTTCATAATTTTTAGCCCTAGAAATTGGTTGATTTAAAACCCAAGAAAATTCACAGTGACACTTCAATATGTTACTAACTTCTCATAAAAATTTCATGGGCTAGATCAACCAATTGCTATGATAATAAATTCGGATAAGTTTATTGCTTCAATTTCAGCAATCAAGACAGCATCAGTTACAATTCGGGTCTTGATTTTTTTGAGGCAGAAAACTTCAATATAAATACCCAAGAAAATTTATGGGACTAGCTCAAGATGTTAGCTTGAACATAAATTTTTTCCAGCTCACGAAAAGCCCTACAACATGTTCAGAAAATTCATGATTCCAGGCTGCCTGCAAGCAACTCGAGAATCCAGCATACCAGTCCAACTTATTTTAATACCAAACCATTTACTAACACCATCCAACCCCATCACCAAAATTCATATATCAATGTCAACATAATATCAATCAAAATCATCAAAAATTTCGGATATACATCATCCCAAAATAGAACAAAAAAAATCAGCAAGAATAGACAACAAAAGAACCCTACTTGTGAAGGCTAGTGTCTCTTTGTCTTTGGCTTGCTTCAAGATGAGAGTTCCTCACTTCAAAACTCCTCAAACACCTCCAAACCCTCCTATAATCAGTGATGGATGAGATGAAAAGGATGAGGTTTTGAAATTCTAATCGGTTATAGTTATAGAGATGGAAGTGTAGATCAACTTTAGTGAAGAAAGGTTTAGGTTTTGATGATTCTAAGCTAGGGTTTATGTGAATTTGATGTGTCTTGATGGAGAAGAATGGTGACTAGGCTTGCTTAATAAAGGAAATGAAGATATTTTGCCAAGAAATCATGATTTTGGTGACAAGGCAATGATGGGTGGCTAAGATTAAATATTGGATTCCAAGATTAAATCTTGGCCTTCCACATGTCTCCACATGTCTTAAATAAGTGGATATTATCCATTTGTGGTAATGGAAGTATCGTTCGGTGTCAAAAATCACACACGAAATCTCACCGAACGGGTAAATGTTGTACAAACTAACCGAATATTCGGAAATTAATTCTAGGTATAAATTTGTCATTCCCACACATTTCTACACTTATTCTCATATTTTCTTAACTTCGGGCACCTTCGTCCCAAATCCCAAGTTTCGGACCAAGGCCTGCGGGCAATAAAGTACTATTCACATATTTTTTTTTTATACTTACTCTTGGAGTCATTTTCATTACAACTACCCCTGTCAAAATTTTGATATTCTCATTAACCATCCCTCAATCAATTTCTAAAGAGGAGGAAAACTAGGATGTTACAAGATGTCCAAGGTCTAGAGAGGCAAGATGAAGAGAAGAAGGGACATCAACCTAAGGAGGATAGAAAAAGCAAGGTGAAGCCTGAAAGTATTAGTTACAACTTAGGGAGAAGGACACTTCAAACCATAATGTCCTAAACTCAAAGGCCCAAGAAGAAGTTTGTGCCCAGGAAAGCATGCTGGCCACCTTGAGCGAGTTGAGGAAGAAAAGAAAGATTAGAAGATCAGAAAGAGGTGGATGTTGCCAAACTATGCTTCATCAGGCTACTCATAGAAAGTGAACATGAGGTAAACAATTCAAATCTTCCTATGATAAACTTTTATCTTTATATGAAAAGTTGCTTGAAGATTCTCAAACTTTTCTTCTCACTATCTCAACCTGAAAAAGGAACATAAAAAGTTTTAGAACTTAAAATGGTCAAGACAAAAGCTAAGAATCTAAGGCTTGAAAAAGAAGAACTAAAGGGAAAACAAGATTCTAAATATAAAATTCAATGGCTTAGAATTTTAAGTTGAAAGTAAAAATGAAAACACTTAAAAGTTATTCTAACTCTCAAATTTCCATGTACAAATGAGCTGAAATGCCCTGAGGTCATTTCTCGGAAAATGAGATCGATCCCGGCCATCCTCGAGGGGATGTTTTTGTGATGATAAGGGATTGTGTATGCTATGTGTGGTAAAGAGGAAGAATCTCATTTTGAGTTACGACGCGCAAAATTACCAAAATGCCCCTGTGTGTTAACCTCGTTTTATGGGTTGAACCCGACTTCACCAAAAGGTTTTAAATGATGTTTTTAAGTAATGTTTTATGTCGGATAAGCCCAGTGGCCCCTAGCTAAGTGCATTCTGGCCCGAATGGACACAATTAGCGAAACCTAAGCAATATTAGGCTCTAATTAAAGATTAGTAAATTCTAATCACTAATCTAGAGTCAAAATAATTAATAAGGTTGATTAGAACCTAAGATTGCTTAGAGAAGCTCAAAATCCTATTCTTGAATTTAAGACATTATGTCACATTTTCATGAATAGTGTTTTCTCTCCAATTCCTTAAATCATGGAATTGTGTCTATGATTTGATTTGACTAAAGTATAGTTTTAATTCTCTAATTTAGTATGACCACTCTTTAATCAAGTCTTGAACCACCTTAATTAGCCATTTTATCACCTAAACACTTGCTTACAAATGCCTAATCAAAAGCTTAATCAAAGAAATACCTAAACACATCCTTAAACCACAATTACATGAGCAAATCATCCTTTCCCCCTTGGCTGAAATGTTGGCTGAATTCATGCTCTCCATTTGTGCCACATGTTGATTTTGTTGCACTCCAAGCCCATCTTTAGGCCATGCCTTGCCCATGCCTTGCCCATACTTTTCACCATACCTCACCATGCCTCCATAAAGCAAATTCTCTCACCTCATGGAACATGAGGCCAAGCCTCTTCCCCAAATCAGCCACAAGGTCTCATTCCCTCTATAAATACCATGCTTGGATGAGCTTGGTTGCATTTTGTTCATTTGCCAAGATTAGCTTCAAAGAGTAATCTTGAGTTCTTTCTTTTTCTCTCAAGACTCAAGAGTTCCTTTCCTTTCTTCATCTCTTCAAGCTCACAAAGACCTCATCTTCCTTCCTCCTTGCCTTGGCCGAAAATCATCAAGCATCAAGGAAGAAGTTGTTCTTCTCAACTTGCTTCAAGAACCAAGCTTTCCTCTTCCACTAGGTAGGGAGTTTTCTTTCAAGTTCTTTCTTTTCCTTACATGTTCAGCCTTCAAGGCCATTGATGATGTTTCATGATAGCTTGATGATGAGAGTTCTAGATGATGACTTGGAGTTCATCACAATGAAACCTCTAAAGCTTGAAAACTTGGTCTTGGACCATAAATGATTTCAATTTCCTTTCCTTTCCTTGTTCAAAGTTTTCAGTTCTTGTTTCCTTTTTCCCCTTAATGGTTTCGGTTTCCATTTCCTTTTGTTATAACAAGTTTGATATAAATGTTAAGTAGATCACTAAAAGTTGTTTGAAGAACTTAATCACATGTTTTCAAAAAGCTCTAAGCTTACCCTTGCCAACCTTAAAGTTGGTCGGCCTTCTAGAATCCACGCTAGATTGAAGCTTATGAGCAATAAAATAAAGAATATGAAGTAGTTTCCTTTATGTTTGTTTTTATGAGTGTTGGGATTTATTTCTTAGTTATGTTACAATGTTGGTTTTAATTGTGGAAATATGATAATGATTTCAAAGAGTTTTTAGAAAGGTGTGACAAAGTGTTTTTGGAAAGGAAGGATACTTGAAAATGTGTTAGAAAGTTTAGTTTTTCGAAAAAAGGATTCTGTTAATCGATTACCTGGGCTATGTAATCGATTACCAAAGCAATTTATGAGATTCTAGGTTATAGTAATCGATTACCAAGAGGTGTAATCGATTACCAAGGGTGTTCTCCTTACCCAAACCAGTTAAACTCATGTAATCGATTACCAGTTCATGTAATCGATTACCATGATGTTCTTCTTTTCCAAAATAGTTTTGTCTCCATAATGATTCCAAGACCTGTAAGTGATTACCAGGACCTAAATGTGCCAAAAATGAGTGTTTTGATTTTAATGGGATGAACCTATGATATGGATGCTTATGTGATGTTGCCTTTTTACATGATTACTTAATGGGAATGTACATGATATGATGAAAAGAAATTATGATGAGAATGCCTATGTGTATTGAAGTCTTACTTGATTATTTACTTGAAATGTATATGACATGATGAATGTTACTTGAAATGTTATAACGTTGCATATGAGAAAAGTATATGGTATGTTTTAAGATGATTCCATGCTCATGTTGCATAAATGATATGTTATATGATGTATTATGATTGTACTCTCAGTTGCATCCATACAAAATATGTTAATGAGGAAATGATCCCATTATGACTTCCGAGTTAAGGGTTGTACGGTGAACCAAGAAAAGAGATATGTTAATGTAAAGGTTATATGCCGAGACGCATTTCTCCTACTGTAAGGAGAAAGTAAACCCTGTGGGGTATGGACGTTAGAGCCATCCGAAGCGACAAAGTTCCTAATCTTAACCAGTTGATGCGTTTCCAAGAAAGAAAAGAGATATGTTAATGAGGAAATGATCCCATTATGACTTCCAGAGTTAAGGGTTGTAGGGGTGATCCAAGAAAGAGATATGATTCCCCTTCTATTTTTCCCGGTATAAATCAGCGACGGTTAGGATGAGCTCATTCCTAGGCGATAGGTGATTAGGAGATTGGTGGCTATGATAAAATCGCCGGGCGGCATGTTGGATGGATTTTGGTGGCTATGCGAGGGTGGAAAATGGAAAATGAGAAAATGATAAAGTGAAAAGTTATGAAAGGAACTAACAAGTTCAATTATGATAAAGTAAAAGATGCACATGCATATGTTTCGTTGAAGTTTCATTGATGCTTTGATTGAGTAATTTGTGTTATCTATGTGTATTGTCATGCTCAAGTATTGCCATGCATACATAGAATATATGTTGCATTCATGTCATTAAGACCATGTTAAAAGACACCCACTTAGATAAAAATAACTTGAGAAATGTAAAATTGAACCTTATGCATGCACACCCTTCATAATAAGAACCGAAGTGGCTGGGGCGACAACGATGACACTTGTTGTTAGAGGAAGCCCTACTAGAATCTTATATAGATTTCTCATCCCTTTTCCTTTCTTCCGTGTCGTCTCCAGAAGCGAGTGATGCGGATGTTCGTGATCCTTTGTGAGGCGCAAGTTTGGGAACCACAGATTCAAGGGTTAGGGGCGGAAGCGCGAAGATTATAGTAAAGTTATAGTAATGTCTAGCGTTGGGTTCATGTACGTTCATCTTTTGTTGTGTTTAGTATCTTGAGATGTCCTCATGTTCGAAGGGCATCGTCGTTATGATGTGACTATGATGTGTTAATATAAATTATGTTGTGACTATTCCATGACTTGTTTCTATATGCTATGATAATGCGTATATGTTGGCTATATCATGTGTGTATTAATCATTATGTATGCGCACGCGGCTCGCATTTTAAATCTTAAATTCAAAAAGAAAAATATTTAGTCATATTTTGTTACCCGTATTTTAAATAAAGATAATCAAGTTCTGAAACAAAGGCGCAAATGGCTAATCACTAGCCAAATGCGACTCTAAAGCGTGTGAGGTGAAAGTTAGGTGTTACAAATTTCTGAGCTAGAGAAAACTTCAAAGCTTCTTAAATCTAACTTTAAAAATATGGTGAAAGGATAAAAAAATCTTGATATGATGCTTGGAGGTTAGCAGCCATATTTTTAAAAGATCGGGTTGGGATATGAAGAATAATTTGATGAGAAAGGAAAACCAATTCCTCAAGAAAGTAAAGAACAAGGCTTCTTATTTTTTTTGTTTAAGAAGGGATATCAACCTAACAAATGCTTCATGAAAAAGATGTTTGTCAAAAAGGTTAAATGACTAGAGGGCCCAGAAAATTTGGGTTCCTAAAATAAAAAACTGTGTTTGTTGTAGGTCTATTTGAGAACGTATTGACAACAAAGTGGCACATGGAAGGTGGCTGCGCAAGGCACATGTCTAGATCCAAAAAGTGGTTCATAAATTTGTGACCCAAAAACTCGGAAGTAAAATTTGTTGATGGAGGTAGGGCTAAGGTCACATGCATAGGAAATGTTGGTAAGGATGATTTCACCAAAATTCTGATGTCTTGCTTGTTGATGGTCTGGCAACTTATTAAGTATTAGCCAATTCTGTGACCAAGGCTTTAATGTCAATTTTAATGTTCATGCATGCAAAGTGGTTAGTCCCACTTTTGGACAAGTTATTCTGTCTGAAGAGGCATGATAACATGTATGTGTTATTCTTGGATGATCTAGAGATCAAGATGTAAAATGTCTCTTATCCTCACAGATAATAAGTGGTTATGGCATAAGAAGCTTAGACATACTCATATGAAGCTCATTTCTAGCTTTCTAGAAAGAGCTTGTTAAAGGCCTACCAAAGATCATATTTGACAAGGATACAACTTGTGATTTCTATTAAAAAGGTAAGCAAACCAAAACTTCTTTCCATAATAAACATGTGGTTTCAACCACTAGACCACTTGAGCTATTACATATGGATCTCTTTGGACTAACCAAGGTGTTAGTCTTGTAGCAAGAGATATTGCCTTGTCATAATGGATGACTACTAAATTTACCTAGATTATCTTTCTAGCTTCTAAGGATGAGGTGGTTAATAGATTCAAAGTTTTACAAAACATATTTGTATAAAAAAATTCCCAAATCATCTCTCAGATATGATCATGGAGGAGAATTTGAGAATCATATTTTTGAAGAGTTTTGTGAAAACCATGACATCCTCCATGAGTTTTCTACACCTAGAACTCCCAACAAAATGGGGTTCTTGAAAGGAAAAATAGAAGCTTGTAGGAAATGGCTAGAACAATGCTTTTAGAAAGTGGTTTATCAAAAGGTTTTTGGGAAGAGGCTGTAAACACCTCATGCTATATACAAAAAGAAAATTTTTAAGGCCAATCCTTAAGAAAACTCTTATAAGCTATGGAAAGGTAGAAAACCTAACATTTTATATTTTCACATCTTTGGCTCATCATGTTTTATCCTTAACACCAGGGATAAGCTTACAAAGTTTGATCCTAAAATTGATGATGGTATTTAGTCTTTAGAGCTCCAGAGTGTACAATAAGAGAACAATATGCATTGAAAAGACTATTCATATCAAGTTCAAGGAGCTCAAGAAGGACCTTGCTGATGATCTCAAAGAACTGGAAAGATTCTTGAAAGAATAAGTCTAAAGCAAACTTCTAATAGTAGGAAGATGAAAGACAAACCTTCAAAAAGTAAGCTCTAAACATAAGCACTTCAAAAAGCTTACTCAAAACTCCAAAGAAATCAGAAAGTAGCATTTTTGAAGATGAAACGAGCAATCTTAAGATGAAGGAGAAGCTGAAGAACCTCATAGCTATAGAAACTACAAGGGAGTTTCTGATTTAAAGGTAGTTTCTTAAAAGAGTTCTTGGAAACATTTCCAAGGGTGTGAGAACCATATATCTTAGAAATATGTCAAATTGTGCTTTCATCTCACCATCGAACTTGAATGCATTGAAGAGGCTTTGAGTGATCAAAGTTGGGTGGATGCTATGTAAGAAGAACAAGCTGATTCAAGAAAAGCAAAGTCTAGGCACTTGTTGAAAGACCGAAAAAAGACTATCATCAGTACAAAGTGGGTGTTTAGGAATAAGCTCAATGAAGCTGGCAAAGTCATCAAGAACAAAGCATGATTAGTTACACAAGGTTATAATCAATAAAAGGAATTGATTATGATGAAACCTTTGCACTAGTAGCTAGGCTTGAAGCTATCAGAATGCTACTTCCTTTTCCTGCCTTCAAAGGATTCATTCTCTACCAAATGGTTGTTAAGTTTGCATTTCTAAGATTCCTCCTTGAAGAAGTTTATGTGAAACAACCTCCTAGTTTTAAGAATGAAGACTTCCCAACCATGTCTTCAAGATAACGAAGGCTATGGTTTGAAACAAGCTCCTCAAGCTTGGTATGATAGATGAGTACCCTTCCTGAAGAATAGGTTCAAGAGAGGTAAAGTTGATACTACCTTCTTTTACTCTTGAACAAGATAATAACTTTCTTATTGTTCAAATATATGTTGATGACATCATATTTGGCGCTCCTGATAACTCCCTTAGGAGTTATGTTTTTCTTTAGTTTCCTTGGAACTTTTAGTTTGTTGATAATTAGTTTTAGTTTTCATAGGTGCCTCTTTTACATCATTTGGTTCAAATTCTTGCATGATTACACTCGCGTTAACCTTGCATTCTAGTTGTGTTTTCCATTGGGTTGTAGCTTTTTGGAAGAAGAATTAGGGAAACATTTGAGCTAGCCATGCAAAAGAGCAAGAATTGGAGCTAAAGGAATGCAAAAGTCCATCCTGGAGCATAGAAATCCATGTTGGAGCATGGGTCCTGAAACTGAAGCCACGCTACAACGTGGCAACCCATGCTGCAGCATGAGCTATTGTCATAGTTCTAATATTTTCACTTAAGCTATGCTCCAGCGTAGCCATAGCCACTACAACGTGGGTGCATGAACCTAACATGTGGATTGGGCCTCACTACTAACTCTGGCAACCCATAAATAGGGAAAAGAAAAGGCTAGAGATTGGAGAAAGTGAAGCTCAAACACTTGAGAAGAAGACCTTTCTTGGGATTGTTCTTCAACTTTGAGTATTTTCTTGTTTATGGCTTCTTTTCATCTTTTTTCATTGATGTTGATTTTATTTTGTCTTCCATGACTTTTAACTAAACCCTCTTTGCTTAGAGTGATTTATGGAGACTATGTGTTTAGTGTGAATGAATTTATATCTTGTTTTCATTTGATGGTGAGTATTGCATTTGAGTTTATTTATCTTGAATTGCTTGATCACCAATTTAGGATTATAGGGTTATTATAAATTTGAGAAAAGTAGTAAGAGGATGCCTACCAATGCAATGCCATGAATTGAATGACACCTAGAGATAGGCAAACATGATTCATGTGGTATTTAAGGATTTGAAATTAAATCACTTAGTTGGAATTAAGCATGCTAAGAGATTAGGTGTTTAACTCAAATTGAGTAGCATTAGACGATCTTGAAAAGACTTTTAATGAACATAGGGATCCTACCATCACTTAATTGAATTTAGACAAGGCATATTGATGTTCATGTTGCATATTATTCACACATAGTTGAAGTAAATCACCCTAGCATTTTATTTTATCAATTCTCAAATCCCTTTTTCATTGTTCTAGCACTTTAGCCTTTATTCCTTTTGATATAATCTATTTTCAATTGTTCAACTTGTTATCTAGTTAACTAAAATTGGTACTTGAATTATCCCTATGGATACGACAACCCTATCCTTTACTCTATTACTTGACTATCTAGTATACTTGCTAGTGTCACTTTCCTTTGGGAGCGATCACTCCTGATCATCTCTCTATGAAAAGTTTTCAAAATTAATGCAGAGTGAATTTGAGATGATGGGTGAACTAAAATTCTTCCTTGGTTTGCAAATAAAGCAGCAAAAGGAAAGAACCTTGATCCATCAAGAAAAATATACAAAGGAGCTTTCTGAAGAAATTTAATATGGATCAAGCTAAACCAATGAGCACCCATGCATCCATCTCAAATCATTGATGCTAATGAGAATGGTGAAAAAGTTTCAAAAGTAATTATCAAGGAATGATTGGTTCATTCATTTACCTTGCAGGTATAGAGGGACATTCAATTAAGTGTGATAATTTGTACTAGATTTCAATATAACCTAAAGCAAAACACTTAAATGCTATTAAGAGAATTTTTGATATTTATCAGATACTACTAATCTCAACTTGGTATGAGAAAGGTACTTCTTGTAAGATTGCAGGTTATTATGATGCTGATTTCGCTGAGATAAAGTTGAGAGAAAAAGTACCGTGGTTGCTGTTATTTCTTTGGAAAAAGCATGATCACATGGTCATGCAAAAAGCATCACTATGCCAAGAACTTCTCTCGCAACCAATAGCCCCTGGCAAGGGCTAACGCAGGAGTGATGACTCAATACTCATCTTGTTAGAAGTTGTCTTCTTTCTAGGATGGGATGGATTCTTCAACCTGACCAATTGGGTTTCATTAGGATAGTTACCACTTTCTATTCAGAGTTGGTAGAGGTATTTGACAGATGCTGACCTCTTATATCAAAGGTGTTGATTTAGAGCTAAGCATGGCAGACTTCTCCAACATCATGAATGCTCCCAACGAAGATGTCAGATGCTCATCTGAGGAGAATTGGTTTATGACCCTTAGTGTCACAGGCAAAGAGGTTCTTAATGTCTCACAGGACATTAACCTAAGAGATAACCACTGCTATGTTAAACTCCAAAGCTCGTTAAGTCTTCACCTTAGTCCAGTTTTCTTTTCCGTGAACTGGGAAGCATGCATCTACTGGTAGGAATGGATTCATGTTATTGTTTTGTTTCTGTAAAAAATAAGGTAAACTTACCTAGACTATCTTTGATTACATGATAAGTGCCATCTTGCCTGAGAAAAAGAAAAATGCCGCTGTTCCTTTTGGGATTTTTGACCAAGATTCGAATACTTGCATTATGCGCTAGCAAACGAGTGGTACGAGTATATGGAAGGTATTGTGTATACTTTCAACTCCTTTAGAACCCTAAGGAGACCTACTAGTGCTGTAACATCTAGTGTCAGGAGATAGAGTTTGAGAATAAGAGATGCAACTCTTGAAAAGGTAATGGAGAGAATGAGGGAAAAGGAAGAAAAAAGGAGTCATACTTCTTGAAGACACCTCTGATGAAAGTAAAAAGCCTGAAATAATTATCAGATATGAGGGCTTGCCTATAAATCATGCAGCCTCAACTCTAAGAATGGAACAAGCTCAGAGTTTCTAAACCTGCTTCTAAGGAAGAGATATCCTCAAAGAATGAGTCATCAAATGACAATTCTAAGAAAAGCTCACCTCAAGTCAATGCTCCTCTCCTCGCTTCAACCTTCCTAAATCATCTCAAGCTCAGAACATGATCCTCATCAAGTCAACCTATACCAGGGGCATAACCAGGCTTCATGAAAGTGTAAGTCCTTGGGAGCAACACCTCATCAATAATAGGCTAGATCTAATGGAAGCTTTATCACAAAGAATGAAGCGCTTCTGTTAGAAATTCTTTGTGAAGTCAGGTGGGGCTGATGATGTTCCTAGTTTTCAGAACACCTCTTTTTGTAGATGATAAAAGATGAGAAGAAATAGAAGAAAATCTTGTTCTATGAAAAATAGGGCGAGTATGCTGAGGGGGAGCAAATTCAAGAGATCATTATCATTTATTTTTTTTTCATTTGCATTTTTTTCTTTGCTCTATTTCTATTATTGTTGTTGTTGTTGTTGTTGTTAGCTAATCAAGCATCTATGCTTGATGAATAAGTGATCTTCCTCTTGCTTTATCTATCTCATTACATCATTAATCTGATATATGTGCTCTGCTATGAAAAACAATGTGCTTAATGCTCTAATATATATGAATGATTTGGTACATGATAACGATGCATGTTATGCTATATATATATATACACAAACTTATTAAAAGCATGACATATGTTTTAAGCATTAATTTAAAATTCCATGCTCTGATACTTATGTGAAGAGTTTCCTAAACTTTCAATATTGCTCTTGTTCTAACTTAATTGGGATTAATCCCTATTGAGCTTTAGAAACCTAGAATAGTACATACTGTTTTCTTAAGGTTTCATTGAGCATCAAAACTCATAAGTATCAATCACTTGTTTTGTTTGCTCAAATGCTCTTATACATCTCTCATATATATATATATATAAACATGAGCATCCATTTTGAAAAATAAGTTTGGATAAAGAAGTGCTGAATAAAAGGATTAATCAAGATAAAATATCACAAGTATTACTTATTAGTTATTCAAGCACATGAATCTTTGAAAAGTTTTTTTATGATTGAAAATCAAGTTGTTTAGGCTTAAAGAATGATTCCTTTGATATACTGCTGATACCTTTTCAAAAGTATTCTAAGCTAGCTCAAAACTTCATGAAAAATAACAATACCTATGATTTAAGTCACTTAAGGCTATAAAATGTTTTTCTTATTCATATCATGCCTTAAGAAAGAACTTCCTAAAATCACTTTCTATGATAAGTTGAAAGAATACTAATTATCATGCTATACTTCCAATAGTAAGTATTTCAATATCTCTTTAAAAGATTTTCTTCAAATTGGTTTGTCATCATTAAAAAGGGGAGATCGTTAGCTCAGAACCCTTTTGAAAACTTTAATGAAATATGTTTTAAATGACAATAAAGCCAATTTAAAGAAAATATTTTGAAGAATGACTAACATTTACCTTGATTTTCTTGAAATAGCAAACATGTTCTATCGTTAGCATAACAAGGCTTATTTAAGCGAGAATAATTTCACTTTACATGTGCAAACATGCTTTATCTCGTCTTAAAAGATATGAACTAAATGAAAATGATAATTATGTCCAAATACGAGCTTAAAATGCCTAACAATTGAAGAAAAGAAACCAGTACAAGAAACCAAGATTTAGAACTTCAGAAAATACACCTAAAGTGAAGATATCATTCAAATATTGAAGCCAAACTATCTTCAATCATCACACTCGTAATGTTTTTGTTCATCAACAAGCTCTGATTGAAGACAAGAAGAGCCAAGAATCATCAAGGAAATGATACTGCACATCAAAAAGCTCACTTATAGTGATACAATGTGCTTTACAAGAAAAGGAGGGAATTTTTGAAATTCAAAATTTGAATTTGAAAAGTCAAAACTAGTGTCAAAACTAGTGTGTCATCTCTTTTGCCATCATAATCAATTACTCCAGCTTCTAGAAAAAGTGTTTAGAAACCACGTTAAGAAAGTAGGAGTAGTTTCTAAAGGACATTAGAAACCTCAAACTTACAATGGCTTCTACAAAAGCTATGACAACAGCAGAATACTCTTCTAGACTATTTTTGCAAGACACAAATGGATGATCAACATGTGTCACTTGGAGATCTGATCAATGGCAATGGTCACAAGGAAGACCATCTATAAATAGAGATGTTGTGCTTTCAAAAATATAAAAGGACGCCACAAAGAGCAAAAACCTGTGAAAATTTCCACTTATCTTGTAAAGCTTATTACTTCTTGTAATCATTTCCTTTGGTTGTAAAAATCCTCTTTCTTGTTCCTTCATTGTTCATACATTCTTCTAAGGAAGAATAGGTGGAAGAAGTCATTCAAGTTATCCAGGTTCTTCTTTGTATATCTTAAGGAAACTTGAGTGTAGGTTAGTTTGAGTTGCAAACCCAAACCTTTGTATCCTTGATCCAATAGTGATCGGTGTGAGGTTAGCTTGGAGAGGCTAGTTAAAGACTACTTGCAACATAACAATAAAGGTGTTACTAGTCACGTTTAGCTTGAAGAGGCTAGTCAAAGACTACTCGACTTAGCTTGGAGACTTTAAAGACTACTTTGTTTAGCTTGAAGAGGCTAATGAATAACTACTTAGTTTGTGACGGTGAGGGTTGTCTCCTGGTCATTGGTGAGTGCTTGGGAAGACCATTGTAAAGACTATCCTTGTTCTTCTCTGGTTTGAGAAAGGTTTAATGAAACTCAAGTGTTGTTGTAAGACTGAATGTTGGATGGGCGAACTAGTATAAAAACTCTTCAAAATCTCTCTTCTCCTTCATTTCCTATTTATTTGTGCTTTTAGTCTATTTGCTATGACTCTTTTGAGAAGCTTTCCTTAACATGTTTATTTCACATTCTTAGTTTAGAAAGTTCACTTTTAAAGTCAAATATATTTCGTGCACTTCAACCTCATAGCTTGATAGTATTACTGTTTAAGCTTTCAAAAGCGAAATAGGGAAAGAAAAAGCGAAGCATGATTCAACCCCCTTCTTGTGCACTTTCCTACCTACAAAATGGTGGAAAATTAATGCCAATGTACTTATAATACATCTGTGTAAATATGATTACCCTAAAGCTCATTATGCAAATTTATTTTATAACTTTGACAAACATTTATTTTTTTTCCTATGAAAGAACGTCACAATTATGTACAAATAAAAATGGAAGAATCAAAAGAAAAAGGGATAAAAAGTTAAAAAAACATTAATTTTGACTTGATAGTTCCTGGCTACGCTAATGTACCATATGGTGCAATGAGAAACTCAAAGCCACGTCATTCTAGTAGAAAATGATTACGCGTTGGGCTAGTTTTAATTATTTAAGAAAGAAATTTTGTTAAGAGAACAAATTCACTTTTACACAGTTAAGGTGGTGAGAACTACACAATAAATCCTTACAATTATGCAAAACTTTGAAGATGATAAATCATACATAACATCGCAAATTGTTACATGGATTAAAAAATCATTGTAAACAAATGAAAAAGAAAGAAAACGTAACTCTAATCCTGTAATATCCCAAATACTAAATTTATTGATATGTGAATTATTATTATTACAATTATCATATATATAAGTAACGAGTCAATGCTATAAGTGTTGTTATTATTATTGTTATTATTATATTATTTCAAAACATTGGATGTTATGTTGACTTGCCTTTTGGTTTGGAACACAAAAGGTAATGCAATGTAATGGGCTTTTAAAATTTCATATTAAGAAGCACAATGCTGGGCATGGTGGCCTTGGATGGAACGCATTACCGTCGTGGCTTTTTTTTACTAGTATATATTTGGCACATCATAATACTTCTAAATATTTTTCTAAGAACCCTAGCGCCAAAGATTTTTCCTAGAGAGAAAAACATGGTTTTCTGAATTTTCTTGATTAATCCCTTCCTAAGTGATCTTCATGGAATTTGGTCAGTTCTTCCCTTTTATCTTGTCTATGAGTTTGGATACTATCAGCATGGTTTTCTCTCAACGTCCTTCCTCCCTACCATCCCAAACTTAGTTTGGGTGATAGAATGGGTGTTTATGTTTTTATTATATTGTTTGGCATTTATCAGTGCTATTCCTGCTCCCAAGGTCAAGTTGAGTGGAAGCATACTCCAACTACCAACGGTGAGTGGGTTTATGCTCATGGCCATACTTTTGGTTATTATAATTATTTTTCTAGTATTATATAAATTATTTATGGAATTTTAGAATGATTTATGCCAAGAAAATAATTTTTTATGGGTTATAGTAATTTTAGAAAATTATTATTTTGTAGTTATCATAAAAAACTGATTATTTTAGAAAGCTCATGTGACTATACTTGTTGTATGTATAATTTATACTTATTTTAGTTCAAAAATTTCATGAACTCCATTTTTATATGAACAATAAGAACAATAAATTTTGTTGCTATTAGTTTTCAACTAATAATTAGAGAGAAATGATCAGCGAGTTAATGGCTCAGGATTGATTGTTAACCTTAGTACCAAGTAGTGTTAGAGGAATAGCTCACCCAATCTAGAACCCAGTGTATTGTCATTTATGGGACAAGGTTGATTGCCCATAGTAAGCCATTAGCTCAGATTCATTATCAAGCTTAGATTATTTATATGTAGAATACCTCTTATTTCTCTACTAGTTATTATCGTGAATTTTGTTAAATTATTGTTTTTAGTACGATTATATATAATTATATATAAAATGTTTTATCTTGCATTGTATATGTTGTTCCCATGTGGGTTGTGAGTGGAGGCTCACTTATTGATTTTGATGAACTTACCCTCTCTTTTCTTCCACTCCAGATACAACTACAAGTTAGATTGCACCATAGGATCATCCTGGATAACAGCTTCTTTGGTGAGCTTCGCTTCGGTGTGATGCTTATTATATGTTATGTTAGTTTAGTAGTGCTCCAATAGTTGTGTAGGCAGGATACATGCATAATATGGTTTTATTTATTTTATGAATGTAAGTTATTTTATTACTTATGTTTGGTTTCTCCGATTATGGTTGTTACACAGTTTCTTATTTAGGATTTATGTTTTAGAGATATTTTTTAGAATTATGGAATTTAGTTCAACTTGAGATATTTTGAACATATTTGATTTATTTATGCATATTAGTCTGTCACATTACTAAAGGCTTCTCTGGGGACCTAATCCTTCACGTGCCAATCACGTTCCCTGAGGCGGGTCGTGACAATGTGGTATTAAAGCAATAGGTTTCCCTACATATTATTAGAGCAAGTGTTCACAAATAACATGGCATCTATGTAAATGGAAGCGTGCTTATTTGCATTGATGTAGTGCTATTTGAGGCCTATAGGAAGGAGTCAGTCATGTCTAGGTTCATGAAGAGTTTGTCTTTTTCTTTGCACTTATGATCATGTTATGTCCTCCTTTCACAGGTGTGACCATGCCACCTGTACACTCTTTATGCACTGCTCTATCATCATGGGACCGACGCATCCAATGACAATGCTCACCTTAGAGCTTTTGAATAGATGGTAGCAAACATGATAGAAGTGATGATTAGGTAGCTAGAGGTAACTCAGACCTGCTCAGTAGAATACCAACGACTCAAGTCTTGGAGCATTTCAAGAATGGACTGAGGATCCAGAGAATTCCTTAGGCAAGTGGAGAAGATAGTTGGTGTCATTCATTATTCTTTAGAGAGAGTGGTGGAGTCAGCTGACTTCCAATTGGGAGGCCAAGGCGGAGTTATGGTATCAGAGTTCTGCGGAGGCATGGGACCTCTGGCTTTCCTTTGGGAATAATTCAAGGAAGCCTTCATGTAGAGATTCTATTAGAGGGCAGACATAGATGATTGAGATTTTAAAGCAATTTAACTCCAAGCATGACAATTATAGAGTATGATGAGCATTTCACTTATCTAGCACGGCGCCTCCAGCATGATACCGACAAAGATAGCTAGGATGAGACATTTTGTTGAGGTTCTACCCAGAGATATGTTCCTTAGTTTATAGCCCCACATCGAGACCATGGACTATGCTCAAGTGGTGAGACAAGTGATTGGCCTTGAGAGTGGTTTAGCGAAGTGGTGGAAATGTCAGAGGCCAATAAGAAAGCCAGGGTTCTTGGCTTTTTCTCAAGTGGGGTAGGTTCGAGGATGGGTAACCATCAGCATGGCTGGCAGTAGGGTCAGGGGGGGCTCTTAGAGTCCATCCTGGCACGATCAAAGACTTCGAGTGATGGGCAGTCAGCATAATGGATAGGGTTTATGGAAGTCACATCCGTATGCCTAACTTGCAAGAAAGACATTGGGGTTAGTGTTTGTTTGGTTCCTCAATATGCAATGAGTGTGGCTAGCTAGGCCACAAGTGCAGAGAGTGCCTGATATTAGGGTTTCGAGTTAGGGGTTAGCTAACCTTACCATGTCAGTTTCTTCTCTAGTCGAAGCCCATGGTAGCTTTTACTGGATTCGCGTGAGTCGGGGCAAGGGCCTTGGTGTAACACCCTACAAAATTATTTAAAAATTAATTTGAACTTTATTAGTCATAATTTCAAAAATTTGATAGTTTTAGCAACAATAAGGATGACCCAACAGACGTGTTTAAAAAAATTTGGGTTTAGTGAATAGTGACTTTGGAGCCGCACAAGCCCATCAAGACAACTGAAGCCCTAGATCAGGACAGGAAATGCCTAGACTGAGAAAAGAGAGGGTTAAGATTAGAAATGGTAAGTAAATGAGAAGTTATAACTAGAATTAATTTTTGAGTAATGTTTGATTACCCAGGTATGGTATTTTACCCATTCGGTAGAGTTTTGATGTGTGATTTTTAACATCATACAAGTGACTTGGTGGCCAAGTAACCTTTACCAACCACTTTATACCAAGTGGATGGCAAGGATTGAAACTGAAAATGTAAGTTTCAATCATGGCCTTTCTTTTATTATATTTTACTTCGGAGCCAATATCTCATTCGTTCAATGGAATTTTGGTGTGCGATTTTAACAGAAAAAGTTACTTGCTCACCAAATTAAAGTAAGCCACATATCTTGAGTCAAGTGGATGGCCAAGATTCATTCTTTGACTATCAAAGAAAATCCTAGCCATCCATTTCATTATTTCTTTTTGAATAACAAAGAAATACACATTTTGACTACATAATTACTATATCTAATCCAAGATAACTACAAACTACCAACCTTATCACTCCACCATCATAAAATTTGGCCAAGAATTAGAAACACAGTCCTCCATTGTTCTTGCTCTCACACCTTCATCCTTGTTTAAAACCCCCAAAACCCAAGCTCAAAGTTACTAAAACCCCAAGTTTCCTCACAAAACTTGTTCTACTCTCAGTAATCTACCAAACTAACCAATTAGAATTTTAGTCCATCACTATATTCCCACTTTGAGCCATTATACATCACTGCCAAATAGAGGTTCAAGGGCTATTTGGAAGGATTTTGAATGAATAAAAGCACTTGGGGAAGATTGTTTTAGGCAAGGAGCTATGAAGATTCAAGTAGGGTTTCTTGTGTCTTTTTTGTGTTTATCTGTTCTTGCAGGTTTTGGATTATTTTAAATTGATAAATTCTTGTTCTAATGTGAGGTTACACCTAGATATTGATGTATTTGCATGGGTGAAGTGGTTTGTTGAAAAATTCATTTTTATGAAAAGAGATTTTGAGTCATGTTGCTGGATTTTTAGTTTTTGTATCCGCGCCATTGATCACGAATTTCTGAAGAATTGTGGTATTTTCATGAGCTAGAAAAAATATATGTTGAAACTAACATCCTAACTAGTTTCAAAAATTTTCTTGAGCTCTGTTTTTTACCCTAATGCTTTAAAAAAAATCAAGAACCAAAAGTGTATCTATAGCTGCTTAGATTATTAGAACTAGAGCTGCAAATTTATCTAATTTTTTTACTATAGCAAATGATTGAATTTTCCTTTGAAATTTTTAAAGTTGTTGACAACATCTTGAAGCATAACTGTGATTTTTCTTTTGAATTGATTCAATCATTTGCTAAGGTTAAAAATTATGAATTTCGGAGTTCTAGGTTGAATGGTTTCTAAGCACCAAAATTTTCTAATTTTGTTAATATAGTGAGAAAACTCTTTTCCTCTGAAATTTTTATGGAACCTTGTGGACACATTGAAATGTCTTGAGTAATTTTTATAGTCTCTAAATTGATTGTTTGATGAGCAATAAATTTGTGCTACAATGGTGTGAAGTCTACCCAATTGCTGGAAATAAACCCAAGACTTGAATTTATAACGTAATGACATTTTGGTTCTAGTATGACATGAATACGTGATGTTAAATATTTGGCCATGTGACTTGTGACATATAAATGCATGCTAGAGGAAGTAGAGTACATAATGAAATTGCATTGTCAAATGAATGCCTACATGTGGCTTATGCATGCATTTGAGAAAAAAGAGTACATAATGAAATTATATGAAAAAAAAGAATGTATAAACTTTAATCGTGCATGTTCTGACATATGGACAAAACAAAAACAAGACTTAGGTTGAATAAGGGAAGGCAAAAAGAGGAACTTCCCTAAAGATATTTTGAGTGGTAGATGTATTTGCTAAGAATAGATCTATGAGATTCAAAAGGAAAAAATAAAGTCTGATGGTCACGTATAGCAATGAGCTCAGTCTTGATAAGCTATTTCCCTTGTGTGGTATGATCCACTCTAAATACCATGTGGTATAAACAAGAGTATGAACTAAGTCTTTCCAATGTCAATGAAAAGAGAAAATGCGCTGATTTGATTTCTATGGCCATAAGTGAAATCAAGTCACTTTGAAATAATTTCACTACATTTAGCATATGCATAATCATATCATATGTAATTTCTTGATTAGAATTACTTACTATGTATTTGAGCTTCATGATATATGTGCACTAAGTGATTGATTGTTAAAAGCTACCTACTTCGGAGGGATGATTTTAGAACTTTAAAATGACGCTTTAATACGTATTGCATGATCACATTTTCTTGACAAACCGAAATCCTGGGGCAATGACAATGACATTATGATTATGTAATTGGGAGTTACCTCCTGATAATTGTATAATTCTCACCCTATATGTTTTTGTGTTCCTATTTTGCCTCTAGGTTGATCCAGGAGACAATGGGGTTGCTACGTGAAGAGCTAGGATTATGATAGCTTAGTAGTTGATGTATTTATTTTCCTACTTAGTTGGAGTTATATGTATGTAAACATAATTAGGGGACATGTATGTATTAAAGCTCATAGAAGAGCTTCCTTTTGTACTCGAACTTGTAATCAATAAATGTTTTGTTTCTTTGTTATATATATTTAATAAAACCACCAATTAGTTACTACCCAATTCGATCAATCTTGTTATAGATAATTAAGAAAGGTCCACTAATTTATGAGTAACAACTCTTAAGTATAATGTCATGACTTAAGGATGATGTTGTACTTAGGAGGATTTTACACCTAGTGGTAGAAGTGTAGGTGGAGAAGGCGGTAGAGGCCAAGGTAGTAGGGATAGCCCCTTTGTTCGCTATGACTTGCCAGAATGCTTATGCTTCAAATGAAATGATAACAGGTATGACGACAGTATGTTCATTCGATGCCATGATGTTGTTTGACCTGGGTCCAGCTATTCTTATGTGTCCTCGTTATTTGTTGTACGGTTAGGGAGATTCCCTGAGGATCTTGAGGAGCCATTTTTAGTTGGGGTACTTTGGGAGAGCCCTTCGTTGTCCAATAGTATATAGATCATGTGGAGTCAAAGTTGGTGATATGGAGGTACTAGTAGATTAATAGTGTTAGAAATGTTTCCTTTGACATCATTCTAAGTATGGATTGGTTAGCCTCATGCCATGCCATGGCAGATAGTTATAGCAAGGTGGTGAGATTCGAGGTTCAGATAATGAGCCAAGAGAGTTTCTTGGTACAAGGTGAACACCGACGAGCTTAATATTAGCTATGAGTGCACTGCGGTTGATGAATAGAGGTAGTTATAGGGTTTTTAGGTACAATCAGATGCGAGGTAGAGGCACCAAGTTTGGGCACAGTTTCGATGGCTAATGAGTTAAAGATGTGTTTCCAAATGATTTGCTGGGTATGCCACCTAAAAGGGAAGTAGAGTTTGGGATAAAGCTTGAGCCAGGAGTTAAGCCCATTTTATAACCCCGTACCGCATGGCTCCAACACAGTTAAGAGAATGGAAAGACAGTTATAGGAGTTGTTGGACAAGGGGTTTATTCGACCAAGTACCTTGTAACACCCTTTTAATTCCCATATTTCTCGAGTGTTAACACTGTAATTAGAGGGTATTACTTTCATTCATGATTTATAGTAGGCGAAATATAATGAAGTAAAATAATTTAGACGTGCATGTTGCAAAGCTCATATTCACATATATGGACATAGTCTCTGAGTTTACAATGTACATCATACTAGCAAACAAGTTAGTTAACTCCTAAGCTACTTAGGGACTCTATATCAAAAGGACTAGCCGTCATCTCAACCTAGCCTACTTGAGTATCCAGTCTAACAAAATCACATGTAAATACAAACGAACCTGAATACATCTAATAGTACATTCTATAGGCTAGTAAAGTCCTAACGCTACACTACTACTATGTACAAGCCAAGAGTCCCTGGAAACCTTGCATCCTCCTCCAGGAAGCCATTGGCCATCGGTATAATAGCCTCGCCTGGGTAAAGGCGTCCGAAACCCTAGAATGGGTCCAAGTTTGAGGATGATGATAATGAGGTGGGTGTCTCTGGAGGGGTCCAGGTGGAGCGATCGGAATCTCAAATACCTATGGGTGTACCATGTGAAGGGGTACACCATCGTAGGAAGAAGCCAGGTCAAACTCCTCAGTAAACACGGATACACTGAAAGAATGGCCAAAAAGTACATACACACGAAGTGTGAGTGACCTACAGCATACAGGAGTCGAGTGTTGGTCGTAATGCTACACCCACTGTGGCGAGTCAAGGAAGAATACTATTGACGACATCTCCTAAATCTGAGCAATACAAGTACATTTAACTATAGGGGTGAGAATACTATAAAATTCTCAATAGGGTAATCCCCAGATATGATGCAGAAATCAACAATAAGTTCATTCACATAAGAACATTCATGCAACAATTATGGGCATCAATACTAAAGTATGTACATCAGGTTAAATCATAATGCAACCACAATAGTGATTTTTGCATTGCTATTTGGAACCATTGAATCCCATTCCATGCATTTTGTCTTTTTACTAACATAAGGAAGGCTTAACATCACATCAAGGAGTGTCTATTGTAACACCCTAACTTTCACCTAATGCGCTCGACTAGCATTTGGCTAGTTATTAGCGTTACGTCTTCATTTCAGAACTTGACTTGGTTTTCTTTAAAATACGAGTACTAAAAATTCGACTAAATTTTTCTTTTTGAACTTAAGACTTAAAATGCGAGCCGCGTGTGCGCATAGGGACCGACTTTTAAACAAGAAACATAACAACCAGGTATACATCACCATAACAATCATAAATAAACCATAGAATAAACACAACATAACTTGTAGTATTATATTATAATCATAACAAAAACGATGCCCTTATAAATATAAGGACACCTCAAGATACTAGATACATCAAGCAAGGTTAACTAACGCTAAACATAATTATAAAGGCTAGACTAGTCTTCAAGCTTCCATTACGCCTTCTGATCTTATGTGTAACTCCTACGCTCACGCTTCAAGGAAAATCATGAACATCTGCATCAATCCCATCTGGAGACGACATAGGAAGGAAAGACAAAAGGGGTGAGAATACTTATACAAGATTCTAGTAGGCTCCCCAACTTTAACACAAGTGTCATCGTCATCGCCCCCAACCACTTCGGGTTTCATTATGAAAGAGGTATACATGCATAGGTTCAATTTTAATTTAACAAATCCTATTATTCGAAGTGGGTTCCTTTTAGCATGAGTCTTCATGGTATGAATGCAGCAAATATTTTATGTATGCATGGCAATACTTGAGCATGACAGTACACGTAAATAACACTTATCACTTAATCAAAACATCAATAAAACATATGCATGTGTGTCTTTTACTTTTTCATATTTGAACTCCTGAGTTCCTTTCATAACTTTTCCACCCTCATCATGGTCACCAAAATCCACCAAACATGCCGGCCCTGGCGATTTTAACATGGTCACCAAAACTCCTAATCACCCATCGCCTAGGAATGAGCTCATCCTAACTAGCCGTCACTAGATTCATACGGGGTAAAAGAGAGGGAAACATATCTCTTTCCTTGGATCACCCCGTACAACCCTTAACTCGGGAAGCCATAATGGGATCATTTCCTCTTTATCATATATTGTATGAATGCAACATGAGCATGCAACCATAGAACCTCATATGACATATCATATATTCTCATGCATTGTAAACATAGCATACCACATCATCATAGCAACATGCCACAAATACACATATAGCCTCAAGTTCATGATATTAACATATTCACATCATTATGAGTATACCCACTCGACCTCATGCTTACACACATCTCCTATCTCATGGTGTCTTATGCTTTGGCCCTTATAGGTCTTAAACTTGTGTTCCAATTATCCTATCCTTCATTATAGATTTTTATAACACCTAAGGGATCATTACCTATAATTTTCTCTAATGTTTATGACTTATAACATAACCAAACAGCTCTATGTCTCTTGGGCAGAATTTTACCTCATGATTACGGTCCTAGAATCTTTGTTTTTGACCCTTTCTAAGTTCCGTCTTCGCCTAAGGCTCTATAATTAACTCCTAAACCAATTATGAGGGATTCCTACACATATCCACTAATTATAAACCATTTTTCTTAAGTCCAATTATGCTGGAACAGAATTACAATTTTGTGCTTTCTAAGTGTTCTAGAATTCACATTTTAAGTCCTTTCTAATTACTTGTTCTTTCTAAACTTCCCTAAATCAATCCTTGCTTCACTCAAACATAATTTTACACATTTTAACACCTTAGAACAGAATTTATACAGTGGCCAAATACCAAGAACAGAACCGAAAACATAAGCCTTATAGAATCACATAATCACATGATTTAAATGCATATAAGTTGCTAGTTTCTCTTGGAATCATTTTAGGAACTCAAAACTCTTTAAGAAACCAATTAATCTCAATGAAATCACTAAAATATGTGCTAGGTCAGTAGCTAAATAATTTAGCTCAAGGAAAAGATTTAAAACATAAAACCTTGTTCATAAAGTTCCTTGAGTACACCTAAGCTTAGAAAAATTCCAAGACTTAGACTATGGGCACTTATGATTAGATGAACTCTTCCAAGTCCATCATCATCACCACAAGGCCGAAATGGCATTCTTGAAATGCCTCCATTTTCTAAAACTTTATGCAAGATACTTGGGCAAGTCTTTGAGCTCTAGGATATTTAAGTGATAGCATAAACTTAAACATGATATGCACTCATTTTAATCTTCATTAGAAAGTAAAGTGAGAGCATAAAATAAATATGAGATGCAACCTCATTATTATCTTTAAAGATTAAGTGATGACTTGAAATATAAACATGAATGCAAGCTTGAAATTTAAACATGATAATGCAAGTCCATTTAATTATTCTTGAGAATTTAGTGATGGCATCAAAATAAACATGCTATGCAAGGCATAAATGTAAACATGTGTGCAACTCATTTTATCTTAACTAGAGCTCTTACAAGACTTTAAAGGAACATCATAACCTTAAACCAAATATGTACCTTAACAACATAAAGTGAGCTTTAGAGTTCTTAGCACCAAGACTTCAAAGAAGCCTTTGGTTTGAACTTCATCATCAAGCTCAAGAAAATGTGCACAAAGCTCAACACTTTGTCTAAACAAACATACTAGAACTAAGTCATATTCTTTATTTTATTGCTCATAGGCTTCAATCTAGAGTAAAACTCTTAGAACGGCCGACCAACTTTAAGGTTGGCAAGGGTAAGCTTAGAGCTCTTTGAAATCATAGGATTAATTTTCTTAACAAAACTTTTGTGATCTACTTTACATTTTTAGCAAACTTTGTTCAAACCAAAAAGGAAACCGAAATCTTTCAAAGGAAAAGGAAAGGAAAGAAACTACTCAAGAAAGGAAGGAAAAGAAACCGAAATTATAAGCAAGGAAAAGAAAGAAACACAAGCATGTATGGTCCAAGACCAAGTTGTTTCAAGCTTTAGAGGTTCCTCACATGACAACAACAAGTCATTATCTTGAAACCTCATCATCAAGCTAAATTTCTTTGAGCAACAAGGCTCCAAGGCTGAAAAAGATGAAGAAGAAAAGAGTTTGAAACCAAGAGAAATCTACAACTTATTAAAGAAAACAAGTAAAACTTTAAAGATAAACCCCTACCAATTGAAGTCTTGAGAGATATGAAAGAAAGCTTGAGTTCTTGATGAAATGGAGAAGGAAAATCCTCTTGAAACTTGGAGGAAGAAATTCGGCCAAGTTGAGGGAATTTGAGAGGAAATGAGAGAAAATGCAAGAATGCTTGAACTTGGCAAATGATCCAAAAGCAACCAATTCTTCAAAGGCATTGGTATTTATAGAAAAATGAAACATGTTGGCTGATTTGGAAGGGAGGCCTTGACCTCATGTTCCATGAGGTGAGAGATTATTTCATGGAAGTATGGCGAGGCATGGTAAAGCATGGCTAGGCATGGGCAAGGCATGGCTTAAGGCATGGTCTTTGAGTGAAATAAACTCACCATGTGCTACACATGGGAGGGTAAATTTCGGCCAGATTTGGATAGCCAAGGGGAGGAGAAATTGCTCATGTAATTGTGGTTTAATGATATGTTTAGGTGTGTCTTTGATTAGGCTTTTGATTAGGAGTTTGTAAGCAAGTGTTTAGGTGAGGTAATTGGCTAATTAAGGTTGTCAAGACTTGATTAGGGAGTGGTCATACTAGATTAACAAATTAAATTCATTTTTCTTAGTCAAATGAGGTATGGCACAATTCCTTAATTTAAGGAATTGGAGAGAGAAAACACTATTCAAGATTCCATGACTAGGAATCTTGAATTAAAGAATGCAATTAAGGTTTATCTAAGCAATCTTAGGTTCTAATTAACCTCAATAAATTATTTTGACTCTAGATTAATTATCGAAATAAATTAATCTTCGATTAGAGCCTAATATTGCTTAGGTTTGCTTAATTGCGTCATTAGGCTCACTGTACACTGTTCTAGGGGCAAAATGGTAATTTCACACTAAAACTGCCAGGACCTCCGGACCGACTAGATATCAAATACCACTCAAAAACATCATTCCAAACTTCTGGAAAAGTTTCGGGCTTAAACGGCACCTTTACCCGTAAACACGAGGGGTATTTTGGTCATTTCAGCGAAAGTTCATAAAACGAGATTTTCACCTCAATATCAAATGTAACAGATATAATTCCCTTCAAACATTGAGTTGACCCATTCGAGGATCCAGGTCGGCTCCCTTAATTCTGGGTAAAAATGACCTCAGGGGCATTTTGGTCATTTGTACTCAATAGGAAAAACTGGGCGTTACATCTATAATGAACAATTCCGCAAAGGATAATAGATTGCTAGGACATGAGCTCATTCCTATTCGTGATCATCGGACTTCATTTTTTTCCATTTCTAATCACATATAGTTCTATTCCTAGTCGATACGTCTATCAACTTATAAAGTTTCTAGGGAAGCCCTTATTCTTGCCTTCTCTCTCCCACCTATATAAGCCTTGTCTCTTTTTCCCATATGTTAAAACATGCACAAGGGAAATTTATACATTCTCTTTTTGTATATATTTGTATTATGTGCTTTTATCTTTTCTCAAATGCATGTATAAGCAATACGTAGGTATTCATTCACAAGGAAATTCCTATTCTTTTCTCATGAATCAATCATTAAAGTCCATAGCATGTATTCATTCACATCCTAGTTGATTCACAAGTCATTATATCACTAAATCAATACTTGGAGTCAATTTCAGCATGTTGGCAGAAATTATGCTTAAGTAGCAAGATTTGTTTTCCCACCACATGGTCGATTCAAGGGCCAAAAAAATTCTCTATGACACTTTAATGTGTCTAAGAACCTTGTAAAAATTTCAACACAATTGGAGCTCTCAAACCCATTAAGAAATTGTACAAATTTAGTGGTCAGAGACCACCAATTCACAGTAAGACCAGGGTTTTCATAATTTTTTAACCCTAGCAAATGATTGAACTAACTCACAATAAAATTCACAGTAATATTCCATTGTTATCCACTTCCTGTAAAAATTTCAAAGGTTAAATCAATCATTTGCTATGGTAATAAAATAGGACAATCTTATTGCTTCAGTTTAAACAATTAAGATAGCATCAGGACCATTTCAATGTCTAATTTTTTTAAGGTAGTAAACCTTAAAACCAACACCCAATAAAATTTATGTAGTTATTTTGATATGTTAGCTTGACCATATAAATTTTTTAGCTCACGAAAAGGTGTACATGCCTAAAAATCGTGATTACACACGCCTGTAAAGAACCCAAAAATCCAGCAACCTTCACAACATCTTTTCAAAAAGATTTTCTAACCTTATCCAAACACTCCAAAAAAAATTAACACATCAATATCAACATAATAACAATCAATATAACTAGAGATTTTAAATTAAGACCCATCAGAAATTTTCATAAAAATTTTGAAGGAAAAGGTCCAAGAAAACCCTACCCTTGGAAGCTAATGTGTTCTTGCTTCTAGTTTGCTCCAAGATGGAAGTTCTTTGTTCCAAAGATCTTAAAACACACTCAAACCCTCCTCTAATCAGTGATGGGTAAGGTAATAGAGTGAAGTTTGGAGATTCTAATAGGTTACATTTGTATAGGTTGAAGTGTAGAATAAGTTTAGTTAAGGAGGATTTTGGTTTCAACAAGGTTAGGCTTAGGATTTTTGAGGTTGAAATTCAAGGTTTCAAGCTTTTTGTGAAGAGAAAATGGAGTCCTCTGGTTTTCTCTTTGCTGGCCAAAATTATGTGGAGAGAATTATGAGGTTAGGTGGGTTAAGTTAATATTATAAGGTGTGTTCTAATTGGTTGGCCATAAAGTATAGTTATTTTTGTTAAAAGAAATTGATATCAATGGCTAAGATTTGATCTTCCATCCAAGATGAAATCTTAGCCATTCATGTGGCATTCAAAAGGATAAACTTCATTATTTTGTAGGGATTAACTAGCTTTCGGTGTTAGAAAACGCACGAAATTTCACCAAACCGGTAAATGCCGTACCGATTAAACCGATATTACCCTGAAAATAAATTTTAAGTATAAAATTTTAATTCCCACTTATTTCTAACCTTATTCCCATGTTTTCCTAATTTCGGGCACCTTCGGTCCCAAATCTAGGTTTAAGCTGCCGCGGGCTGAGGGCAGCAAAATACTATTTACTTTTTTTTTTGGCTCTATCATAGAGTCATTCTCATCATTACTACGCCTATCAAGAATCTTAATATTCTCATTAATAAAGCCTCAATTAATTCCTAAAGAAAATTAGGGTGTTACATTACCACCCACCTCAATAAAAAAATTTGATCCTCAAAATTTCATATCTGGAAACAATCCCGAATGATCTTTCTTCATGTTTGACTCTAATTCCCATGTGTATTCTTTATCTATCGGCCCACCCCAAGCCACTTTTACTAGTTGTACAGATTTATTTCTAAGTTGCCTTACATCTCTATCAACGATCTCAGGGAGGGGCTCGAAATGTCAAGTCATCGTAACTGGTATGGATTTGGGTTTAATGATATGGTTTGGATCTGGATGATACATTCTAGTTGAGATACGTGGAAGACATCATGAAGGTTAGACAAATGGGGGTAAGGCTATTTGATAAGCATTGACCTAATCCATCGAAGGATTTGGAAAGGGCCTATGAACCTGGGTGACAACTTATTCACTCGTAGGGCTCTACCTACTCCCATAGTGGGTGTAACCTTCAGGAATACATGTTCTCTCTCTTGAAACTCTAAAGGTTTTCTTCAAGCATCAACATAGCTCTTCTGACCACTCTCTGCGGTGAGGATTTTTCTCCTAATTTTCTGGATTCTGGTTGTTTGATTAACAAGATCGGGTCCTAACAACCTTGTTTCCCCCAAATCGTACCAACACAAAAGAGATTAACATTTCCTTCCATATAAAGCTTCATACGGGGCCATGCCAATACTAGCGTGATGGCTATTATTATAAGCAAACTCAACCGAAGGCTTATCCCATCTTCCCTTTTCTCAATCACACATGCCCTTAGCATATCTTTAAGGTCTGTATGGTGCGTCCATTCTGTCCGTCCATTTAGAGGTGATATGTAGTACTCAAACAAAGTTTGGTTCCAAAGGCTCTTTAGAAAGCTCCCAGAATCTTGAAGTAAATTTTGGGTCTCAACTATTGAAGAAGGACACCGTGTAGCCTCACTATTTCTTGGATGTACAAAGAAGCTAACTTATCCAAAGGATAACTAGCTTTGATGGGTAAGAAGTGGGCGGACTTGGCCAATCTATCCACTATAACCCATATAGTGTCATGACCTGACGACGTTCTTAGCAAACCCATCATAAAGTCCAGAGATACTTTCCCACTTCTATTATTGGGATTTCTAAGGGGTACAAGGTTCCAGCTGGCTTCTGGTTTTCTATTTTAACTTTTTGGCAAGTTAGACATTTCCAAACAAACTCCACTATGTTTCTTTCATCGCGGGCCACCAAAACATCCCTTAAGATCTACATACATTTTACTAGTTCCTGGGTGTATGGTGAATTCACCTCTATGAACCTCCCTTAAGATCTCATTTATAAGATTACCACTTGCAGGTACATATACCTTATCCTTATACCTCCATATACCTTGCTAGTCTTCAGTAAATTATTGTAACTTCTTTGTATGAACTGATTTTAAAATTTCTTGAACCTCTTGATCTTCGTGTTGTGAGGCCAAAATTTGTTCCTTGAACTCACTGGTTACTTTTATCTAACCTAACACTACACCTTTAGGGTTCACAAACATACCCACACTAAGTTCCTTAAAGCTTTCCACTAGTTCCATTTCCTTGATCATCAGGCATGCTATACTCAGGGATTTCCTGCAATGCATCAGCCACAATATTTGCCTTGCCTGGATGGTAATTTAAACTGAACTCATAATCCTTGAGGAATTCTATCCACCTTCTTTGCCTCATATTCAACTTTCTGATCAAAAAGATATTTTAAGCTTTTATGATCAGAGAAGACATTGAGTTGCATGCCATAGAGATGGTGTTGCCATCTCTTTAAGGCAAAAACCACAGCTGAGTTTGAGATCATGAGTTGGGTAGTTTACTTCGTGGGGTTTCAACTGCCAGGAGGTATAGGCAACCACATTTCGTTCTGCATCAATACACACCCTAAACGCTTATTAGAAGCATCATAATAAACCTCAAAGGGTTCATGAGGATCGGGTAATACTAATACTAGAGCCATGGTCAACTTTTGGTTCAACTCCTGGAAACTAGTTTCATACTCAGCATCCACTTAAATTGAGCATTCTTTCAGGTTAACTTAGTCAAAGGTAATGCTATCTGAGAAAAACCCATGATAAATCGTCTATAGTATCCAGCTAACCTTAGGAAACTCCAAATCTCCGTCACCGAAGTAGGTTGTTCCCAATGAAGTCCTGAATCTACTTTACTGGATCTATGGAGATCCCTCCTCATGATACCACATGGCCAAGGAATCTAACCTCTTCCATCTAGAACTCACATTTTGACAACTTAACATACAACTTCCTTTCTCTTAGGATTTGTAACACAATCCTAAGATGCTCTGCATGTTCTTTGGTCCTTGAATAAATAAGTATATCATCTATAAAGACAAGTACAAATTTATCCAAGTAAGGGCGGAAGATTTGGTTCATATAATCCATGAATACCGCCAGAGCATTGGTCAATCCAAAAGACATCACCCTATACTCATAATGTCCATATTGAGTTCTAAAAGCAGTTTCAGGGATATTCTCATCTTTAACTCAAATCTGATGATAACCTCTCTAAGATCAATCTTTGAGAAAATGGTTGCCCCGCGCAATTGATCCATGAGGTCGTCAATCCTTGGTAAAGGGTACTTGTTCTTAATCGTCACTTTATTCAATTGCCTATAATCCACACAAAGCCTTATACTCCCATCCTTTTTCTTTACCAGGAAGAACAGGGGCTCCCCATGGAGAGGCACTTGGTCTAATAAAATGCTTCCCTAGTAGTTCCTCAATTTATGCCTTTAATTCCTTCAACTCTAAGGGTGACATCCTATAAAGGGCAATTGAGATAGGACCCGTTCTTGGAACTAACTCAATAGAGAATTCATTCTCCCTCTTAGGAGGAAATTCAGAATATCTTCTGGGAATACATCTAGATATTCCTTCACCACTGAAATCTTACTCAATTCCTCATTACTTTCAGTTTCACTAGCCGAAGGAGAACATATTTGACGGTCACCTTACTAGGGTTAAGTGTCACTAGGTTTAAGTAAAAAGAAAAAGGAACCACAGGAATATAAGGTAATGTAGGAAGAAACACAACAATTCTATTTGAACAATGTAAAAGAATATAATTGGGTACCAGCCAATCCATACCTAAACCAATAAAGGAAGACAAATTAATTGGCAGTGAATTCCCTAGTATCTATAAGGAAAGGGGAATTCATGCATGCATAACAAGTCTTAATAGGCCCAGGTAGGAATGGATACAAAGAGGTCATAAGGTAACTCAAACAGATAATTGTAACCTTTGTACACAGTCATGGGATATGAAAGAATGAGTGGCACCCGAATCATACAGTACATCTAAGGTATTACCATTTATTTCACACTTACCTCTGATCAAATTGATAGATTGAGAAACTTCCTTGGCACTTACAGGAAAAATGCGCCCTTGTTATTGTGGCCTAGGGATAAGCCGCTGAACTTTCTTGTTGGGGCATTCAAATATCTTGTGTCCTGGTTTCCAGCCGAAGCAAACAATCTGTGTTGCCTAGCACGGCCTGTTCCGTGATACTTCCTACATTTAGGACATTCTCATCTTATGTTGGTCTTGGGATTGAAGCTGCTTCCCTCTATTGTTGTTGTTATTAGGTGGAAATCTTCCCCTAGGCTAGTTTCCAGGCTTGAATGGGGGCCTGGGGTGCTAATCCTCTCCTGGCATTGTTTTGCGCATACCTGAGACTTGCAAGCTCCTTGTTAGACTCCTCAAAGTGCCGACACTTGTTTACCAAGGTAAGATAGTCTCGGATCTCGAGAAGACTTACATTTGCTTCTATATCTTCACGTAGACCTCATTCATATTTCATGCACTTCCAAGCTTTATCTGGGTCACGTTGGTAAATCGTAAAAAACTTGCAAAGCTCTTCAAATTTAGCAATATACTCTGCTACACTCATAGGTCCTTGTTTAAGAGCCATGAACTCTAACTCCTTCACATTCCTCACGGAAGTAGGGAAGTACTTATGGTATAAAGCAAGGAAGTAGGGAAGTCCCTTGGTGCCAACCCCCTAAAATTTCGCATATGCTTCTAGCATGTAGGTGGCAAAAGCCACCTTTTGGATCTTTGTACAAGGGAAAACTGAGAAAATCTTCTCCATAGCCTTAATCCATTATTCCTTGCAGGATTGAAGGCCCTCGAAAGGTGGGGGATTTGCCTTCCAAAGCTTGGTAAATTTCTGATATTCCATATCCTCTTCATTCCCTCTAGGGTTACCAAGGGTTTTGTTCTTCATTAGGTAGAGCTTCCATCATTCGGTTAGCAACGTCAGCTTGTTTTCTCATTGCCGCGTCATCTCACGAAGTGTATTCATCATGTCGGCTTCATTTCCCGCTCTACTCCTAGTCTACCGATTTGAAGTCATTGATTCCTATCATACCAAACAAAATATTGAGTTGATCAGGCTCTATACCAGGCTAAGTGTGGTAGTAACCCACAACCTTTCTAACTGGTAGTCACACACACACGCACACATACACATACACACACATACACACGCATACACACACACACATATATATATACAACATAATGCATGACACTTACTCCAGAAGCATAGTCGGTCCAATCCTTAGGCTTATAGGATAGTTCCGCTCTATACCATAATGTAACACCCTTCTAATTGCCATATTTTACTCAAGTGTTACACGGTAATTAGCAGGGTATTACTTTCATTCATAATTGATACAAGGCGAAATATAATGAAGTAAAGCAATTTAGACGTGCATGTTGAAAAGCTCATATTCACATATATGGACATAATCTCTGAGTTTACAATGTACATCATACTAGCAAACAAGTTAGTTAACTTCTAAGCTACTTAGGGACTCTATATCAAAAGGACTAGACATCATCTCAACCTAGCCTACTTGAGTATCCGGTCCAACAAAATCACATGTAAATACAAACGAACCTAAATATATCTAATAGTACATCAGTCCGCAAGCTGGTAAAGTCCTAACATTACACTACTACTATGTACAAGCCAAGAGTCCCTAGAAACCTCACGTCCTCCTAAGGAAGCCATTAGCCATTGATATGATAGCCTCGCCTCTCCGGGCGTCTTGAACCCTCGGTGGGTCCAAGTCTAAAGATGATGATGATGAGGCAGGTGCATCTGCTGGAGGAGTAGGTGGAGCGATCGAAATCTCAAATACCTCTAGATGTACCATGTGAAGGGGTACATCGTCGTAGGGAGAAGCCGGTCAAACTCAGTAAACATGGATGCACCAAGAACGGCCAAAAAGTATGTACACACGAAACTTGAGTAACCTATAGCATACAGGAGTCAAGTGGGTCGTAATACCACACCCACTGTGGCGAGTCAAGGAAGAATACTATTGACGGCATCTACTGAATCTGAGCAATACAAATACATGCAACTTAGGGGTGAGAATACTATAAAATTCTCAGTAGGGTAATCCCCAGATGTGATGTAGAAATCAACAATAAGTTTATTCACATAAGAACATTCATTCAACAAGTATGGGCATCAATACTAAAGTATGTACATCAGGTTAAATCATAATGTAACCATAATAGTGATTTATGCATTGCTATTTGGAACCATTGAATCCCGTTCCATGTATTTTCTCTTTTCACTAACATAAGGAAGGCTTAACATCACATCAAGGGGTGTAATGGACAATTCCACAAAGGATAATGAACTGCTAGGACATGAGCTCATTCCTATTTGTGATCATTGAACTTCAATTTTTTCCATTTCCGAATCACATATAGTTCTATTCCTAGTCGATACATTTATCGACTTATAAAGTTTCTGGGAAGCCCTAAACATGAGATGTGGTCTAATAGTGCATGTTTCTAGGTATTTTGAATAAAATACAGCTCCATTTAAATTTTTCATAGCCTTATTTGTAATTTTCTTTAGAATTACTTATTCCAATTTCAATACCTTATTTCATTTGCATTCTAGGCATTTTGAACCCTAGTTCATTTGCATTTGAGGTATTGTTAAGCCTTGCTCATTTTGCATTATAGGTATTGAGAAGCCTATTCATATACAAGACATCCCTTTATCTCAGGATTCAATTCATTTATGATTTAACTGTTTTTCATGTACAAGACATATCTATATCATTTTTATAACAGATATCAGGCCTACTCAGCACTCACTACTACAAGTAGAAGTTCAACCTCCGACATGCAAATAGGAACGCCTTGGCTCTGCAGCACCTCCAAAGCACTCAAGAAGTCCAACTTTCAATGTGGCAGGAGACCGTCCCTGTTTACCCGAGCAATCTCCAAAGCACTTAAGAAGCCCATATTCCAACTTGCAAGTAAGACCGTCCTCAGTTTCCGAGTAGTCTCCGAAGCATTTAAGAAGCACTTCTTTCGACGTGCGAGTAAAGTCGTCCTTGGTTCACTAAAGTAGCCTCGAAAGTACTTAAGAAGGAGCAACTTAACTTTCAACAAACAAAGTCTAGCATACAACAAAGTCTACAATAACTAGAGAATCACAACTACTAGTCGAGCATATATCCTTTTATGGAAGAAATATCATTTCATCTTAGGATTTGATTCAATTTTGATCTAACTATTTTTCATGTCCCAAACATATCTGTATAAATTTTTATGTGCCAAATAATAGGTCTTTCCAGCATTTGCTACTACAGCTAAGAGCATGCTCCTAGTGCACTTGGCTTACACATCATTCTCGAAATGTCCTCAATCCGTGCCAAGTACATTCTAGAGCAAGCAATGACGGGGTGTCCCATACACCTACATGGATAAATGATCTAGCAGATCTCTAAGCATGCAAGTTGAAGAAAGCTAACAAATTTGAGCAACAAAAGGCTTAAACGTTAAGCTCGAAATAGAAGTCCTGAGCTGGCATCCTGACTAGCATCTCCTATCCCTGGTGAAGTTCTAACAATGCAAAGTCAATAGTATGACAAGATAGCTCGTCCCAGGCCAAACTCAATGTTGGGGGCTTAATTTCATATTGAAATGGGTAGACCTCATCAAGCAAGAAAACCCTAACAAAATCTCCAAGCTCACAAGCAAAGACAAAAAGGAATAGAAAGCTTTGTTTTCAACATACACATTACCAACGACCTTGGAATAATCAATAAACTAGGGGCTTTAATCACCCATTGCCATAGGTAAAAAAGTGTCATTAACACCATGTGGACATCCATGACTAGTACCATTATGTAGCCAAAGGTACACATTCAAGAGGACTTTTACAAACTCAACATAATTAGAAAACTTAATATCTACACAAATCAAATTGAATCCATGGGCCAACGCTCGCCGAACAAGAACAAGCTCGGGCCTTGATTTACTCAAGTCACCCTCAAACAACTGTAAGACCATTCAAAATGGACCGAGAAATCGCTTCTGGCAAAAAGACTAACAGGAACATTATTGCAAAATAAACACCCCACTTAATCAAGGACTGATGGCTTGTCACTTTTATCTAATGGCTCACAACAGAGAAAATATATCATAAATGTGCTTGTATAATCAGGCAATTCAAGCTCGCCTAAAGTCCTCAACACTCATTGCTCGACCTATCACAAAAACTAAGAAATATTAACCATCCACCTTATTGACTTGAGGACTTCACTCTAAATCGAACTACTATCACTATTGCAACTAAAAAGGCGCACTAAGCGCGCACCACAAGTCGACTTATTCGAGCTTGCATGTAGTCCTTAGTAGACACATCTTGGTACTTGTAACATCCTAATATTTAACCCAATATGTCTAGGACGTATCAAGATTAATTATTAGTTATTACTTCCCTTTAAATTCATTTTACAAAATACTTAGCGGAAAATACAAGTAAAATTTTTTTTTGAAATGAAACATGTAAAACAAAGTGTGAGCCTTTGCATATAACATAAATGAAACGTGAAGCGGAAGAGCAAAATAGGTCACATAAGGTAAAGCAGATGAATCATACAAAACAAAGCAATAAGGAACATCTTAATCATAAAACATCCATCATAACATTAATTAACATAGTTTGGTACATAACTACTTGGAATACAACGGAAATGCATAAAGTCTTACCCATGGACGTGGGAGAGCTTGCAGAAATATAAAATACAAGAAACACAAATAGCAATACAAGAGAAGTCCTAAAAGATACATCCCCAAACTAAGATTACCCCCTCCTCGAACTATGGATGGCGCTCCTCCTCGTCCCTCGATGGCACATACCCAATGAACTGGGCAAGCTCCTTGGGTGCATGAAGATGGAAGGGTGGACGGGCATGACCTCCTCGACGTGGACGCATCTCTGGCGATGAACCAACCTCCGCTGCCACCGTCTCCTCGCTACCCATCCGATGTCCATGGGTAGGCGGGGCATGACCTTCCGAAAAGGATGAGAAGGGGATCCTCTGACGGGTCAGTCTCCGAACGTCTTGGGTGAGGCACGTACTCAGGGTAGCCTCATACCGCCGAAGATGCAGGATGGGCACGACGTTCTGCTCGTCACGAGGCCACGTCCTCTCAAAAATCATATCATTGCCGTAGGGAGAGGTCGGGGTGAAGCAAAAATTGGAAACTGGGAATGCAACGAACGACCCACGTATGCAAAAATGCGTATAGCACAATGACCCTCAAAGTGGTAGGACTAATGATTCTCGTAGTGCAGTTCCCACATGGACGCATCAACAAAAATCACGAATGACGCCATCAGTCTGGAGACGTAATGGAAAGACAGGAGAGGGGTGAGAATCTTGCTAAAGAATCTCAGGAGGGAAATCCTCTATCCTAGTGTCATCGTTACGTCCCAGGAACCTTGGGTTTATTATAAAAAGGTTATACATGCAAGGGTTCATTATGAGGTTTTCATAAAAGATAATTATCCAAGGTCCATGTCTTTTATAATGATTCTTAATGCATGTATGCAGCATAATAGTACATGGATGCATGGCAGTACTTTAGGCAAACCAAACAATAATCAAACAACATGTAAGTGGCATGTAACTTCTCTTAAACATCTTTCCTTTTCTCATACTTGTGACACTAAGCATCATCATAGTAACCGCACCCCTAAACTAGGCTATGAGCTCATACCTTAACTAGTCGTCACTAGTTCTTACTTATCCTCTTGATAAGCGAATCATAATCATATTCATAATCATCATAATAATCCCGACTCCTAGAGTACGGGTAGGGGCCTAAGGATCACCCATCATGGGACTTTTTCCTTCTTCGAAACGCATCGACTGGTTAAGACCAACGACTTTGTCCGCTTTGGCAGGGCTAATGTCTATGCCCTCACGGTTTTGCCTTCCTCAGAAGTAGGAGAAGTACGTCTCGTGTGTCACATTAAACATCTTATTTTCAAAACTTTCTTTAAGTCCCTCAAATTTGATGGAAATTCGCAGCATAACGGCTACTCCGAATTTCCTCAAATTTGAGTCATGCCACATAATCTCAATCACATGTATCATTCTTATGGAACTTTCTCAATTAACAACTTTCTAGTTCACATGAGCATACTCTTCTAGCTCGTTCATATTTCGAACCTCATGCATCTCAAATTAAGGCATAACACTTCATCACATCAACATGCCAATTATACACATAAGGTTTCATGCTCAAGATATTAACATAATCACATCATCATAAATATGCTCGAGGTTCATCATCATAAATATGCTCACTCGGCCTCCTATCTCATAGTATCTTATGCTTTGGCCCTTACGGGTCTTAAACTTGTATTCTAATTATTCCAATACCCATACTACATCTTTATTACCCCTAAGAGGTCATCACTTAAACTTTTCTCTAAGATTTAGGCTTACTAAAAATTCCAAACAGCATTGTGCATGTAAGGGCAGAAAAATATCATACGCTTACGGGCTCTAGAATCTCCGTTCGTGACCCTTTTTAAGATCCGTCTTCGCCTAAGGCTCCATAATCAATTCCTAAACCAATTATGAGGGATTCCTAGGCATGTTACTAAGTTGTAAACCATTTTTCCTCAATCTAACTATGCTGGAACAGAATTGTATATTGCCATGTCTAGACGTGCTAGAATTTTCCATTTTAAGTCCTTATCATCACCTTAAGCTTTGTAATTAATACCTAATCATTTATGAAGGGTTTTTATACATGTTTTACTGATTATGAACCATTTATCCTTGAATTAATCATGCTGGAACAGGTTTGCATTTTTCCATAGTTAGGTGTTCTAGAATTCTCAATTTGACCCCTTTTTAGTTACTTAATCCTTTCTAACTTCTCTAAAACGTTCCTTACTTCACTCAAACATAATTTTACACATTTCCACACCATAAAACAGATTTAGTACAGTGGCCAAACTTCAGGGGCAGAACCAAAACATAAGCTCCATAGAGTCACATAAATCATGAATTAAAATGCATACAAGTTGCTAGTTTTCTCTTGGAATAATTCTAGGAATTCAAAACTCTTTTAGAACTCAAATTCTTACATTAAAATCATGTGATTACACATGAGGTCAGTAGCTAAATTAACTTGTTCATAAAATAGATTTAAAGTGTATAATTTCATTCATAATGTTGCTTAGGTGCTTCTAAGCTTAGAAAAATTACAAAACATGAACTATGGACACTTGTGATTAGAGGAACTCATACTAAGTCCATCATCATCACCACAAGGCCGAATGGCTTCTTTAAAATGCCAACATTTTCTTAAAACCTTACATAGGATACTTGGGCAAGTCTTTGAGCTCTAGATTATTAAAGTGATGACATAAACTTAAACATGCTATGCACCTCATTTTTATTCTTCATTAGAAATAAAGTGAGAACATAAAATAAACATGAGATGCACTCATTTGTTATCTTTAGAATTTAAGTGATGGCATAAAATATAAACGTGCTAAGCAAGAAAGTAAACATGAGATGCAAGGTTCAATTCTTTATTTTAGTGCTCTAGGCCCCTTGAGGTATTTACCCCAAATCAACAATCAACTTTAAGGTTGAAATAGGTAGGCTTTGAGATTTATTAAGTGAGGATGCACATTCTTGTTTTAATCTTTAAGTTGTTTAGTGATGACTTGAAAATAAACATGCTATGCAAAGCATTAAAGTAAACATGAATGCATCTTATTTTAGATCTTAGCTAGAGCCCTTTTGCAAGACTTTAAAGGAACATGAAACCTCAACCCATTATGTATCATAAGGCAAGCTTTAGAGTTCTTAGCACCTAGACTTCAAGGAAGTCTTAAGGTTTGAACTTCATCATCAAGCTCAAAAAATAGACACAAAGCTCAACACTTTGTCTAAACAAAATACAAGAACTAAATCATATTCTTTATTTTATTGCTCATGGGCTTCAATCTAGAGTAAAACTCTTAGAACGGCCGACCAACTTTAAGGTTGGCAAGGGTAAGCTTAGAGCTCTTTGAAAACATGTGATTAATTTTCTTTAACAAAACTTTTGTGATCTACTTTACATTTTTAGCAAACTTTGTTCAAACCAAGGCAAAGGAAACTGAAATCTTTCAAGGGAAAAGGAAAAGGAAACCAAACCATTTAAGAAAGAAAAGGAAAAGAATCGAAAATGAAACCAAGGAAAAAGAAAGAAACACAAGCATGTATGGTCCAAGACCAAGTTGTTTCAAGCTTTAGAGGTTTCTCACATGACAACAACAAGTCATTATCTTGAAACCTCATCATCAAGCTCATGTTCTCTTCATAAAAAGGCCTCTTGGCCGAAATGAAAAGAAAGAAGGAAAAGAGTTTGAACCAAGAGAAAACTAGAACTTTTCTTAAGGAAAACAAGTAAAACTTGAAAACAAAACCCCTACCTAAGGAAGTCTTTGGAATGGAAGAAAGAAAGCTTGATTCTTGAAGAGTTGAGAAGACAAAATCTCCTCTTGGAAGTGATGATGGATTTGGCCAAGGAGGATGCTCAAGGAAGATGATTTTTCCTTGAGTTTCTAAGCTTGGGAATGGAAAGTTTGAGTGTTTGAGAGATGGTTTAAGGTGAGGTAGTGGTGGTTTATGGTTGTTTGTGGTGGTTTGTGGTGGTGGCAAGGTTCTTGAGAGGAAGAAGAAGATGAAGAAGATGAAGAGGAATTTGAGAGAAAAAGCAAGAAAGTGCAAGACAACTAAACTTAGCAAATGATCTAAAGTGTATCAAGGTTCTTCAAGGCTTGGTATTTATAGAAAATTTTGCACAATGGAGGCTGCACAAGGGAGGATGGCCGACGGCCTTGCTTGGTCAATTGGGGAGGAAAATATCTCTTACAAGGTATGGGCAAAGGCATGGTTGAAAGCATGGTGAGGTATGGTTTGAGGTATGGCCTAGGCATGGCTCTTGAGTGAGAAATCAAACAACATGTGGCACTTCTCCTAGGCCATGTATTCGGCCAGATTGGGCAGCAAAGGGGAATTAATTTGCTCATGTAATTGTGTTTTAGTGATGTGTTTAGGTGTTTCTTTGATTAAGGTTTTGGTTAGGAGTTGTAAGAAAGTGTTTAGGTGAGGTAATTGAGTAATTAGGAATGTCAAGACTTGATTAGGGAGTGGTCATACTAGATTAACAAATTAAATTCATTTTCTTAGTCAAATGAGGTATGGCACAATTCCTTAATTTAAGGAATTGGAAAGAGAAAACACTATTCAAGATTCCATGACTAGGAATCTTGAATTAAAGAATGCAATTAGAGTTTATCTAAGCAATCTTAGGTTCTAATTAACCTTAATAAATTATTTTGACTCTAGATTAATTATCGAAATAAATTAATCTTCGATTAGAGCCTAATATTGCTTAGGTTTGCTTAATTGCGTCATTAGGCTCACTGTACACTATTTTAGGGGCAAAATGGTAATTTTGCACTAAAACCTGCCTACCTTCCTGACTAAACATCAAACATCACTTAAAAACATCATTCTAAACTTCCTGGAAAAATTTCGGGCTCAAACGGCACCTTTTACCCGCGTAGAACATGAGGGTATTTTGGTCATTTTGAGCCGAAATTAGAAAACGAGATTTTCACCTCGAATATCAAACATAACAGTTATAACCCCTTCAAACATTGAGTTGACCCATTCGAGGACTGCCGAAGCAACTATCCTCGAATTCGGTAAAATGACCTCAAGGGCATTTCGGTCATTGTACTCGACAGCAAAAATCGGGTGTTACAGGACTAGGTACTCAGCCTATGACCAAGCTCGGGGCTATGTCCTGGATTAGAAATATGGGCCCTAGACCTCGGCCCAATCTTAGAGGACTCTCCAAGGGGTCCCACTATAGAAATTTTAATTTATAAATAACAGATATTCTAAAATTTTTATTGTTTATCATTGATCTAATTCTCAATATGACCTGTGACATATGGATATTATAATTGATATTAGGTGCCAGGATTGCTTGGAATAGTAGAGATTAATGAGTTCATGGCTATTTGATTCCTTTGACCTATGAGAAGAACCCAGTAGAGAGAATACTCCTCCTATCACCTTTGCAATGTCAAATACATGTTCTATCTCAATGAGGCAATAGTCATCCTGAAGTGGTTCAAGGGCCTCTTATTAGTAATAAATAGGCTAAACCTACCCATTATGGCTTAGTCCATTTAAAATAACTAAAATATATCCACGTTAACAAAAATTAACACGGTTAAGCCCAATAACAAGAATTAATCATAAAATAGGCTAAACAATATAGTCCAATATTTTAGAATCCAGTTAATCTGGAATCAAATTGAAATTGTAACAAAATATGATTTATGCCAGTCCACATACACATAAAATATCCAACATTCTCCCACTTGGACAACATAAATAAAAACATTATGTTATTCTAGATTAATCAACAATATGTAGCCATAAAAATGTACCAAAATGAGCCAATATTAAGCATGAAAAGGTTCAAAATGGAATTATAAGCATCTTAACACTGCAAAAAAGTCATACTCGAAGGAGTAGTGATATCATACATTGTAAGATACCTATATCACGTGACCCAATAACAAAAGTGGAATATGAATAAATGGGGAAACACAACAAAACGACATGCCAAAGTGTGAATAAAGTGCAATTTTCCAACAAAATGGCCTAAGCATTCGCCCAAGATGTTCTATAAGATTCAATAAATCTTATCACAACAACGAGATTGAGAGTGGGTCCAAAATGTCTCCATAATATCCCATCACAATATATACATATACAATAATAATTAAATTAATTAAATTGCACAAAAAATATATTGCAATATCAATAGGAACAATAACCATTACTTGAACTGTAACGCCCTGATTTTTTTTAGAGTACAAATGACCAAAATGCCCCTGAGGTCATTTTTACCCAAATTTGAGGGAGTTGTCCCAGTCCTCAATGGGTCAACTCAATGTTTGAAGGGGATTATATTGTTACATTTGATATCGAGGTGAAAATCTCGTTTTCTGAACTTTCGGCTCAAAATGATCAAAATACCCCTGTTCTACACGGTAAAAGGTGCCGTTTGAGCTCGAACTTTTCCAGGAAGTTTAGAATGATGTTTTTAAGTGGTATTTGATATCTAGTTTGGCCAGAAGGTCCCAGCAGTTTTAGTGTGAAATTACAATTTTGCCCCTAGAATAGTGTCCAGTGAGCCTAATGACGCAATTAAGCAAACCTAAGCAATATTAGGCTTAATCGAAGATTAATTTATTTCGATAATTAATCTAGAGTCAAAATAATTTATGAAGGTTAATTAGAACCTAAGATTGCTTAGTTAAACTCTAATTACATTTTTAATTCAAGATTCCTAGTCATGAAATCTTGAATAGCGTTTCTCTCTCCAATTCCTTAAATTAAGGAATTGTGCCCATACCTCATTTGACTAAGAAAATGATTTTAAATTGTTAATCTAGCAAGATCACCCTCCTAATTAAGTCTTGACAACCTTAATTACCCATTTCTCACCTAAACACTTACTTACAACTCCTAATCCATGGCCTAGCCAAATTACCTCTTAAACACACACATAAAGCAACATTAAAATGAGAATTTTTCCTCCCCATTGGCCTTAATTATGACCGGCCACTCCCCAATTAATCATCCATCACATGTTTCATTTCTAATAAAATATGCTTAAAGAAACTTGTGTGCCCATGCCTTGCCCATGCTTTCCACCATACCTCACCATACCTCATGGAACAAATTCTCTCACCTCATGGAACATGAGGTCAAGGCCTTCCTCCCCAATCAGCCACATGGTTGCAATTTCTGTATAAATACCATGCTTGGATGAACTTGGTTGCATTTTGTTCATTTGCCAAGTTTAGCTTCAAAGAGTAATCTTGAGTTCTTTCTTTTTCTCTCAAAGATTCAAGAGTTCTACCATCCTTCTCATCTTCTTCTTGCTCACAAAGAACCATCACACAAACACCATAAAACTTCCATTAAACACATAGACTTTTCATTCCCAAGCTCAAAAACTCAAGCAAACCTTTCTCCTTTTCTTTTTCCTTTGGCCGAATTTCCTTTAAGCATCAAGGAAGGAGTTGTTCTTTTCATCTTGTTTCAAGATCAAGCTTCTTCTCATTTCTTTCAAGGCTTCCTTAGGTAGGGTTTTGTTTTAAAGTTTTTGCTTGTTTTCTTCAAGAAAAGTTCTAGTTTCTCTTGGTTCAAACTCTTTTTCCTCTTCCTTTTCATTTCGGCCAAGAGGCCTTTTTATGAGGAGAACTTTAGCTTGATGATGAGGTTTCAAGATAATGACTTGTTGTTGTCATGTGAGAAACCTCTAAAGCTTGAAATAACTTGGTCTTGGACCATACATGCTTGTGTTTTCTTTCTTTTCTTTATCTTATTTTCGGTTTCTCTTCCTTTCTTTCTTAAATGGCTTCGGCTTCCTTTCCCTTTTTCCTTTGAAAGATTTCAGTTTCCTTTGTCTTTACTTGAACAAAGTTTGCTAAAAATGTTAAGTAGATCACAAAAGTCTTGTTAAGAAAATTAATCACATGTTTTCAAAGAGCTCTAAGCTTACCCTTGCCAACCTTAAAGTTGGTCGGCCGTTCTAAGAGTTTTACTCTAGATTGAAGCCCATGAGCAATAAAATAAAGAATATGACTTAGTTCTTTGTATTTTGTTTAGACAAAGTGTTGAGCTTTGTGTCTATTTTTTTGAGCTTGATGATGAAGTTCAAAACCAAAGACTTCTTTGGAGACTTAGTGCAAAGAACTCTAAAGCTCACTTTATATTGTTAAGATGCATATTGGGTTAAGGTTGTGAAGTTCCTTTAAAGTCTTGTAAGAGCTCTAGTTAAGATAAAATGAGTTGCACATTTACATTTATGCCTTGCATAGCATGTTTATTTTGATGTCATCACTAAACTCTCAAGAATAACTAAATGGACTTGCATTATCATGTTTAAATTCCAAGCTTGCATTTCATGTTTATATTTCAAGCCATCACTTAATCTTTGAAGATAATAATGAGGTTGCATCTCATATTTATTTTATGTTATCACTTTAGTTTCCAATAAAGAATAAAATGAGTGCTTATCATGTTTAAATTTATGCCATCACTCTCAAAGACTTGCCCAAGTATCTTGCATAAAGTTTTAGAAAATGGAGGCATTTCAAGGAATGCCATTTCGGCCTTGTGGTGATGATGATGGACTTGGATGAGTTCCTCTAATCATAAGTGCCCATATTCTAAGTCTTGGAATTTTTCTAAGCTTAGATGTACTCAAGGAACTTTATGAACAAAGTTTTATGTTTTAAATCCATTCCTTGAGCTAAATAATTTAGCTACTGACCTAGCATATATTTTTATGATTCTAGTGAGATAAATTGGTTTCTAAAAGAGTTTTGAGTCCCTAAAAGTATTCCAAGAGAAAACTAGCAACTTGTATGCATTTTAATTCATGAGATTATGTGATTTTATGGGTTTTACATTTTGGTTCTGCCCTCTCATGATTGGCCTCTGTATAAATTCTGTTTTATGGTGTTAAAATATGTAAAATTATGTTTGAGTGAAGCAAGGAACGATTTAGAGAAGTTAGGAAAGAACAAGTAACTAAAAAGGATTTAAAATGTGAATTCTAGATCACTTAGATGCACAAATTTGTAATTATATTCCAGCATAGTTGGACTTAAGGAAAATGGTTTATAATTAGTGGATATGTGTAGGAATCCCTCATAATTGGTTTAGGAGTTAATTATAAAGCCTTAGGCAAAGACGGAACTTAGAAAGGGTCAAAGGAGATTCTAGGACCCCGTAATCATAAGGCAAAATTTTGCCCAAAATAACTAGAGCTATTTGGTTATGTTATAAATCATAAATATTAGGGAAAATTATAGGTAATGATCCCTTAGGTGTTGTAAAAATCCATAATGAAGGATAGGATAATTGGAACACAAGTCTAAGACCCATAAAGGCCAAAGCATAAGACATCATGAGATAGGAGGTTGTGATGTGAGCATGTGCCGCCGTGTGGGTATACTCATGATGATGTGAATATGTTAATATCATGAACTTGAGGCTATATGTGTATTTGTGGCATGTTGCTATGAAGATGTGGTATGCTATGTTTACAATGCATAAGAATATATGATATGTCATATGAGGTTTTATTGTTGCATGCTCATGTTGCATTCATACAAGATATGATAAAGAGGAAATGATCCCATTATGACTTCCCGAGTTAAGGGTTGTACGGGGTGATCCAAGGAAAGAGATATGTTTCCTCTTTTTTACCCCATATGAATCTAGTGACGGCTAGTTAGGATGAGCTCATTCCTAGGTGATGGGTGATTAGGAGTTTTGATGACTATGTTAAAATCGGGGGCCGGCATGTTGGGTGGATTTTGGTGACCATGATGAGGGTGGAAAAAGTTATGAAAGGAACTCACGGAGTTCAAGTATGAAAAAGTAAAAGACGCACATGCATATGTTTCATAGATGCTCTGATTAAGTGATATGTGTTATCTATGTGTACTGTAATGCTCAAGTATTGCCATGCATACATAAAATATCTGCTGCATTCATACCATGAAGACTCATGCTAAAAGGAACCCACTTCGATAATAGGATTTGAGAAATTAAAAATTGAACCTATGCATGTATACCTCTTTCATAATGAAACCCAAAGTGGCTGGGCGACGATGACACTTGTGTTAAAGTCGAGGCCCTCCTGAGAATCTTGTATAAGTATTCTCACCCTTTGTCTTTCCCTCCTATGACGTCTCCAGGTGGGATTGATGGATGTTCGTGATTTTCCTTGAAGCGCGAGCGTAGGAGTACGCACATCGGATTAGAGGGCTCAATGGAAGCTTGAAGACTAGTCTAGCCTGTTTATAGTTATGTTTAGTGTTAGTTAACCTTGCTTAATGTATCTAGTATCTTGAGGTGTCCTTATATTTATAAGGGCATCGTTGTTTTGCTATAATTATAATATAATACTACAAGTTATGTTGTGTTTATTCTATGGTTTGTTTATGGTTGTTATGGTGATGTATACCTGGTTGTTATGTTTCTTGTTTAGAAGTCGGTCCCTATGTGCATGCGCGGCTCGCATTTTAAGTCTTAAGTTCAAAAAGAAAAATTTAGTCGTATTTTCAGTACTCGTATTTTAAAGAAAGCCAAGTCAAGTTCTGAAACGAAGACGTAACCACTAATAACTAGCCGAATGCGACTCGAGCGTATTAGGTGAAAGTTAGGGTGTTACATGAACAATGTCTCAAAACATTATTCAATGTCTCAAATATCACAAATATAAAGTCATAACAAAACATAAAAATAAATTTCCACTAATCTAAAACATCAAAAGAGCTCAATACCCATACAGGTTACATGATCAACAAAAGTTTTAATAGCTATGCCTTTTGTTAAGGGATCGTCAATTATAAGCATAGTAGGATATGCTCAACATGAGTTTTAAACTCTTGGATCTTCTCTCTCACAAACATAAACTTTGTCTCAAAGTGCTTTGTCCGCTTTGAGCTCTCATTATTATGAGAGAAGCTTACCACAACAGAATTATCACAATATATAGTCAAAGACCTAGATGTAATCTCCACAAAATCAAACTCAGCTATAAAGTTTTTTAACCATATCGCTTACTCGTAGCCTTATAACAAGCTACATACTCTCTTCCATTGTTGACATAGTTGTAAGAGTTCTTTTGACACTTTCCAAGAGATAGCTTCTCCAACTAACATGAATACATAACTTGATGTGGACTTATGATCATATGGACAACCACCATTATCAAAATCAGAATAACCTGTTACCTCAAGATGATTTGACCTCCTGTATGTAATCATATAATCTTTGGTACCCTTTAGATACCTCAAACACGTTTTGCAACTGCCAATGTGCCATACCAGGTTTACTCTGTAGGTATAAAGTGCACGAGAAGGGGTTAAATCGTGATTTGCTTCTTTTGCATCTGAAACATTTAACAAAACACTATCAAGCATTAAGCTTGAAGTGTAGCGGAAATGAGATTAGTTGATTTAGAAAGTAAGTGTCTGAAGCATAGAATATGTAATAGAACTGTTAACCCGATATAGGCAGTTAACCAGCGTAAAAGAAAAGTAAAAGAGATTAATGAGAAGAAGAAATGACACAAAAGTTTTATACTAGTTCGGCCAAATCTACTTACATCCAGGATTCAACACACGTTGAGGATCCACTAAACATCTTTCTCAAACTAGAGAAAGAACAAGGATAATCTTTACATTAGCTTTCCCAAGCTCTCACATGTGACCAGGAGACAACCCCTCCTGTCACAACTTTAGTAGTTATTCTCTAGCCTCTCCAAGCTTAACTAAGTAGTTATCACTAGACTCTCTAGGATGAACCTTGAGTAGTCTTGTACTAGCCTCTCCAAGCTAAAATCGTGACATGTAGACAACCCTTACTATCATGTTGAAAGTAGTTATTCACCAGTCTTTCTAAGCTTGAACCCTAAGTAGTCTTACTAGCCTCTTCAAGCTAAACCCGTGACAAGTAGATAACCTCTACTATCATGTTGAAATTAGTTATTCACAGCCTCTTTAAGCTGAAGTGAGTAGTTTTTCACAGCCTTTCCAAGCTGAACCATGACCAGTAAGAATACCTTACTATTGCATTGCAAATAATTTTACATTAGCCTCTCCAAGCTATCTCACATTGATCACTACTGGATCAAGGATACAAAGGTTTGTGTTTGGGTTGCCACTCAAACTAACCTACACTCAAGTTTCCTTAAAATATACATGAATAACTTGGGATAACTTGAATGACTTCTTTATAATTTCTTCCTAAGAAGAACATATACAAGAACGTAGAAAAAAGATTTTTACAAGTAAGGAAACTAATTACATGATATGATGAACCTTACAAGATATGAGGAGAAATTTCATAGAGCTTCCACTCTTGTGTAGTGTCAATCTCTTATTTGTTTGAGCATAACATCTCTTTATAGATGGTCTTCCTTTCATCTGTAAGGCATGTATACATACTTTGCACGATATAATATTCACTTCTATTAAATTCAATCTCTTTATATGAGATAAATCATGTTTGTACATGCAAAATGAAATTATTCTCACTTCAAGTCCATGTTATGCAATCCAGAAATACATGTATACTATGACAAGAAACTCTAGATAGATATTAGCCGTTCTTCAAAGTATTTTCCTTAAATTGGTTTTGTTGTCATTCAAAACACATATTGCGTTAAAGCTTTCTGAAGGGTTCTAGAGCTAACAATCTCCCCTTTTTTATGATGACAAACTAATTTGAATAAAATCTTTTGAAGAGATGTTTGAAAAAAGTAAAATTGAATATGTTATGATAATAACTATTCTTTCAAAACAGCATAGGTAACTTTCAAGAAGTTCTTTTCTTAAGTCATGATATGAATAGGTTCAAAAACTTTCTATAGCCTTAATTAACTTAAATCAGAGCTATTTTTTTGTAAAGGAACCTTTTGAACTTGCTCATAATTAAGTCTGAAATGTATCAAAGTGATATTCAAACAGATTTCTTTGATTAAGTCATTTTTACACAACCAGCTTGATTTTCAATTATTTAAAGAAACTTTCTAAAGAAAAGCTTGCTATTATAGAAAAAAATAATACTTATGATAATTTATCTTGATTAATTTCCATATTCAGCACAGCTTTGTCCAAGCCAAAAAAAAAATGAAAACAAATCTTATAAAGGAAACGTGATCTAGCATATATGATAAGAGAAAACATACTGATGCTTGTGTAGTTTCTGATGCTCAAAGAAACCTTGATAGATGTACCAACATATTACTACACAAGGTTTCTGAAGCTCATTAGGGATTAATCCAAATATATCAGAGCAAAGCATAAAAGAGCTTTTTTTTTTAGCTGTGAAACTTCTCACATAAGTATCAAAACATGAAAGGAAATCAATTTTTGTGAAGCCAAAACTAGAAACGCTCATGATTTTTATGAAAACATACTCATTGATACATATGAAACGGGATATAACGCATTATATGCCATATAAGCACAGTACACTTGAGAGAGTTATGAGGCTCACAAATTGATCTTAGTTGTATCAAAGATTATAGGAACAAGTTTCTAAAGGGTACAGAAACTATGCACAACTATATTTTGATCAAGTTATACAGAGTTTAGAGAACTTCTCATATGTGTGTCAAAGAGAATGTATTTTATAAAAGCATCATTTTAAGCATGTCATGCATATCGAAGCACATCAAATAGATATGAGTATTAGAGCAACAAAAGAAAGATTTTGTGCTTTAAAAGATACTTCCCAAAGCTAATCACAAGTACACATGTGAGCTAAATATCCTAGCATGCTAACGAATAAGTAGATTAGACTACACACGTAAGAGGTAAAAGGAAAACATCTGCTAGCATGATATATGATTAGTTAAGCATAAGAAGACATCGATATGTATCAAAGCTAAAAGGATAACATAAGCATGATAAATTGAACAGATAAAATGAACTATATAAAAACAAGATAAAAAGATTGTCAAAAACATAAAAAAAATTGTTCGAAGCAATAAAAGAATATGCATGCTAAAAAAATTCTCTAAGCTCCGCCTCAGCATAGGCTCCCCCTGAATTCCATAGCACTTGATTTTCTTCATCTATTTTCTTTTCCATTTTGTCATCAGCAAAAATGGGTGTCCTGGAATTAGAGACATCATCTTCAGCTTTGGCATCTCAGCTCTTGTAGAATATCTTGCTTAGTTGAAGAACCTAAAGCTACAGTTCTTCATTTGTCTAGTTGGGCGCCATGCTCTATGATTGTTGCCTCAAGCCAATCCTCTCTAATGGAAATTTCTTAGATGTTAGGATGATTTGATGGAGTTGAAAGCTTGCAGAGTCTCAGTTGAGGGCGAGACGGTAGGTTGATAGGTACTGGAGCGCTCAGGAGATGGATCAAGAATGTCTAGGGTAGTCTCCTAAGACTTAGGCAATTCAATGTGTTTCAGGATATAGAGTAGCAAAAAGTGGAGAGGATGGCATGGGGTAGGTGGGAGCAGAGAAGTAGGCTTAGGGATAGAAGGAGCAATCTTAACTATCTAAGCCGAGGTAGAAGTAACGCCTTTTCACTAAGAGGAGCACCACACTAATGCTCTATTTCTTCTTTTATTTATGTGATGCAGATGGAAGGAGAAGGTTGAGGCACCAATAAGATGATTGTGGTATCTTGTTTATGATCCTCTTCAGCTGGCTCTTCAATGATGGACTCCATTGATGGTCTCTCATAGTCATCTCTAGTCTGATCATTCCACTTAGCCTAGTTTTCTTAATGTTAAGGCTTTCTTCTTCTTCTTCAATGAGGATGCTCCTGCTAGTTCTTCTTCCTCTACATTTTCTTCTTCAGGTGAGGATTTAGAGTCACAAATAATGACTTAGTAATAGGCCTTTCATATTTTGCAACTTCTTTATTCATTATGGAGATTCTGGACTCATACATAGGCATCTATTTGTATTTGAGCCAAACATCTTTTCTACTAATGACCTTTACTGGTTTGACCGCCACCTGAGTTTCTTGTGGTAAGACTTCTTTTTTTTTTTTTTTTTCTTTCTTTAAAGTGATGAAGCATAGTGGATTCCTCTTCTTCTTCCTAGGTTCTCAGGCTCACTTTCTATGAGCACTAGCTTTCTTTTCCTTAAGCTTTTTCTTGTTGAGACTCGGCCTTCTGTGAGGCTTCTCTAGCTTGATCACCTCTTGTCCGAAGACTCTGCCTTGTTGATTCAGAAACTGGATGATGGACCTATTTCTTGAAGTTCTAAAAAGAAGGTGTGAATATAGTTCCTTCTAATAGCTCATATCACTCAGGAAGAAGTGGGAAGTGCATATGTTGGAGAAGCCTTGTCAACAACATTCCATATGGAACACTGGAAGTTCTCCATTTTTCTTTTGTGGTTACACTCATCATATAATCCAAAATGAGCATTGGTAGGCTCACTCTTCTCTTTGCCATCAGGCAATAAAGAAGCATGTAGTTGATGCCAACAAGTGCATCTGTGTTTATATATGGGGTAAAATAGAGAATTGGACTCCTGTATATACCTTCCTAGCCCTAGCACTTAAGAAGGAAGTAGTGATTTCATTTGGCTTGTGAAAGATGGAATCAGTTAATACCAGACACATCTCCTTCATTTATTCCTAGAGAGTGAGCCCAATAAGGAACTCAGATAACACCGCATTTGGTGTTTTGATGATCTTAGAGAGTCCTGAAGCCGTGATCTTGATGGCACAATCTCTTATCATAGTTTTTAAGGACGAAGTTGAGAGTTTCTCCAAATGAGAGTAGAAAGTGGTAACTAATCATGGGAAGACTAGTTCACTGATCTCTAGATATTTCTCCATTTCTGAAAGGTAAAGACTTCATCAAGAATAGCTATTCTTCACGAAGATCTTTCCTCATGACTTTCAAAGAGCCATCTTCCTTGATGCAAAAAATCTTTCATAGTGATCCTACATGCTAGGATCATCATACATGTGAAAAGAAGCTTTCTCAACAGTAGATTGATCCAAAATTTTCCCTTTAGCCATTGATGAAATAAAGAGTATATGTACAAAGAAGAGATAAAAGGATGATGTAAAAGATTGAATCTTGAGAAGATTTGTCAGAAGATTTGAGGTTTCAGTTCAGGGATGAGGGTTTGAGAGAAGGAGGTTGCGGTTACAGAAGAAAGATATGAGAAGATGAGATAGTTGAGGTATCATGTTTGAGGTTAAAAATAAAGGTAAAAAGGTGAAGTGTGAGGAGTGGCGGTTATTTAAGTGATGTGACTCTAACTGAAGGTAAGGCGACATGGGTGAGAGAAAACCTAAAAGAGTAGGAATTATCCCACCTTTTTCATCCCTTTTAGAAAGAGAGATTTCTAATGCTTGAGATCTCTTTCTGAACAAATTACTTTTGAGCTTCACTTTTCACTTTCTACTCATTGAAAACTCATCACATACTCATCATAAGCTTATCTTCATATCCTGAATCCTATAACCCTATATATTCTTCATTTTTTAATCATCATCTCTTCTTCTGGCCATCCATCTTCTTTCTAATCTTGCAAACTGATATCTTGATATACCAACTAATAGTTGATCTTAGAGTGATATCTTATGATCTTGTAAACTGATGACTTTGTTAGGTCTTCAGTTTGGAGCTTATGAAGGAAGGATGCCAGAGATGTTCATGCAAGAATGCTCATGCAGTTTTTACAAAAACTTTTAGGTTTAAAAGCTTTTTCAAAACACAAGAGATCTTCAGTTAATGGTTTTGTGAATATATCTGACACTTTGTCTTCATTATCTATAAACATTATCTTAACATCTCCTTTTTGTACACAAACACAGATAAAAAGAGGCTTAACATATATGTGCTTGGATCAAGAGGGCCAGATAGGATTCTTAACAAGATAGGTGACACTAGTATTATTAAGTAGATAGGGATTTTGGAATACCTCAAGAGATAATCTTCTAGTTAGTTCCTTATCCGCAGGATTGGGTACAACAAATTGCAGCAACTACATATTCAACCTCAACAGAGAGAGAGCAATTGTATTCTGCTTTTTGCATGACCATGTGATTACACTTTTTCCAAAGAAATAGCACCAACCATTGGTGATTTTTCTCATAACCCTATCTCTATGAAGTCAGCATCACAATAACCTACAATCTCATAAGAAGTACCGTTTCTCATACCATAAGCCGAGATTAGTAGTACCTGATAAATATCAAAGAATTCTCTTAATAGCATTTAAGTGCGATTGCTTTGGGTTAGATTGAAATCTAGCACAAATTCTCACACTTAATTAAATGTCTAGTCTACTAAGTAAGATACAATAATGAACCAATCATTCCACGATAATTACTTTCTAAAACTTTTTCACCATTCTCGTCAGCATCAATGATTTGATATAGATGCATGGGGGTACTCATTGGTTTAGCTTGATCCATATTAAATTTCTTCAAAAGCTCCTTTGTATATTTTTCTTGATGGATTAAGGTTCCTTCCTTTTGTTTTATTTGCAAAGGAAGAATTTTAGTTTACCTATCATACTTATCTCAAATTCACTCTACATTAATTTGAAAACTTTTCATAGAGAGAATGATCAGAAGTGCCAAATATGATGTCATCAACATATATTTGGATAATCAGAAATTTATTATCTTGTTCAAGAGTAAAAAATAGTAGAATCAACTTTGCCTCTCTTGAACCCATTCTTCAAGAAGGTACTTAATCTATCTTACCAAGCTCGAAGAGCTTGTTTCAAACCATAAAGAGCCTTTGTTAGCTTGAAGACATAGTTGGAAAGGTCTTCATTCTCAAAACCAAAAGGCTACTTCACATAAACTTCCTTAGAGAGAATCCATTTAGAAATGCAGACTTAACATCCATTTGGTAGAGAATGAATCCCTTGAAGGCAGCAAAAGTAAGTAGCATTCTAATGGCTTCAAGCCTAGCTCCTGGTGCAAAAGTTTTATCATAATCAATTCCCTCTTGTTGATTATAACCTTGTGCAACCAATCTTGCTTTGTTCCTTATGAATGTCTCCTTTGTACTAATGATGAGTTTTCAACTGGTCATCCAAACATTGCCTTTTTCGAACTTGGTCAGCTTTGTTTGCAAAGCAACCACCCAACTTTGATTAGTTCAAAGCTTCTTTGATACATTCGGGTTCAAGGTGGAGATGAAAGCACAGTTTGTCATATTTTCAAGGAGTGACTTTGGTTCTCATATCCTTGGAAATGTATCCATGAAAATTGACTTGAGAGACCCTTTAAAATAAAAACTCCCTCAGTTTCTCTATCATTAAGATTCCTCAGCTTCTTTTTCATCTTTAGATTGCTCATCTTCGTGTCTAGAAAAGTTACTTTCTGATTGCTTTGAAGTTTTGAGCATGCTTTCTAAAGAGTTGGTGTTCTGGAGCCCACTTTTTGAAGAGTTAGCTTTCATCTACTTACTTTCTTAAACTTCCTTGAGACTCATTTTCTACTTTCCTCCAGTTCTTTTGAAAACATTAGCAAAGACTTCTTTAAGCTCATTCATCATCTAGCTTAAGACATTTAAGGGTCTTAGGCTTTGAGCTTCTGATCCACTTCCTAGTTCATGATAAGTATATGGTGTAGTCATGGTCTATTTGTTTCTTGGCACTCCAACCAATTAACCCCTTTCACCTACAACAAGAATAATTTTTTATTTTGGTACCCAGACTTTCTTAGGTCCTTTTTGCTTAGTTTACAATGGAGATGTTTCCCATCCTTTCTAAATGATTCCTTTCTCAAGAATCATTTGTAAGGTGGGTATTCCTTCCTATAGAGAAAATAAAAAATATCTTGTATGAGGTTGCATTGCTTCTTCTCTTAGACATCATTTTCATATCTCAACCCTGTTTTCTAAGAATATAGCTTTTGATCTCCCATCATAAGTTCAAGGATTTTGAATTATTTCCTATTTGTTCTTCGATTAGATTTAGAAGCCATGAAGTCTTTTCAAAAAATATAAATTAACTTTCTGACATCTTTTTCATTTCTTTTGAAGACTTCAATTTCTAAGGTATAGAACTTGAAACAAAACACCTTGTAATTTTTCTTTCTTAAGCTTAAGCTTATCAGCTTTAGGCTTGTTCTTCTCAAGTTTCAAGGCAACCTTCTAAGTTCTCTTGGTTGAGATATATAGAGGAAAGCATCTAAGAATTTTCTAGGAACTTATCATATGGAGTAAGTAGAAAAAAAAGATATCAAATTCATATACTCTTACCTTACATTATTCTGTTGAGGTGTATTCGTGCCATGAAGTATAGATTTGTAACATCTTCTAGCTCATCATGACTTTCTGATCTATTCTTTACATCTTCATAGATGCTCCATGTAGCCAACACGCTCTTCTTCTTAAGGTTGAGACTTTTTTGTGATGCCCTGAGCTTGGAACTCTTGAATCAAGATGTTCCTTCTCACTACGGTTCAAGGTTACTCTTCAGGATATTCTTTGCCCTTTTTGTCTTTCCTGAGATTGATATCTCTTCCTTCTTTACTTAACCTTCTCAGGTTTTTGACATTTTCATAGACATAAGATCTCATCTCCATTTTCAATCTTAGATTCTTTATTAGATCTTTCCTCTTCATTTGAGGTTTTAGCAACTTTCATTACTTTAGCTTTGCACTACTTCTAACATGATAGCTTTAGGGTCAAAGATTAAGACGGTTTAAGATCTTCCAAGCAACATGCACAAACTAACCCATATTTCCTTTCACATGTCACAAGCAACAAATATGTCATATTTATCTCTACTTAGTGCACATATGAGCAGGAGCTAGGCTTAGAATTTCAACTGAAATCTCTTTTTTGTTATTCTTGTCCACCTGCTCCTTGGGACTCCTCTTGACATAGAGTGTGCCTTGACAGGTCCTAGAACCTCATCAAACATGCATGGTCTGTTGATAGAATGATCTTCTCCATTTGTCCCTCTGATCTTTATCCTCTACAATCGTTGGATTGCTCAACCTCTTAAAGGTCTTGCTAATACCACTTATAGGTAGAAAAGGGCACGAAAAGGGGAGTGAATCATGCTTTGCTTCTTTTTGCATATGAAACATTTAACAAAATACTATCAAGCATTAAACTTGAACTACAACGAAAATTAGATTAGTTGATTTCAGAAAGTAAGTCTCTGAACCATACAATATGTAACAAAACTGCTAACTCGATATCAGAGGTTTAATCAATAAGAAAAAGTAAAAGAGATTAGAGAGAAGAAGATATGACACAAAAGTTTTATACTGGTTTGGCCAAATTTGCCTACATCTAGTACTCAATACACATTGAGGTTCCACTAAACATCTTTCAAAAACCAGAGAAAGAACAAGGATAGTCTTTACATTAGCTTTTCTAAGCTTTCACGTGTGACTAGTTGATAACCCCTATTGTCATAACCTAAGTAGTTATTCACCAGCCTCTCCAAGCTTAGCCAAGTAGTTATTCACCAACCTCTCCAAGCTTAACCTTGAGTAGTCTTGTACTAGCCTCTCCAAGCTAAACCCTGACAAGTAGACAACCTCTACTATCACGTTGAAAGTAATTATTCACCAGCCTCTCTAAGATGAACCTTGATAGTCTTATACTAGCCTCTCCAAGTTAAACCCGTGACAAATAAACAATCTCTACTATCACGTTGAAAATAGTTATTCACCAGCCTCTCCAAGCTGAAGAGTAGTCTTTCACAAGCCTCTCCAAGCTGAAAGAATACCTTACCTTCGCATTGCAAGTAGTTTTACATTAGCCTCTTCAAGCTTCTCACATGATCACTACCTGGATCAAGGATACAAAGGTTTGTGTTTAGGTTGCCACTCAAACTAACCTACGCTCAAGTTTTAAAATATACATGAATAACCTAGGATAACTTGAATGACTTCTTTCTATCATTTCTTCCTGGGAAGAACATATATCTATTCAAGAATATGGAAAGAAGATTTTTACAAGTAATGAAACTGATTACATGATATGATGAACCTTACAGGATGTGAGGAGAGATTTTCACATAGTTTCCAATCTTGTGTAGCGTCAATCTCTTATTCGTTTGAGTATAGTATCTCTATTTATAGATGGTCTTCCTTGCGACCATTGCCTTTGATCAGATCTCCAAGTGACATGTGTTAATCATTCATTTGTGTCTTGGAAAAGCAATCTAGAAGTGTAGCCTATTTGTTTATCAGGGCTCTTGCAAAAGCCGCTGAAGATTTAGGTCTCTGATGGTACTTCATAAACTACTCTTACTTTCTGAACGTGGTTCTGAACTCTTTCTTCTAGAAGCTGAGGTTGTTAATCAAGTTGGAAGAAGAGATGACTCGAGTTTAAAACTAGTTTTGACTTTAAATTTGAATTTCACAAATTCAAATTTCCCCTTTTCCAGTAACATTCGGCGCTCCATATTGAAGTGAGCTTTCTGACGTGTGGTATCAGTTCCTTGATGATTCTTAGGTTTTCTTGTCTTCAATCATGACTTGTTGATGAACAAAACATTGCGAGTGTGATTATTGAAGATAGTAGAACACTTTGCCTTTAGTGTTTGATGGATATCTTCATTTCAGGTGTACTTTCTAAAGTCCCTTCCTACTTTCTAAAGTCCAGATCTTGGTTTCTTGTATTGATTACTTTCCTTTCATCTGTAAGGCATGTATGCATACTTTACATGATATAATATTAACTTATATTAAGTTCAATCTCTTTATATGAGATAAATCATGTTTGCACATGCAAAGTGAAATTATTTTCGCTTGTGTTATGCAATTGGAAATACCTATATGCTATGACAAGAAACTCAAGGTAGACATTAGCCGTTCTTCAAAGTGTTTTCTTTAAATTGGTTTTGTTGTCATTCAAAACATATTGCGTTAAAGCTTTTTGAAGGGTTCTGGAGCTAACATACTCAAGTATCTCCTAAGTACACCAATAACATAAGCAATATCAGGACATGTGCAAACTTGAATATACATAAGGCTACCAATAATAGAAGAATAAGGAATTTTCTTCATATTTGGCATTAGAAAGATTCTCACCCTTTTGAATGGGTGCAACACAAGGATTACAAGATTGCATATTGAACTAGTTCAGAATTTTATCAATATATCCTAATTGAGACAAACCAAGCATACCACGAGATCTATCATGGTGAATCTCAATGCCCAAAACAAAAAATGCATCACCAAGATCCTTCATATCAAAATGAGTTGTGAGCATCTGTTGGTCTCATTCAAAAATCCCACATCATTAGTAGCCAAAAGGATGTCATCAACATAAAAAAAAGAATAACAAATTTTCTCCCACTATTCTTCAGATAAATAAATTGATCAATTGTATTTTCATTAAAACCAAGAGAGCTTACAATATGATCAAACTTTAAGTACCACTGTCTAGAAGCCTTCAAACCATAAATGGATCTTTTTAATTTACAAACCATGTATTCCTTTCCACTTTCAACAAAACCATCAAGTTGGTCCATATAGACATCCTCAAATAAATCACCATTCAAGAATGTTGTCGTAACATCCATCTGATGAGCTCTAAATAAAAATGAGCAACCAAAGCTATCATAATACAAAAGAGTCTTTAGTAGAGAGGGGAGAATGTCTCTTTATAGTCTCTTCTTCCCTTTGGTTTTACCCTTTATCAACAAGTTTGACGTTGTACCTCTCTATCTCTCTTTTAGCATCACATTTGGTCTGAAAACCCATTTACAACTAAAGGTTTGCAACATTTCAGGAATTCCACCAAATCCCAAACATCATTTATTCACATAGAAGCTAATTCATCCTCCAGAGCTAGCCATTGTGAACCATGAGAATCAAAAATGGCTTCATGGAAAGTAACAAGGTCAGAATCCTCAACACAAGCAAGCTCAAGTTCCTGCAAATAAACAACATAATCCTTGAATCTAGTAGATCTAGGAACATGTTCAGATCGCCTCCATTAAGGCAAAACAATATTAGGATTCTGAACATCATGATCAACATGCAAATCAACATCAGCATCAACAATGGGATCAATGGCTACATCATGAGTGACAACAGTTGGCATAGACTTGGGCAAAGAAGCAATAGGTATAGGAATAATGACATGCTCTTCTCTGAAGCTAACAACATGCGGCTCTTAAGTTATAACATGTTCTGAATTTCAAAATAGATAGCACAATTAGACTCAATAACTCTAGTGGTATATGTAGGACAATAAAATCTAGAACCCCTAGAGCCAATGCAATATCCTACAAAGAAACATCTAATTGCTTTAGGATTAATCTGAGTAGTCCACATTATGAAGAATGTTCTCCTTGATCAATCTCTCCATTTTTCTCGAGAATATGTCCTAACCTCTTATGCCACAACATAGAAGAATTCTCAACAACTTTTTTGCCTTTTCGCCTAACAACATTATTAACATTGGAATGTCGTTGTTCAATAGAAAGAAGATCAAGATTCAACATATACATGTCATTTAACTTAGCATCATAACCAACGACAAGAGATTCATAATATAAAACAACTTTATTAGACCCAAAATAGAAAGAGTAGCTACAATAATCCAAAACAGAAACTAAAATCAAATTCCTTTTCATATAAGGTACACAAATAGTGTCTTATAAAATCAACTCATGTCCACTACTTAATTTCAAGCCAACTACTCCTATACATTCTACTTTAACATTCATTCCATTTCCAACCACAACAAACACCTCTCCTTCATTTGGCATTCTCTTGGTTTTGAGCACTTGCAGAGATTTTGTAATATGAATGGTCATACTAGAATCTAACCACCAAGTATGAGAAGGTACATAACCAAGATTAGATTCAAAATACACCAGAGCTAGATGAATACCTTTCTTCTTCCCTTTTAGCCACTTCTTAAACTTAAAGGTCAGATCATTTGTGCCCAAACACATCACAAAACTTGCAAGTGCCATTGAATCACCATTTCACACCAGATAGTTTACCATCTTCATGAACTAAATGAAGTCCAGACTTATCACCCACTTCTTCTTGAACCAAGGCTTGCTACTCTTTCCTTTAAAATGATTCTTCTTCTTGTCATGACTCTTATGGAAAACCAACTAAACAACTTGAGCCTTACCCTTCCTCATAGTTTGCTCCTCCTGATTAAGAATAGCTATGAGCTCATTAATAGACCACTCTTCTTTTTGTGCATTATAAGAAGTCCTCAAACATCAAATTCAAAGGAAGAGAGTCCAATACCTGCCAAACCAAAAAGTCACTTCCAATTCCAATTTCATGGATTTCAACTTGTTGTACCAATTGGTGAACTTCATAGCATGCTCATGAACACCAGATACACCATCATATCTAGTCTCTGTCAATAGTGAAAGGCTAAGTCTTTCCAGTCTTATCAAATTTCTTGAATTTCTTACCCACAAACTCAAGAAACTCCTTAGCATTGTTTGTCAGGAACATTATCTTTGATGGTCTTGTCCATAGTGAACTTCATCAGCTCTATTAGAATAAGCCTACTTATCATCTTTTGCTATAAACGCAAAGACTCAAGTGTGGGAACTTTAGGCTCATTCTTAGTAAGGGCAGCATCAACATTAAAAATGGCAAGGAATTTAACGAGCCAGCCCAGATTCTCATAATTTGTTTCATTCAACTTTGGTAAAATGTTCATATTCATTAGCAAAGCTGAAATTTGTACATTAATGGGAGATTTTTGTCAAGCATATCCAATAGATGAAATAGAGCTTATAATAACGATAAAGTCACCTTATGCAATTGTAGTCCAGAAGGGTCCCAAATTACAATGCATAAGTTATCTCCCATATTAGAAAATAATTATATTCCAGAGCTAGTATTGAGAGAATACTAAAAACTTTAAAAAATTTAAAGACAACACTACCAATTTCGTCCCTCTAAAATTTCATGTCGACCAAATTGGTCCCTATAAAAAATAAACTCTCAAATTGGTCTTTGCAAAATTGAATAGTCGGCCAAATTAGTCGTTACAAAAAAATCTCTCAACTTAGTCCTTGCAAAAGTGAATTATTGATAAGTTAGTCCTCCTCGCTTGACTTATCAAGAGGGACTAATTTAGTTGATTCTTCAATTTTGTAGGGACCAATTTGTCTGATTTGAAGTTTTACAATGACCAATTTCGTATTTTTAGGGACCAATTTGTCCAACTATTCAATTTTGTAGGACCAATTTGAGAGTTTTTTTTAATATAGGACCAATTTAATACGTAAAATTTTAGAGGGACCAAAATGGGTGTTTTGTTAAAGTAATTATCATCATGAACTATATCAATAAGGACAAACCAATAGGGCAAATGCATTATTAAAATAATTCTCAATGCCACAATAGTAACAAAAGTTTTCATATAATAGCATTTTATAATAATTCCCGCAAAGATGAGCTCACAACCATGACAAAATACCCAACAATAGTACAAAAGTTGGTCTAAAAGCATATCTCATAAATATATATATCACAAAACTTTACAATAATAATATAAGAGTGTGCTAGATATAATGTGTCTAACAATGGTAGAAATATGCACAAAAAATTTCAGACCAAAATTTGGAGAGCATCTAATATTTTTAAGCAATTTATACAATGAAAAATTAACAATAATTATTTCTGATGCCCATAAAAATAAATAAAAAATACCAATAATTTTAAAGTATCCAAAAACCCCAAAATGAAAAAAATGGGTGAAAACGAGCCTCGGATGGGCTCGCACATACCCCACGCACCTGGGCCCACAAGTGGGCAACGCATGTGCCCATTGTTCATCATCCTTGACCTTGAGACAGGTTGACGCGACCTATGGATACCGAAACAGGTTGAGAGCGATTTCTTGCTCAATTCTCAACCAAATCGAGTAATTTTTGTCTCATTAGAACGCAATCAAGAGCTCTACAAAACCCATAAAAAATTGTGAATAATCATGGTCTATAACATCTGGGCTTCTTTAGTGAAAAATAGCGTGGATATACTTGGTTTTTGGGCAATATCTATCTATATACTTGATGAAAACTCATGATTTTGGTGTCAATAGGTTTGAAATTTCATGTTCTATAAAAGCCCTAAGGAAATCAAACAATTTCTCACACATATGGGTTAAGGTTTGTCAGGTTCAAAGATAGGGTTCATATTTTAAAAACGAAATTCTCTTTGTATACTAAACCATTTCAGATGATTTTTATGTCAATTATCTCAAAAGATCATTAACAAAAGCCCTCAATCAATTTTGAAATTAATCGGTGAAATCACAGAATCCCAAATTGGTATATTAGGTTTCATAACAAATACAAATTTTACATTTTAAACACCTAATCTGGAATATACTATCACATCCATATAAGAATTAGATTGGATCTAATACCACTTGTAGAAATTTTAATTTATAAATAACAAATATTCTAAAATTTCTACTGTTTATCATTGATCTAATTCTTAATATGACATGTGATAGATAGATATTATAATTGAGATTCGGTGCTACGATTACCTGGACTAGTAGAGATTGATGAGTCCATAACTATTTGATTCCTTTGACTGTGAGAGAACCAAGCAACAAAAAGAATACTCCTCCAATCATCACTGAGTTCCAAATACATGTTCTGTCTCAATGGGAAACAGCCACACTGAAGTGGTTAGGAGTAGTTGTAACGCCTGGGACGAGACAAGGAGTGATTGCGGGTGCAAGAAGGTACGGATAGGGCGGCTCCTCCTCCAAGCGAAGAGGTACATGAATGAACCGATTACACACCGAATGAGAGGATCCTGAGTCTCTATAGGTATGGGACTATAGTTAAGAAGGGCTTATATGAATCAAATGGTACTACCTATGCCACAAAGATACATCTTTCTTTCGGTAGCCCATCACAAAAGAACTTCAGTTAAGCATACTTGACTTGGGGTAATTTTGGGATGGGTGACCTCCTGGGAAGTTTTCCTAGGAAACGTGTGAGTAAGGATAAAGTACCTGAAAAGACCCGTATCGGTTTGTGGGGACAAGTCGTCAATCCATAAAACGGTCAGGATGTTACAAATGGTATTGAGCCTGCACCTTTCCCAGGTACGGTGTGGTTCAAGGATGAACCAAGCGAAGCTGGTGGGCATATAACGCCTGGGACGGCGGGAGTAATCGCGTGTGAGAAAGCACGGACAAGGAGCGGCTTCTCTCCAAGCGGAAGGTTACATGAATGAACGTTACACACTCGAATGAGAGGGATCCTAGTCTGTATAGGTATGGGACTATACATTTAAGAAGGGATTATATGAATTGATTGGTACTACCTATGTCACAAAGATACATCTTTCTTTCGATAGCCTATCAAGAAGAACTCCACAGTTAAGCGTGCTTGACTTAGGGCAATTTTGGATGGGTGACCTTGGGAAGTTTCCCAGGAAGCGTGTGAGTGAAGACAAAGCACGCTAAAAGACCCATGTTAGTTTGTGAGGACAAGTCATCAATCCATAAAGTCAGGGATGTCCAAGGAGTTGTCTTTTTGGTTAGTAACAGAATGGGCTAAACTACCCATTATAGCTTAGCCCATTTACAATAACTAAAAGATATCCATTGTTAACAAAAATTAATAAGTTAAGCCCAATAACAAAAATTAATCATAAAATGTGCTAAACAATATGGTCCAATATTTTGACATCCAATTAATCTGGAATCAAATTGAAACTGTAACAAAATATGATTTATAAGTCTACACACGTAAAATATCCAATACCCACAACTTAATCACATGACATAGTGGCTCCTATAGATTCTCCACTAATTTAGTCTAGAATATCTCCTAAATTGACTATTGATTATACGAGATCCTTATTAGCTCACGTTGTTATTATATCATATCTCATACAAATATGAAATATATTTAATCTCTACTAAATCATCGAATGTCTCCATTACACAGTGAAGATTATCTCCTAACTATAAGGTCACCTCACACAATATAAGGGCTCAATGCCTCAGGTATCACAAGCTTATTACATGCTATTTTATTACCACTTTATGCCTCATTCACTCACTTGACTTAGCATTGAAATGTCTTTGCAAGTATCACACTCCACTTATATGGATGTTAGAGCTACTTATACCCTTGTCTCTACTTCTAGCTCAGAACAATAATATTTATAACTTTTGAGATAATATTTGTAAGAGTATTTTTGCTGATATAAAAATTTAGCTGAATGAATATGTAAATTATTTCTACAAGCAAACGAATGCAAATTGTTTCACTAATATCATATATATATATATATATATATATATATATATATATATATTATATAGTCGACGATACATTTACACACACTAGTCGTAATCTAGTTGCACTTCCATCGGGTTAGGTAGTCTGGGGACGACGGAGTCTTTCATTTAATCTCTTGACCTTTCCTTTTGTTCTATACAAATTTCGAAACGTAGCAAGCTGCTATATCCTTGACAGTTTCAGAAAAAACAGACGAAAGAGGGACAACTTTCAACTATTTGAGAAAAATAATATGGATAGGAAAATGATTTATGCTTCTATTATACTCTCCTAAATATCCCTCAACATATAATACAAAGTAATAGTGCTATATCTTTTCAAATTTCAAGATGTTGAATTTATTATTCTCTCTAATTTTTATTAATAGTCAAAATCTTGTCATTTTAATATATTAAAAAGTTGTTATATATAGTTATAATTTGTAGTTAAATATATCAATTTTTTAATATATTGAAATAATATAATTTTCAAAAAGTGACTATCAATTAAAAAAAATAGAAAAATATTTTTTTATACATATTTAATTACACTATTAGAATTAGAAATATAGCATGACTCATATGATATGATCCAAAAACTTTTCCCACCTCGTAGCAAGCAGTGTTTATTTTCTTTCTTAGCCTCGTTTTCTACTCTAAATTAAATGAAGGTGGGACCATAACGATGCTTGGTTCCGGCATTTACGTCTGCTGGTAACCAATTACCAAAAAGCTGCTCTTGGATATATTATAGGCTAATAGCTCGTACTCCTTTTGGGATCCGTCTAACATGGGGAAGCTAGGGGGGACCTTGGTCCCTGAATTCAGATTGGTTGGGACATAAATCATCAGTTAAAATGACATTTTTTTATCATATAACATAAATAAAATATTTATATTTTTTACATTTAAAAAATTAATTCCATGAATATTACCTATTTTGTCCCCTTTACAGTTTTGAATTTTTCATCTCTACCCTTCCATTCCGCAACACATGCAGTCTCGATCTTGACGGCACCACTTACTCCACCCGGCCTCCCCACCTAGGCACCACGCCACCAGCCCCTCCTCATCCCAGAGCAATTGTTGCCCTCTGGCACCTCAACTTCATTTGTTCCTTTTCCTTTGCAACCCAGAAAACCAAAGCTTCAACATAGCTTCCACAAACAGTGAACAAATATTTTTTATTTATAATTGGATTCAACCTCGGTTCAGACTCAATAGACATCAATATCAATATTTTTAAAAATTTTAAACAAGACAAAAACATTATTAACAACCACAGGAGCTCTAATTAATTATGCAGGGACGGAACAAAAGTGGTTGAGGCGGATGGATGCGGACCCAGGTACGGTGGTGGAGGCAAACAAACGAAAACCCATAGGCATGCAGAGGCTGACGGACGCGAAGCCGTTTATGGTGGTAGAGCGAAGGTGGCAGCAAACATGGAGAAGAGAGGTTGGGATGAGAGATAAAAAAAAAAAAAAACACTAAGGATAAAAGAGTAAATTAATAATCTTTTTTCAGTTTTAATTTTCTATAGACCATAACTCCATCTATCCCATGTTAGAACGCTCCCTACTTTTGAGTTGATACTCATCTTAATGCTTCAAGTTAGATCACGTGCTTCACGTTAGATCACATTAGTCGCTCAATCTAGACCTATGATTAAATGAGGTGCATGTTAAGTGACATCTAGATATATCACATGTAATTTAATGAGGTATGGAGATTTAAATAGTTTATTTTGTTATATGAAATTACACAAAATAAATCATGTTATTATGAGGAATATGAAAGTAATAACTCATTTTATATATTTATATATGAAAAGTTGTTTAAGTCTCATGCCATGTAAGATATAACTAATATAATATGCCTAGATCTCACTTAATATTATGTATTAGTATTTAACAAATAGAGTGTTAACGAATCTGAATTAAGTGACTAAGGTGACTCACATTTGTAAAGCTAGGGGTCAATTTACTAATTTTAAACTTCATGGATTAAAAGGATTTGCGAGTGTAGCTTCAATATTTTTTGGGACTTTGATCCAATTTTCATAAACTAATAAACCAAAAAGAAATGAAGATATGTTATAAGGACTGAATTCCTTCCTCTCTCCTTTTTGTGTCCCTTCTCATATCTCTCCAATCAACTTTTACTATGTATAGAAATTCTAGATAGTTGAGAAAATTTGAATGAATAAAAAATTATGGATAATATCACCATTAAACACATGTCAAAATTTTATTATGGGGGCAGGGAATGAGACAAGGAAAAAGAGTCAGATGATTTGAATCCATGTTATAGTAACATGCATCCATTTCATATCACATAAGGTCCCCAGATGTATGGATGGATGCATCCTCTTAAATAGGAATTAAATTCTATCAAAAATGTTATTTGTAAACTTTTATTATTAATTAAAAAGATGTAGATCCTAGTGAGAGAATCAATTCTATATAGACTTGATTTAAAACTCTCAAAGTGGTGGAATCATAGTTTTAAAACTTGGACTGGATCGTTGATTTGAAACGAAAACCAATTAATCAATGTTAACCGACCTTGAACTGCATGAGCAAGGGAATCCATGATTTAATTAAAAAAAATTCCATCCCTAGAGTTCAAACCTAGTCCAAGGAAGGAGAAGGCAAGCTCAGCAACCACCAAGATGAATAAGTTGCTATGCTATATTGTCTCAATAATTATATTTATTATATATTTGATATATTTTTTATATATTTTAGGCAAAATCTTTATTTTAATAATTCTAAAATTTTAAGTGGACAAATTGATCTTTATGAAATTGAATTGTTAGACATATTATCTAACTTTTCAATTTTGCAAGGGTTAATTTGAATTTTTTTTTTAGCGATCAATTTGTCTTATTTAGAATTTTAGAGAGGCTAAAATGTGGGTTTTATCTATCTTTTATTAATTAAATCTTGTTGAACAAGTCATTCATCGGATGAACAAGTCACATGTTGGTTGAATCATCACCCGGCGGTTGAACCAGGAACCTAGTGACCAATAATGTGACCGAGTTGATCATCGATCAAAGTCTAAAAATGATGGGTGGAATGAGTTTTAGTTTAATTTAATTTTAACGCACTAATAACTTAAAAAAATTATATTGTTATAATATTATTTAATTAAATTTTTTTATTTATTTGATCATTCAAATAGTAAATATAAAAATCAATTATATTCATTAATATGACATATAAATAAGATTGAATGAGAATGTGAAGTTATTTTTTTACATCTAAAAGTAATTCCTTATTTGATTACTATAAAGTGTAGTGTGCAATCATATCATGTTGGACCTGCCTATGCATGTTGGACAATGAATTTGTTTTGAAAACGGGCAAAAATATTGTTTTACCATGTGAAAATTAATTAGCATCTATTGGGATATTGATTTTATTATTGTTAAATTTAGGATAGTGCCCACTCTCCTTACTAGCTTCTCACATTTAATAATAGTAGAATAAATATTTGAATAGGCACTCATTTTTAGTTCCTGCAACAAATCGAAAGCTTTGAAAAACCCATGGTGAGCTTACACAATCTGATATTGACACCTTTTGGAGAAAAAAATTTGAGTAAATCCTAATTTGGTCTTCTATACAAATAATATTGGACAGATTAGTCCTTCTCAAAGAAATAACCTTTTAGTCCACCAGGATTAAAATCAAATAAATTAATTCCAAATGATTTATAAAAACAAGTTAAATTGATCTTTGACAAAAATACAAATAAGACAAATAAGACAATGGAAATATTGAGAAGGGACTAATCAATTTATCCATTTATTTTGAAAGATATTTTATTTTTTATGGGATTAAATTGTTCAACATTTTTTTTTATAAAGGACCATATATATATATATATATATATAGTAAACCCCAAATTAAACATGAGCCACTTGTTCGCAATAAGTCTTCAAAGCTCTCTTTCTTATCGCACTGTCTGTAGAATTGGCCGTACCTATTGCTAGCTGCTCAATCACTTTTTCCAACAGCGAACCGGCCTGTTCTCCAAGTTGTCTCCTACCATAATCACAAATAACTCTTTTATGGTTTCTTCCTTATCCATTTTCTCAAAGCCGACATAAACACTTCTGTTTCTGTTTGCCCTTTTCTTCTGTCAATCTTCTCTCGGGATCCTTCATACTCTTTAAGACACAACTTGTGCAAAGGTATTCTGATATTCTATTCATAATGAAAACAGGCTTCTATCTTGTTGTATATGCAGGGAGGGTGAATGGATATGAAGGTCCTGAAGATATTCAGACACATCAATGACAATTTGTTGACAGAAGATAGAGAGCACAGCTGAGCATACCCAAAAGGGGTTTGTGTATGTGCAGCTTGTCCTCTCTACTCTTCTGCCAACATACCCAGTTTCATACTAGCTAGCTCCATGAGAATCTTCTTTTCTTGTACTTGCAATCTTGCATATTGCTCAGGGTGAGTAAGGCCTGGTACTTAATCATTTTCCTTTACGGTATATGTAGATAAATATGCTATGATCCATACATATACATATATACCTTTTGTAGCACCACCTTCTAAAACACACACACAAGGAACACAGAGATGAACATACACACACGCGCAATGTTCTTACCTTGCACAGTTTCCTTTGATCGGTGAATGCATGATTTGTTGCTTTATTTAACTGTTATATACACTGTACTCAGCACTCCACTTGCAAATGCAAAGCACAATGTTTAGCCTTCAGCAGTTGACTTGACCGGGTCATACAGCTCAATAGATCTTAGCCACTGAATATATATTGATAGATATGTTATTTGTACAAAAGTTGCATGGAGGGGTGGAAGTGGGTCATGCTGCTCCTTGAAGACCTTTGACTTGATCTATTTTTGACTTAATTTGGTTCAATTTATTTAGTAAATAAGATAAATAAAGACTTTTCAAAAAGTCATTTTAGCTATACATAAATAATAGAAATATTTTAACTTATTTAAGAATACTTTTTAGCTAAGCATAGGTTTGAAGCAATAAAAATAACCTATTAGGCTTAACAGGCCTTTCTATTTATATTATTATTATTAAATCTAATAATAATATAAATATTTTAATCTATTTAAAATTATACTTTTTAACTTATTTAAGAAGTTTTTTAGTCAATTTAAAAATATTTTTTCAAATAATTAGAAGTATGTTAACTTATCTAAGAGTAGGAGTTTTTATTTTTATTTTTTTGAAAATTTATAATTAAATAAGTCTCTTAAATAGACTTTCAGGTTAAATTAAACTTTTAAAAAGGTATGGCTAAGATGGTAAAAAAATAGTCACATAATAAACTCAACTAGGCTACCTTTTAAAAATGCATGTAAAATATATTTAAGTTAAAGTTCAATCTAGCATATTTTCACCCATAATTGTGTGAGATACTGTGATAATTTAAACTCTATCCGCCCACAAAACCCATTCAAAGATGGTTGGAATGTGAGTCCAGTATATCCTACACAACTTATGCATAAATTGCATATAACTCGAGTTATAAAGGAGGCATTGATACAAGGCTGTGTTATATCTGTATCCAAAATTTCACGCTAATTTTACACCAATTAACAGTGCATAAATTTTAGGTTAATACGTGTTATTTTTTCTACAAATATTTTTGATACATAAAGTAGGAATATCACGTGAGACACGATAAATCAAATGCTTGTAAGCACAAAAAACAAGCTTTTTTTTTTTGTCTGAACAAAACAAAAAAAATGCTTGTCTACGTAAAATGTTATAATAATTAGTTTCCACACTACTAGATTCTATACCTTCTTGGTACGTAAGTGCTTTTATTTTGGGTTCAACTAAAACCACTCTTTTTATATAATAAAAGTAAGAGTAAATTACATCAATATCTCTGGGACTTATTAATATTACACCTACATTTTCCTAGATTTTAAATTGACACTCAGCTCTCTTAGTTTATGTAATTTTATTATAGTAACCTTCTCTAACACTAAATTTTAAAATTTTAAAAATATATAAAATGACTACTTTACACTCACTAATTTATTCTATTTCATTTCTATGTTATTCCCAATGCTCTGAAATCCAACCAAACCGCCGGAAAGCGTAAGCTGAATCGCCTAATATTCGGTTCGGGTTATCCTGAAAATCGCCCTAGAAAGAATTGGCCAAGACCGCTTCGAATTGCTTGGGAAAGGTAAACGGGCAAACCGGCAGGCCAAATTGGTCAAATGATATATATATATTTTTTAAAGATGCCAAATGACATCATTTTAAGGTTTTTTTTTTTAAAAAAAGCCTAAAATCTCATATTTCCTAATTCTTTTCATTTTCTAATATGGGAAGTAGTAACTTGAGAGATTTGATCTATATGGATAATCTTTATTTTGATTAAGAGATTAATTATGTTATGTTCTATGTGTTTTGTTTATGTCTAATTTAATTTTTAGTTATTTTATGACATATATTTTATTTTATATTTTTATATATTTATATAAATATTTATTTTATTATATACTAATTCTATTAGGTTGGACTCCAATAAGGTTAAACCTCTGAACCTTTTAACCCTTGCCCAACAGGTTCAATGTTGTTCGATTTTCAGAACCTTGGTTATTCCTCTCATCCACCCACAACCAAAACCCTCAATTCCTAAAAATCTAAAAAAAAAAAAATTACCTACTCATTTACACCTGCATCCTCCACTTGTAAATCCTACCACCTGCTCCCAAAATCAACCTCATCACAAATTGCCTTTTGCAGCATTAACGATCTAGAACTTAGATTTTGTGTTTGGAATAAAGAATGTAATGTAAATAGATAGTGGGGAAAGGGTCCTTGGTGGCTACAAAGAGACTTAGAGAAAATGTGGAGGTGCGGTTGGCGGCTGAGTCATTGGCGGCACATTCACGGTCGAGGTTGTGGAGGTGGGTGCTTAAGCATGGTTACAGGTAGTGGGTCCTAACCCGGCAAGGCGAGTTGCAGGTGGAGGTGCACGGTGGTTGTTCAATGGTAATGGTTGTGAGTGGCAGTTGTGCAATGGTGGCCATGCAATTGGAAGAGGGCTTGCGGGTGGTATAGCTTGTTCAATGGTCTCTTCCCACATTAGCTTTCCTCTTGACAATTGTGGGATATGCTGGCTTCATTTGATTTGTTTTCAAATTTGAAAATCAAATTAAAATTGGGGAGTTTGTTTTATGGAGACTAGATTTTCTAGTATGCAATGTCCTTCCCGTCTTCCCAAGCAATGATAGTAGAAGTGATGTACAATTAAAACCTGAAAAACTTTTCTTAGAAGAAAGTGCTGAATTTTTATGGAGTAGTATTATTTTAATACCTAAAATTGGTTGTCTATTGGGACATCCATCTTATCACCATTAGATATAATTGATCGATCAAATAAATAGAGACCACCATCACATCCAATGATAATAAAGTAAGTGTTTCAATAGACATCCACTTGTGAAGTGTTAAAATAATTAACATTTTTGTTTTTATCGAGTGATATGGATTGTGTGTTTGAATGATTATTATTTGTTTGTTTGTTTGAGTTATTGTTTGATTTGTAGGAACGTATGTGGGGCAATTTCTGAAGAGATTAAAATCAAGAATTGGTTTGATTTTTATCACTGTTAGTTGTAATGGATGTTTTAGAAGGACTTAATTCCTAGAACAATATGAGTAGAGGTAGAAGATGATGGGTAAACTTGGAATTTTAAAAAATATGTTCACAGAGGAGAGGTCTAGGTCAACTTGAAATCCAAGAGGGTGTATGCGTAATATTGATATATCCTAAGGGAGATCAATGTAATTGTCCTAAAAATAAATGATTATCACAAGTGTGATATTAAGAATTTTTCTGCAACTAATTAAATTTGATAACTCAAATTTATGTATCCTTATTTTTTGGTAGGTTATGTATCCTTGTTTATATATTACATCTATATAGTGGATGCGAAATTTTGGGAGCCGAAATAAATGTGCCCTGTGAAAGATTAAAGTAATTAACTTTTTTAGTCCAACAATATTCAGGTTACTATCCACAGGGCTTCAACCATAATGCACATATCTATGTATGTTTGCAACAATTGCAAGGACAGTTAACATACCACTGTCCCAGCTAGCCTATCTCAGTATGGTTCACTTAGAAAAGCTTGATATTGAAGGCTAGATGGATTATCTTTTGATTGATTGCAAGGACAAATGTTTATAACTAGTTAGAAATCCGTGCTACACGGTTCATTTAAAGATAAAAGTTTCATTCTTTGTGTCTACTACATCAAAATTTGAACATGAATTTTTTATTTTTTTTCCCTTTAATTTGCATTACAATTTGACATATTATGAAATAATTTGCAATTTTTTATGCAACTTTAATTTCTTGTCTCAAAATGAATATTAATTAATATTTTATGCTTTTTCCTTGACATGAAAATATTATTTAAAAAAAAGTTTAATGAATAAAGTTAGACTACATGAATAGAAAGTAGTTATAAGGCTAGCTTTCAAAGCATAAAAGAGTGACCTCTCACAAAAGATAACCGAACTAAGGGGGACCAAACAAAGCCATGAGAGGCCACTCTTGTGCCCCATCAACTAATAAACACCCAAATTTCTTGTCACGTTCCAAATGGTAGGCAAAGGTTCTATATCCAAAAGGAAGTAAAAACTCATTATAATAGAAGTTCTTTAATTTCATTACAATAATAATAACAGTGCCAGCCATAATAGTTAAGTAAAATGCACAACATGAAGTATACCTATCATTTATCAAATTCCTTCTAAATTCCTTTTTTATATTTTATCAAATTAGGGCTTAGGAATGGTGTGCTCCTAGGATGTATCAAGGTGTCTAATCCTGAACCTGTTTTGCTTTTCTTTATAGTGCATGCCTCCTCTGAATGGTTGCTCTGACACTCTTCATCAACACTTGAAAAATGGAAACCATTAAGCTAATAAAGTCAAGTTCATTTATTTTTTGGTATCAAATGGGTAGAAACTGTGAATGCAAGAAAACTACAAAGGGAAGATCCTAGGCAACAATTAGTACATTCAACTGAAAAAAAAAAAAAAAAATTAAAACTAATAATACTAGAAACTCGCGAACACAAACGGGTTTTACAGACGGATTTTTTAGGTCTATATTATAGAAGGAATTATAGACGGGAAAATGGAAAATTGGGATTATTTTTTTTTTTTTAAAATGTGACAGATCCGTTTGTAAATCCGTCTTTAATTATTAGCCAAAAAACCCACAACATGGCATGTAACAGATATAGACGGCATTTATAGACGGAAAAATTTGAAATTTTTTGTTATTGTTAACAATACGACGGATACACAGATGGATAATTAAAAAATAAAAAAATTAAAAACTTATAGAGGGGAAAATCCGTCTGTAATTTGAAATTACAAGCGCATATTACACACGTGAATTACAACGGTAAAATCCATCTGTAATTTGAAAAATTAAATACAACATTTCAGTTTTCATGTTGCAGGTATTTTACCATCTGGAATTGATTAATGAAATGATGCGTTTCATCACTCACATTACAGGGAAAATTTGTCTATAACGTGATTAATTAAATTATGCATTTTATTAATCAGATTCCAGATGGTAAAATCCATTTGTAATGCAATTAATGAAACGATGTGTTTTATTAATCATGTTACAGAGAAAATCCGTCTGTAATACGCAAAATAGAGAACAAAATGCACGCCACCTCTTCTTCTTCTTCCCCATTCTCCATTTCCACACTCTCTCATCTCTTCCTCTCTTTAGCGTGGTGATTTTGGGACCAGTGGTTGGAGCCAACGTTTTGCAAATGGTTTGCGCCATTTATTCCTGGTATGGTGCTCTACCTTTTAATTGGTTTAGATTTTTTTTATTTTTTGTGTTTTTTTGTGTGCTTTCAATTGGTGATTGTTTGTTGTTTTTAGTATTATTAATTGGTAGAAACTTCATTTGTTTAGGATCTAAACCACATTTGAAGCATTGTTGGAGTAATTTGGAGCACTTTTGGTTGCAGCTTTATAGTATATTGGTAAGTTTTTATGTTTGTTAATTGTTTTCATTTTGGTGTTTAGGAAGTAATAATATTTAGGAAGTTGATTTTGCAAGTTTTTATGTTTGTTAATGTTTTTAAGTTGATTATGGTAAGCTAAAAAGATTGTATTTATAATGTAATTTATTTGTTAATTTTTTTATTTTCAGGGATTGGTTAGGCGTGTGCCTGAGCCGTTGCTGTGTTTATTGATGGTGCTTTGGCATATAGGTTAGTAATGATTTATTATTGATATGTTATAATATATGTAGGATAAAGAATTATGATTTCTAGGATAGAATTATAGGACTGGGGATTGCATGACTGGGGAAGGGCGTAGAGGTCCTTCCTCGACTTGTTTGCATTGTTTGCTGGGATTATTTGTGTTTGGAGATTGCAGAATATGTATGTTGTGAAGTTATAAGGGGATGCGCTCTAGAACGGTTTTAGGATTGTGATATGTAATGTATGTGTTGATTAAGTGTTTTGTAGTCTAATGTAATTGTTTGCATATAATTATTTTGCTGTGTAGTTAAGTGTTTGTGTAATCGCAATAAAATTATGGTTTACTAATTGATTGTTGAAGACATATTCAGTAACGGGATAGTCTTAAATTAGGGAAAACTCTCAAAAATTTTTTACAATATAATTTTTATTATTTGAATGTAACCATGATATACATAAGGGAATATTCATACATTAGGGGAGATTTTGTCAAAGTTTACCTTAAAAGAATTTGACTCTTTTTATAACTACTTTAAAAGTTATATATCAATATTAGTATGAAATAATTTTCATATTAATTTAAGCTAAAGATTTATATTTATTTTTTTTCTTTAATTTGCAATTGTAACCTCTTTCTTTTCTTGAGGCATTTGAATCTCTCTTATGTTTTAACTACTCATTCCTTATATTAGACTCGACCTTCTTAAAGGCATATACTTTTGGGATATTACACTTATGATATTGCTTATAACTCAAACTAAGTCCTTTAGGCTCTAAACTTTCTCATTAAGTCCTATGCTCATAAAACCTTACTTCCTTTCATGTGTTACTAAACCCTAAGAATTAAGATTTATAAGACTTACCCTTAACCTTTTCCTCTGCTTAAATCCACATTTTTGCATAGGTAAAGATTAAAGACTTGCCTTGTAATTCCTTCCCTCAACTCTAAAATTTCTACAAGACATCGTCTAGGACACTCAAAGACATCGTCTAGGACTTAAAGACACTCAAAGGTTAAATATTTATTAGCAACGTTACCAACTTTATTGCGAAGTTTTCTCTTTTATCTTATTTTCCTATCAAATGTTGCTCCTTCATTTTCGACAAACAATACCACTAAACACAAAATGCTCTTTTGAGCTTGTCTCAAGGAGCAAAAACACAAAGAACAAAAGTTTTTCTATTTAAGCTATGAAATGAGCTTAACAATGAATCATCAACGCAAATGTTACTCCTCCTCCTTGGCCACAATTCAATCATCAACATATACATAAAACACAAAAATCCAAGTACATTAATCCTTGTGTACCATAAACACACAAACACTTCACTTTTGCTCCTAATTCATTCATGCACTTTAAAACATATAATCCACATATTCCTAAACCCTAAACATATATTATGTTTCATTCAAATATGGTAGGTAGAGGTAAGGGCAAGAAAGGTCCTGTCCAGCGTCCTGGTCGTGGTGGTAGTCACAGTACTCCTCATCCTCCTCCTTTGATGATGATGTTGATAATGAAGACGACGATTTCGGCGATGAGGGCGAGGTAGATATTGATGCTGAGTACTCGTGATTATTTTTGTATTGCTCTTGGGATTGTTATTTTATTTTTCATATTATTATTTTAGATGTTTACTTTTATTATTGTAGTGAAATTTTAATTTATAATAAAAATTGTTTTCAAAATTTAAATTTTTATTCCATAAATTTCTTTCCATTTACCGATTATTATGATAATTAGCAATGATTACTAGTTATTGGCAAAAATTATTACAGAGGAATTTAAAGGTAAATTTTTTTTTTTTAAATTTTAATTAATTATAGACGGATTTTACCATCTCTAACATTACAGATGGTAAAATTTGTCTATAAAAATTAATTTTTAACAATTTTTTTTTCTTTATAGATGGATTTTATCGTTTGTAATTTTAGAGACGGTAAAATCCATCTGTAATTAATAATTTTCATAACAATTTGTTTCTTTTTTCAAACGGATTTTATTTCTCTAAAATTACAACGTAAAATTCGTCTATAAATGGCAGAATTTGAACGCATTTTTCAACTATGTAAACGGATAAATCCATCTGTATCGTATACAAACTGATTAATCCATCTATAAAGTCGTCTATAAATTATAGACGGTAGTAAAAATCCGTCTATATTGCTTATAGATGAGGAAATAACATATGAGTCTTACCCATCTATAAATCTGTCTATAATAGTAGAATCCGTCTGTAACAAGTTAAAAAATATCTCTAAACCCATCTGTGTTCCACGAAAATCTTGTAGTGTAAGGAAAATTGATACACAAAGTAATAGAAGAACACATAGAAAGTTTAATTAACAATAGGAATTTTCACATGGAAGCTAAGATTCCCAATCTCAACGCCCTAGAATACATTCCAAGTCATAGGAAAATTGATCAATTACCTTTGCAGAGGACATCATCATCCGCTTGAAAGTCCTCGACTTTGTTGTTGATATTGAACCACTTATTGACCAATGTTTTGGTGCTATGAAAGTTTCACTAAAAACAACAACCAATGCCATAATGCAAAAATGAAAAAGGAACATAACGTATGGTAGGTGGTTGAGCTTCCAAGAAATCCAGGAAAATCAAGGTTTAGAATTAGGGAAGATTTAGATTTGTACACCAAATCTTGATGAGCACTCTTACCATTCTTATTATATTCCAAACTACGTCCACTGGTTTTTTGTTATGATTATATGGAATATCCCTTTGTCGTATTTTCTTTTTTGGTCAGTAATATTCCTTTGTCTATACTCTATAGAGATTAAAATTTTTCTTTGTAAGTTATAACATAGAAGTCTATATCAAAGCACAAGCCTCCAACTATAGTATTTGCAAGATATTGATTCCACATCATTGAGTATTGATAGAAAAATTTCTCCTCTTTATAATCTAGTTCATGTAAAGGAAAAATTTGATATTCATTGTCTTTGTTTAATATTATCTGGAAATGTGCTAGCCTAATTCAACCTAGCTTTAATAGAATATAATTGAAACAACCTTAAAGCATCTTAACTTTAACACAAAAAATGACTTCAGCACTTGTAAAAATAATTAAAATGGTAATCCTATGCACGGTTTACTTTTTTTTTTAATGTGTTTGATAAAAACAGCTAAACTCATCACAATATAAGTAAAAAAAGTATAAAAGATCATCCAAAGGGAGCTATGATACATATGCCCCACTAACATATCTCAAAAGAATAATTAGTTCATGGAGATCAACAATCCACCATCCAAATTGTTCCAATCTGTATTACAAATCGACAATATTTAAATTTTCAACAACATAGGTCAAATACCTTGTTACAAATGTAACAAATCATCTGAATGTATTTAGCATACATAAAATGTGAATATAGCTTGACTCCTTCTTCTGCTATAGGTTGGAACTCTTGGCATTGGTATGTTTGATTGTAAAAAATTTGGGTTTTTCTTGCATGATTACATCATAGTCACGTGTCTTGTTAAACAAGTTATAAATTTCCAACTACATTTTACAATAAGTAGTAAAGTGATTCCTTATTGTTACTAACCTTAATTGAAATAAGATGAATATGAACATTATTCTTTGAGATAAGACATCATTTGGTTATTGCTTGTAATTGTTGAATCCTGATGTAGTAGCTGGTTAGCTACACATAATAAGTCACGTGATGGAGCTCATTATTGGGCCAAGCAAGAAGATTTATAATTTAGTTATGGGAAGAGCAAACTATACTAAACTTGCTAACTTTCATGAGGTGAAGTTCAATGCAATCTAATTGTATTCCTCCAGCCTATATGGCTGATAACTTGCTAGAAAAGTTTGAGTTTCAGCATGTAGTGAATAGATATTAGAACAAATATCAAAATCAATCAGTGACTAGCATAAAGACATCATAAAGGAGAATAAGGAAACAAATCACAAGTATTAAGAGCATATTCAATCAAAAACAATATATAGAGGCCAATATCATGATAAAATAGTTTAGAGTAAGAAATATAGTGTAGATATCAAAACCAATACTAGAGTAATATATGTCATGTGTCAACCATAGAAAGAGAGAGAACAATTCAACTAAAAAGTTTAAGGAGTCTAAGAAAATATTCCTATCAAAGATGATTATAAGTTGCATAATTTTTTAAAGAATGTAAAATAATAACATGTAAGCCAAATGACTCAAGCATGATAACTATCAATATCCATGCTATCACTCACCACTAATTGGTTCCTAATATGCTTACTTGGACTTTGATGAAAAGGGATCTTTTCCACCACCCCTTCTAGAAGTTATCCTATCTGAAGATAAAACTTTTTTAATAGTGTAAGACACTATATGTTTTGATAAGCTTTTCACTTGTCCAAGCCAAATCTCATCACTTTGTTCTCATTACTAGGGTAAGTAAGTTATTGCCAATAAAGATAAAGGTTTTCTAATGTAGACATCTATTATGATAAGCTTTTTCACTTGTCCAAATCAAATCTCATCACTTTGTTTTCATTATCGGGGCAAGTAATTTCTTGCCAATCTAACTGTGTAAACAAAACTACTTACAAAAAATAATAATAATAAAAAAGAACTACCCATTTTAGTAGAGCAAAAGTGAAAGAATATGCCAAATCTAAATAACATTCAAACTACCAAATACATTTCCTTAAAGCAATAATAAGGCTATATTTGAATGAATATCTTCACAATTATAGGACTTTCACCTAAATCCAATCCCACAATCCCAGAATAAAAAGATTACATCTATGAACTCATGATGTTCACAAATTACCCATATCTACAGACAAGTATTCTCACTACACTTTTTGCTTGAGTTTCATGCTCCAAAAAACGGGCATCTTGCATAGGACCAATATAACCAATATACATTGAAGCATCTTTCAAATGATCAAAATTGAAAAAACTATCAAGCATGTATGGACCTTTGAAGCACCAACAAATCCCTTTAGAAATGTTATATTCATGGCATAATATGTCCATTTTGGATTATTGCCCAAAATGAGACATAATTTAATGTAAATGGAGAACAATAAACATATTAACCAACACTAATGATGAAGACCAATTGAATACTCATGACTACAACTTGTAAAATCTACCCATCAGATAGTCAAATTTCAATAAAATTCTTCCTATATACAAATAATCCTTAGAGTCAACAAGACCACTGCCACTTAAAGTAATCATAAAACATTGAAAAATAGTTACGAAACATCCTATAAGAAAACTCCAAGTTACAAAAGCAAAAACAACACATTATTTATTTGTGGCAAAATACATCATTGGATATAGGAGTAGTGTTTAGAACCTCATCTTTTGAGTTTAACAAAATTGGATACAGTGAGCTTAACTAATCTTGCTCATTAATTATGGGATTATCAATCTTACCATTAGAGGGTTAAGAGCAAATCCTCTCTCCAAAATTATTGATTTCAAAGTCTTCTTCAGAATGCAATTCAACACACATTGCATTTAAATTAAATTGAGGAATAAACTCAAAAGTAAACTTCTAAGGTACAACAAAAGTAAAGAAAATTTTGAATCAACCATAATAAGTAGAATGTTATCGCTAATTCCTAGATGATTGTTTTCTATCAATCAAGTTCAAGCACCAAAATGCTAGATCTGGTTGAAAGAGAGCTAACATACCATCTTTTTAGTATTAGGAGAACCTTGATCGTTATTCCAGAAACCTATGAATAAACACTAATTAATAAGAAAGATGAAGCTAGTATAGTTCCATTTAGAAACTCTAATTCCAAGTAAACTATCAAAATTAAAAAGAGAGAAACTTAACAAATTAGAATAAGAACATGCTATGCTCCAATTTCAAGATGATATAGTAATACTTTCATCATGATGACAACAATATATTGACTTTCTCATTTAGGTTACATAAATTTTAGATCATATAAAATTTTGAATTTATGACGAACAATTTACATTTTTATGTTGAGCTTTCATTTGAGGAAGATTCAAAATTAAGGTTAGGCTTAGCTTGGTGGTGGTGATTGGACCTCATCATCACCCCAGCTAACATTGCATGTTGGTCTTCTTCCCTTAGTTCGAAAGTAAGTGCCTGAGATAAGAGTGAGCATCATTGAAAATTGAAGAAGAGAAACCTAGGTCAGAAATAGCATAAACAATTGAAAATCATCAGTAAATTAGAAGAATGTCACACAATGCAAATAGGGAGGAGCTTCTTAGGGTCCTTCTTGAGTTGTTAGGGGAAGCTTCAATTCACATGCCATCCTTATTGCATCATGGCGTATGGATCGAGCCTCAATCTCAGCATTACTCACTAGAAAATTGTCGACATGCATTACAATTCCTTTGCTTTGCTTTGGTAGTGAGGCTGAGCTACATCATCGGCTGGTTTCCAAGTAGCAATCTATCCGTTAGGGATGGTATATTGTAGCAACGTGACGACGGAGCATGAAATAAGGATAGAGTTAGAAAGGTAATTGGTATTTCAGATTTCGGTGAGTTATGTTTCGGCAATCATTTTTGTGTCCAGGAAGGGTACGTGCAAGTGATAGTGGTTTTGGGGGAGAGGAAAAAACTTAAGGTCAATGTTGAAGGTGGTTTTTGGTTGAAAGAGAGAGGAAGCCTCCAGTTGAAAGAGAGATAGTGTTTGCAATGTCACGTGAATGAAAGAGAGGGTTAGTGGAAGGAGTGGGATAGTGGTTGACACACGTGGTCAAGTTTTTACTAATAGACTTTGCAAATAAGAGGGTTTCATTTTTTCATGTATGTAGTGCAGATTAGGAGGCCTACTATTAAAGTGGAGAATAAAAAATTCACGAAAATCAATAATGTAGTATGGAGTCCTTCAAGCAACATGAGGTTACCCATGTTTGGACTTTCCATAATTATAGCCTTCGGGGATGGCAATAAATATAATGAGTAATGGTAGTACCCAGTGTTTGCTTTTGCTACATTCTTTACTTTAACTAGACTTAGTTGGATTCTAGGAGTTTTTGTATACTTATATTTAATAAATAGAAAATTTTCAATATGCGTTTGATATTAATGGGAAGTAAACTTTAGCTGTCATTGCAGAAAGTATAAGGATCCATGTTCAATGCTGATTTCTTCTAGGTTTATCGTTTTGGAGATATTAGAAAGTGGAAACCATAAAGTCTAGTTTTTTTTGTCCTTTCTACATCTAAACATGAGAGCAAACAATGTTCTTGTGTAATGGCGCTTCTTTATTCTTGTTGTTTTTTGTGGCTTTAAAAGATGGTTTGAAATAGAATTACTCTCTCCTTAGTTGTAGGCATGCTATGAAATAAAAGAGAAAGGTAAAGAAAAACCTCATGGTGGTGATTTCCCATCAAGCACTATGCTTTAACGTCCCTAAGTTGGACGATTAGGACCCTCACGGAGGGTGTGCAGCTTCAACCCAAAGATAAGCTAATTGAGCTTTTAGATCCGTGGGAGCCTCATAGAGGTGCATCAATCGATGCTCATCAATGGTGCACCGAACCATCCTAGAGTTCTCTAACTTAATTGCACTATTAGGGTGCATATGGTTGACCAGAAATGGTCCCTTCCATCTAGACTTTGGCCTTGGGCTATCAATTTGCTGGGGCTCATGCAATAAAATCCACTGCCCTTTATAAGGTTTCTTTTCCAATATGGGCGGATCATGAAACGCTTGGCAACTGATGATTACTCACTGGGTGAAGTACCTCTGATTTAAAATCTTAGGACATTCTAAAAAGGCACATCATATCCCATGGAAGAAGAGAAGGTAGAAAAAGGAGGATTTGGATCTTTACAAAGTAAATTAACATAAGCATTATCAACTAAAGAATCAATGACATCAATGCCAAACACGAGTGTTCCTCATGGGGATGTTTTATAGCATTAGATAAGTTAAATTGGACTTTTATGTTCCACACTTCATGGATAATATGCCAACATGAATAGCAATAATGGTTCTAAGGTTTCAAAAAAGGCCTATCCAAGATCAATGTATGCTGGTTGGCATTGGTGTCATTCTCCATCTCGAGCACATAAAAATCAATAGGGAATATTAAATCGTTTACTTGGACAAGAACATCTTCAAATACTCCCTCTGGTCTTGTGATGTGGTTGGCCAGCTGAATGCAACCCGATTGGCTTGAGTTCTCCAAAGTGCAAGGACTGGTAGAGTGATTTGGGCATAACATTAATTCCAGCTCCAAGGTCAGCTAGGGCTTTGGTAATATGCAAGTTCCCAATTGTGCAAGGAACATAGAATGTGCTTGGGTTCTTGCACTTGATTGGCAGGTTGCTTAGCTTAATAATGGAGGATGTATTTACCCCTATGGTCACCTTGTCCTCCCACTGCCCTTGATCTTCCTCCTATTGGTGCACATATCTTTCAAGAATTTTGCATATTTAGGAATTTGCTTGATTGCATCCAATAGAGGAATATTCACTTGCACTTTCAGAAGGTTTTCCAGTGTGTCCGGATCCAAATCTACTAATGACTTTCCTGTTTGCATCCTCTATGGGAATGGAGTGGGGGAGTAAAATTTTCATCTCTGGTGCCTTCTGTTGAGCACTTCAATGCTAGTTGAGTGTTGTGGCACTCTTTAGAATTCTTTTGGATTTCTTCTTTTGTCTCGGTTGCGCTGTAGCGCTGTTTAGCATTGTGGCACTCAACAAAAACCTCTTTTCGCAGTTTTCTTCCTGATCTTCCTTTACAGGCTTGGATAGCTCCAGAATTTTTGTCCCAGACCTCAAGGTAATTGCACAAACATTTCCCATTGGATTAGGCACAGTCTAAGAAAGTAATTGGGCAGTTGGGCCTTTTTGATTATTTTTAATCTGAGTCACCTATTCTCTCAGTTAGGCATTTTCTTTTCTAATTTCCTGCATTTGCTCCATTATCATCTTCATTATCTCAACCATTGTTGGATATGAAAATGGAGGTGTAGGGAGGGCTAGTTGCCTTGATTAGGTGCCAAGTATTTCTCCTGTGAAGTTTGGCCTTGTGGTTGAGAATTATTTCCCTACTTCAAATTGGGTGATTCTTCCAGCTGGAGTTATATGTATTCCTAAATGGGAACTAGCCTACCTCGTTCTGAGGTTGACTCTAAAGGGATTTATGACTCTACCCTAGTGGTTAAGTCATCTTGCAATGTTGGGCACATATCAGTATGATGATCAATTGAAGTACATATGCCATAGATATTGGGAACCACTGGAGTTTTTGCTTGGCTAGCCATTAGTTGCTATATAAGCCCAGAAAGTTGCTGTAAAGTATGGGTCAATATTGGATTTTCTAGCTGGCTCATTCCATGAAGGCCTCTAGTAGTTGTTCTGCTCTAGAACCAAATTGCTAAAAATTGGCAGCCATATTCTCAATTAAAGCACGGCCTTCTGCAGAGTCTTATCCAGAAGTGCTCTTCTACTAGCAGCATCTATCATACCTCTATCAGGGTATCAACCCCTCATAAAAGTCCTGAAGGAGGAATTGTTTCGGAATTTGATGATTTAGGCAGCTTGCACAAAGGTGTTTGAAGTGCTCCCAATATTCATGTAGGGTCTTCAGCTGCAGATACTAGAGATTTCTTTTTCTGATAGAAGCCATTCTAGAGGGAGAATCCTCTCCAAGCAAAGCCTTTTCATCTCCATCCAGCTATTTACAACCCAATCTAGCAGATTAAAGAACCAATTTCTGGAGCACCCTAGGGAGAAAGGGAATACTTTCAGCTTAACATCATCCACCTCCACCCCATTGGGTCTCATGCCAAAACACACCATATGAAGCTTCTTCAAGTGTTGGTGGGCGTCTTCTTCAGATAACCCATGGAACTCAGGCAAAGCATGAACCATATCCCTTTTAAGCTCAAAATATTGTCAAGTCTGGAGTATGTAATTGCTAAGGGCTACTAGGTAAAGTCAGGAGGCGGTAAGCTCCCTAAGTGTTCTATTATGATCCTCCATGTTACCTGTATTTCTTGAAACAATAAACAAATCAGAATGCTCAGATAGTTCTTTATTGACGCCTGGCATCTCCTATTTTTTCTCAAAGTTTTCTAATCTAAAGTCAAGAGGTATCAAATTTCCAACGACAAGGAACGCCTCATACAAGGGAACGAAATTTTTTTAATTTATTTTTTTTTTTTTGCAGAAAAGATTAAATATAGAAAATTAAAAGTAGTAAATAAAATAAAAACTAGAATAAAATAAAAACAGAAAAATGAACAATTAAACTTTAATGCCTCCCATCAACGGCATATAAATTTGATGCGAGCTGTCGTGACTCACAAACAAATTAAAATTTATAAAGTGCTAAGTTGCACAAAAAATGTAGTGAAGGGCACAACCTAGGTCTCTTTCAAGGAGACTTCAATACTTAGTTGGGAATATGGGGATTTTGAGAATCAAAGCAAATAATTTAAATTGAAAGATAATAGCAACAAGATAATAGCAGTAATAGAGAAAGCACTAGTGCTAGAAATTAATTATCATTGACTAAATATTAAACCAATTTGTGGCTATTAGTAACAAATTACTGGCAATTCTACTATTGATTAATCGACCTCTATAATTTGATCAATGCAAATAACTAATAAATGATATTTCAATTTAATTAGAAATCACATTGATTTAATAAACCAATTGCTATAACCTAACCAATTACTATAACCTAACTGCAATCGGAAAGTTAATTCTAATGTTCTCCCTCAAACATAAACTAATAGATCTATCAATATATGCCCAAAGAGTTTCCCTAAATGACGATCGCCAATTTAGTTATCCCAATAAAGATTATAGCAATCACCACAATAATTATAAGAATAGAAACTCAGAACGTTAAGAAAACTAATGTATTTAATATCAAAAAGGGGTCTAAAGCGTAATCCTAATCAATCCGAAAACCCTTACATTAGTAAAGAAATCTACTTATCCATCTCTTGGAGGATTACAACAATGAACCCTTGACACAATCTCCTTGCCACAATCTCCATGATAATAGTAATAGTCCTTGCCACAATCTCCAAGATAAAATACTTTCACCAATGGAATGCTTAGAAAGAGAAGAGAGAAGAGAGAAAAGAGAGAGATGTAGAGAGAGAATAATAGCAACTAAAGTGGTAGCCTAAAAGTGAGTCTCCAATTAGGGTAAAATTCTGTAACAATCCTATATGTACTGCTCTCTAAAAATGGGCCAAAGTAAAGCCTAAAAATAGATTAGTGACTGCAATCCTCCCTCACACCAGACCGTGCTCGGCAAAATCCTGAGTTCCAAAATTTGATGGTTATAGCTCGGCCCAAGCAGCACTAATGTGCTACAGCGTTCACCCGAGAGTGAACTTCCACACTTTTTCTTCCTTTTTGCTCTAGGCTTCTCCTAGAGAGTTTCCAGCCTTGTTTTTGACACTTTGCACTTGATCCAAAACTCTTGTGTGCAAAACTATACTCAAAGAGACAAGTCAAACGCAAAGGGTGTAATTGTAAATTATTCCAAAATCAGTACAAAAGCCAATAATTCTTCCAAAATTACACAATGAGGAATAACTTAAAATCCTAATTAATTACATTAATAACTCAGTGAAACTCATGTAAAAAGCTAAGTTTTGGCAGCAAGATAAGTGGCATAGATGCCTCTTATCAGGTTGGAATTCTAGACAGATTGATAGTATGCTAGAATTATGATTAAATGTCAATGACTTGATATCATTTATACTATGTGAGTTTGTACATGGTGTTATGCACATGTAATTGTGAATACTCATAACAATTACCTCTACATGAGAGAAAGATTAAGATTATTTCTTCTTAGGCCCAAGAAAGTAAATTTGACTATCCTTGAATTGAGACGAGGAAAATAAACCTGGCTAAGAATAGATCTATGTGAGAGTTGGAGAAAGTAAATCTAATAATCATGTATAGGAATGAACTAGTCCTGAAAAGCAATATTACCCAGGAGTAGAATAAGCCACCATAGGTCAAGGGCCAAGATAGTTTAAGTAGAAATTGTCCTAAGTTACTATATATACTATGTGCTAAGTGGATGAGTTTATTATTCTATTGAGATCAGTATGGTTATGTTTTATATTAACATTACATACTCTCAATGATAATGATTTGGGTAAAATAAACCTACTTGGGTAAAGATTTTAAAGTTTGAGATAACTAGCTTATTCATTTTACTTGCATGAGATATTTTTGTAAAAGAATCAAAGCAGCTAAGGTAGATAATGAGGACATTTGTATGTGTATAGGAGTACCTCCTGAGAATTTTATAATTCTCATCCCTATGTATTCCATATCTACCTTAATTCAGTAGATGACATCACTAGTGTTCTTCCTTAGACTCCGCACTTGGAGTGGCATTACAACACTGTTTTAGATTCATTTTCGTACTTGCACATTCCAGATGTGTATATATTTTCTTCCACCGCTCATTCATTAGCCCTTTCTTAGCCAGCTTTTTTATATGAAGTTTTTGTTTGATGGCGTGCCATTACACATGGCACATTCAGTGATTATCCAGCCTCCGCTTGCACCACTTATGCCACCTGATGTAGATGTAGTTCCTCCTCCTACCTCAGCTTCTATGGAAATTGTTCCAGCAGTATCCTCATCCTCATTTGATGATGATCTGACAAATGGTTTCGACTCTCCCCTCGAGGTGATTCCATCATTTTTTATGGGGCATGGTTTTCACTAGAGAGTTTTGTGATACTCAGAAGCCAGCTAAGCACACCATGATAAGATTAGTTTCATAGACACCTACTAACTAGTACACTTGGTTTGGATAGGACCCTTTTTATACATATTCTTTAGATGGGTTTTACTTTAGAGCAGGTTTAAGTTTTGTATTTGGATGTATTTTGGGCGGTCTGCGTGGACTCTTTTGATATATGCACTATGACTAATGGATTACTGCTATTATGTATGTGTACTGATATGGCATGCCTGATTAGTTGTATATAAATAAATGTTACTGATAGTCTTAGTACTTTTAGAAAACATGATGATAATCTTTTATGCATTATTTTTTTAATCCTAAAATCCTAACTATATGTCACCTAGTGCTAATACTTCATATTGCTTCAAAGTAAACAAGAAATATTTTATTTAGTAGAGAATTTAGAACAAAATGAATCGATTATTACATGGCCTATGAATATGATACGTAGTACCACACTCTTAATTACTGTGTTATGAACTAATTGAACACTATAATTAAGGGTGGTGTTACACTTTCCTAACACTATGTAAACTTAATTTTTGAATGGTTTATGCCAAAATACATGCTTTCATGAATTATGCCAATTTTAGAAGGAAAAAAATGTGACTTTCATAGTTACCATGCAAATATTATTTTGAAAGTTCATGAAACCATACTTGTTGCCTGTATGCTTTGTGATTGCATATGTGTAGCTTTGAATGATGCCAAAAGAAAGATAATAAAGCTTTGGAAAACAAATACATGGAAGGTCCTGATGATATCTAGGCCCAAGACTCACGATGGTATAGATCTATAGCACTTGGCTTGATAATGTTAAAAGTTTTTCTTTTGGTAAAACTTATTGATCACTATGTTGATTTAATAATTTAAGTCAATAAATTTTTTTTAAACAAGACAAAAAGGATATGAAAAATAATGAGTTTTTGATATTTTGAAAGAAATTTTGTCTAAATAAAGTTTTATCGAGTATTTGGTTTGATTTCAAACTATAACATATTTCATTTGAAGGGAAAATGTTTAAAATATGTTTATAAGTATTTTTGGAATATAGGCTTAATGTAAGCAATTATCCTGCTTGATAAAAGTGCTTATAATGTTTAAAATTTGAATTTAAAATTTCAGAGCTTGAATCTCTAACGTCCTAATGTTTTCCTTGTGCAAAAATGACCAAAATACCCTGAGATCATTTTTGTCAGAAATGAAGGGGCAAGCGTTAGGCTATCCTCAAGGGGTTAGTCTAATGTTTGAAAGGGATTAAGTGTGTTATGGATGTGTCAGAGATGAAAATCTCAATTTCTTGGTTTTTCCCATATGCGAAATTATCAAGTACCAGGTAATTTAACGCTGGATTAAGTGATGATGGAACCCATTAAGGGAGTTCAAAACGTTAATTATAAGTATTGCACGATATCTGGAAAGTTTGGGTGGTCCCGGGGAGTCCTTATGTGAATTTACATTTTTGCCACTGATTGGTGCTAAACGAGCTTAATTAAGCGATTAAGGAAATATAGGCAATATTAGGCTCTAATAAAAGATAAATTAATTTTATCTATTAATTTTGAGTCAAATTATTTATGTGAGGATAATTAAGGCCTAATTTTGATTAAGAAAGTTCAAATTCCCTTCTTAAATCAAAGACATTATGTCATGTCATAGCAAATAGTATTTTCTCTCTCCAATCCCTAAATTAAGGAATGTGTTGGAGTTTGAATTTCAAACTAATTATGCTTATTTCAAACTAATTGAAGCTTAATTCAAACTAAGTGTGCAAGATCACTCTTAATCATATCTTGAAAGCCTTAAACACATGATTACTAACCCAAACACCTAATTACCAATCCTAACCCTTTGACTAATAAAATCTATCACTAATCCATGTCCTCTCACACATGAGACATGAAATTTTTCCCCAAAACCCCTTGGAGGCTGATGGCTTTCCTTCCCCATTTTCCTCTCATATTTCACTTTTATAAACACCTATATACTCACAAACTCTCTCATTTTACCATTTACTTTTTTGGCCAAAGACTTGGTGTCAAAAAAGAACTCTTGCATTCTCTCAACTTGAGCTTTCTCTTCTTCTTCTTCCAACTCCATCCTCAACCTCCTCTCAACCTCAAACCACCACACCTCCACCATAGATTATCTCTAAGACACATAACCTTTCCATCCCTAAGCTCCAAGACATAAGAAAAATCCTTCCTTCCATTTCTTTTCCTTTCCGAAAATACATCTCTATTTCAAAGGAAGATTTGTTCTTCTTTCAAGGGATTTTTGTTTTGAGTTCTCTCCTTTTTCTTCTTTGCTTTCGGTTTCTATGTTGGAATAAATGGAAATTTTTCCTCTTTTATCTCTCTATCATTATTTTCGGATTTGATGTTGGTTTAATAGACAAGTTCCTCTTCTTTTTCTTTTCTCTTATTTTCGATTTCATTTGTTGGTTGGTGGTCAAAAACTATGGCTTTATTGTAACACCCTAATATTTAACCCCAATACGCCTAGGACGTATCAAGACTAATTATTAGTTATTACTTCTCTTTAAATTCATTTATAAAATACTTAGCGGAAAATACGGGTAAAATTTTTTTTTTGAAATGATTTATATAAACCAAAGTGCGAGCCTTTGCGCGTAACATAAACAACGTGAAGCGGAAGAATAAATAAAACATACAGAATATAAACATTAAAGAACACATTCATCATAAACATCATTCCTCATTACATTAGATAATATAGTTTAGTACATCTCAACGAAATATAACAGAAACATAAAGTCTTACCCGTACTAGTGGGCAGAGCTTCAGTACAATGGGAAACATAAAGACAAATACATGGTAATAATCCCAAAAGATAAACACCCAACTATCACTACCCTCCCACTCCAAGCCTCCTGGTGACGCCGGTCCTCGTTGGGGAGATGTAGCCCGCGACTGACGAAGCTCCTCGGATGTAGCCCAACGAAGCGGAGATCTAGGCATGGGAATCGAGGGACAGCGTGGCCTCCGCGTCGTGGTCGCCTCTCGGCTGTCGAACGCGCCTCGCATGCCTCGGCTGGGTGACGTGTCCTCACTACCTCCTCCGTGACCCATAGGGAACGAAGGGAAGATCCCTCCGAAGGATCAGCCTGATCGAGACGGGAACATACTCAGGATATCCGCGTACCTCGACGAGGAAGGTTGGGCACGACGGTCTCTCATCTCGGGTCGTGTCCTCTCAAAGTCAGGTCGTCGCCAAAGGGTGAAGTCGGATCGAAGCGATAGCTGGAGACGGGGAAAGCAAAAGGGCGTCCCACATATGCAAAACGCGCACCTCGCAATGACCCTTGAAGTGGTAGGACTGATGCTCGGGGTCATAGTGCACCTCCCATGTAGGCGGGTCAATGAAAATCACGAACGACGCCATCGATATCTGAAGACGTAACGGAAAGAAACAGAGAGGGGTGAGAATTCTTACTAAAGAATCTCATAGGAAGTCCTCTATCCTAGTGCCATCGTTTACGTCCCAGGAACCTTGGGTTTATTATGAAAAGGTTGAGCATGCATAGGTTCATTATGAGGTTTTCGCAAAGGTTGTTGTCCAAGGTCCATGTCTTTTATAATGATTCTTAATGCATGTATGCAACATAATGTTTCATGGATGCATGGTAGCACTTTAGGTAAATCAAACAATAATTCAAACAACATTTGTGTGGCATGAAACTTTTCTTTGAACATCTTTCCTTTTCTCATACTTGTGTCACCAATAATATAGTAACCGCACCCTTAAGCTAGGCTATGAGCTCATACCTTAACTAGTCGTCACTAGTTCTTACTTATCCTCTTGATAAGCGAATCATAAATATCATAATCCCGACTCCCGAGTACGGGTAGGGGGCTAAGGATCACCCATCATGGGACTTTCTCCTTCTTCGAAACGCATCGACTGGTTAAGACCAGCGACTTTGTCCGCTTCGGTATGGCTCGACGTCCATACCCCCACGGGTTTACTTTCTCTCAGAAGGGAGAAATGCGTCTCGGCATATAACTTTAAACTTCATATTTCTCAAAAACTTTTTGTCCCTCAAATTTGACGGAAATTCGGCGGCATAACAGCTACTCTCCGAATTTCCTCAAATTTGAGTCATGCCACATAATTTCAGTCACATGCATCATTTTCATGGAACTTTCTCATTGCCACAACTTTCTAGTTCACATGAGCATATTTCTCAATTTCATTCATATCTTTGAAACATTATGCATCTCAAACACAACATTTCATCAAATTATGCATATAAAGTTTCATGCTCAAGGAACTAACATAATCACATCATCATAAGTGTGCACGAGGTTCATCATCATAATCATACTCTCTCGTCCACCTATCTCACAGTATCTTATGCTTTGCCCCTTTCGGGCTTTAAACTTGTATTTGCATTATTATTACCCTCAAGGGGTTGGCACTTAAACTTTTCCTCTAAGATTTGAACTCACCAAGATTCCACTCAGCACTCAACATAAAAGGGCAAAAATATATATCGTTTGCTTAAGGGGCTCTAGAATCTCCATTCGCGACCCTTTTAAGATCCATCTTCGCCTAAGGCTCCATAATTAATTCTTAGATCAATTATGAGGGATTCCTAGGCATGTTCTCTAAGTTATAAACCACTTAGATCTCTTATCATCATCTTATACTTAGAAATTAGCACCTAATCATTTATGAAGGGATCTTGTACATGTCTTACTAATTATGAATCATTTATCCCTGAATTAACCATTCTAGAACAGATTTGCACTTCTTTGTATTAAGGTGTTCTAGAATTCTCATCTCAAGTCCCTTTTTAGTTACTTATTCTTTACTAGCTTCTCTAAATCGATCCTTGCTTCACTCAACATAATTTTACACATTTAACACCTTAGAACAACATTTATACAGTAGCCAAACATAGAACCAAATCATGAACCCATAAGATCACATAATCTCTTGGGTTGAAATGCATATAAGTTGCTAGTTTTCTCTTGGAATGTTTTGGAAACAAAAGGTGTTCTGGTAATCGATTACATGTTCCTAGTAATCGATTACCAGAGCTCAATTCATTCTGGGTTTTCAAAACAAGGGTAATCGATTACACATAATGGTAATCGATTACGTAGGTTAATTTTAGGAAAAGTAAGGAACATAGGTAATCGATTACATACGACGTAATCGATTACTTAGGGTTAAATCGTTTCGGAAAAGTAAAGAACATTTGGTAATCGATTACATTATAAAGTAATCGATTACAGTTTTGAAAGGTCTGGGCATGAAAAGCCGTAGTAATCGATTACACTGCCTCTGGTAATCGATTACCAGAACCAAAAGTCCTTGGAAAACCCTTCTGGTAATCGATTACATTGGTGGTAATCGATTACCAGAACCTAAAATTGAGAAAACATGATTTTGACACATTCCAAACTATTTTAAACCTCTTGAGACCTCATAAAACAGTTTTCCAACATTTCCTTGAAAATTATTCATGTATTTTACAAAATCAAACCATTGTTGGTTCATACCAAAACTCATCCATTTCTTTTTGAATGGAGTTTCCTTTTTAGGATACTTAGGGCAAGTCTTTGAGCTCTAGAGTGTTTAGGTGATGACAAAATCTTAAACATGCCATGCACTTTATTTTACTCTTCATTAGAAAGTAAAGTGAGAGCATAAAATAAATATGAGATGCAACTTCATTATTATCTTTAAGGATTAAGTGATGACTTGAAATATAAACATGAAATGCAAGCTTGGAAATTTAAATATGGTAATGCAAGTTCATTCATTTACTCTTGTGAAATTAGTGATAACATCAAAATAAACATGAGATGCAAGACATAAATTTAAACATGAATGCATCTTGTTTTTGTCTTAGCTAGAGCTCTTGCAAGACTTTTAGAGGAACATAAACCTCAACCCATTATGCATCATAAGGCAAGCTTTAGAGTTCTTAGCACCTAGACTTCAAGAGAAATCTTAAGGTTTGAACTCACCATCAAGCTTAAGGAAATGGACCCAAAGTTCATCACTTTGTCTAAACAAAACTACAAGAACTAAGTCATATTCTTTATTTTATTGCTCATAGGCTTCAATCTACGGATTCTAGAACGGCCGACCAACTTTAAGGTTGGCAAGGGTAAGCCTAGAGCTCTTTGAAATCATGAGATTAACTTTCTTAACAAAACTTTCGTGATCTACTAGACATATTTTACAAACTTTGTTCAAATCCATAGAAGAAAAACTAAAAATCCTTAAAGGAAAGTGGAAGAGGAAAAACCGAAACTTAAGCCAAGAAAAGAAAGGAAATCCAAGCATGTATGGTCCAAGACCAAGTTGTTTCAAGCTTTAGAGGTTTCTCACATGACAACAACAAATCATTATCTTGAAACCTCATCATCAAGCTCACATTCTTTTTGTAAGAAGGCCTCTTGGCCGAAAAAGAAAGAGGAAGGAAAAGGAGTTTGAAACCAAGAGAAAAACTAGAACTTTCTTGAAGAACACAAACAAAAATCATCAAAACTTAACCCCTACCTTAAGAAGTCTTGAAGAGATGTAAGAAAGCTTTGTTTTCTAGATGGAAGGAGAAGGAAATCCTTTTGGAGTCTTGAGGAAGAAATCAGCCAAGTTGAGGGAATTTGAGAGGAATGAGAGAATTTGCAAGAAGTGTGAACTTACCAAGTGAACCAAAGTGTGACAAGGTTCATCAAAGCTTGGTATTTATAGAAAAATGAGACATGTTGGCTGATTTGGGGAGGGAATGGCTGATGACTTTTTCAAGGTCAAGGGAGGAGGAAAATATCTCTTACAAAAGCATGGGTTTAGGCATGGCAAGCATGGTTGGAAGCATGGGCAAGGTATGGCCTAAGGCATGGGCTTGGAGTGCATCACAACTCAACATGTGGCACCATTTGGGGACAGATTTTCGGCCCCCTCATCAGCCAAGGGGAAGGGATTTTTGTTCATGTAATTGTGGTTTAAGGATGTGTTTAAGTGTTTCTATGATTAGGCTTTTTGATTAGGAGTTTGTAAGCAAGCGTTTAGGTGAGAAAATGGTTAATTGAGGTGTTTCAAGACTTGATTAGGAGGGTGATCTTATTAGATTAGTAATTTAAAATAATTCTTTTGGTCAAATGAGGTATGGCTCAATTCCTTAATTTAAGGAAGAGAGAGAAAACACTATTCAAGATTCCATGACTAGAAATCTTGAATTTAAAGAATACAATTAGAGTTTATCTAAGCAAATCTTAGGTTCTAATTAACCTTAATAAATCATTTTGACTCTAGATTAATTATCGAAATAAATTAATCTTCGATTAGAGCCTAATATTGCTTAGGTTTGCTAATTGCTTCATTAGGCGCACTGTACACTGTTCTAGGGGCAAAATGGTAATTTTGCACTAAAACTGCCAGGACCTTCCGGCAACTAAACATCAAACATTGCTCATAAACATCATTCTAAACTTCCGGAAAAGTTCGGGCTCAAACGGCATCTTTTACCCGTGTAGACACGCAGGGGTATTTTGGTCATTTTGAGCCGGAAGTTTAGACGAGGTTCCCTCCTCGGATATCATTCATAACAGCATAATCCCCTTCAAACATCGAGTTGACCCATTGGAGGTTGCCGGGCAACTGTCCTTTAATTTCGGGTAGAAATGACCTCAGGGCATTTCGGTCATTTGTACTCTAACGCAGAAATCGGGGCGTTACATTTATGATGAGAGATCTTGATGTTGGTTGTGAAATCATGTGCTTGACCTCTAGAGCCCAAGGTTTGGTTTATTTTCGGTTTTAAAGAATGATAAAAATGGATTGTTTGTTGGTTCCTTTGAAACATTTTCTTTCTTTGATGTTGAAGGCCATAGCCTGATGATGAGGGTTTCTTGATATTTGGTTATGGAACCATCATGTGTAGGACCTCTAAAGCTTAAGGTTTGATTTTTGGTTTCATAAGAGTATGAAAAATGGAGTATTGTTAGTTGTCTTTGTTGGTTTTCCTTTGAGCTTGATGATGAGTCTAAAGAAATGAGGTTCTTGGAACCATGGTGTCAAGAGACTCTAAAGCTCATTTCCATTTGGTTAAAATTGATTGGGGTTGAGAGTTTGATTCTTTAAAGTCTTGTAATAAGCTCTAGTAAGATGTAAAAATGGACTTGCATAATGTTTATATTTCAAGCTCTTGCATTTCATGTTTAAGTTTCAATGCCTTGCATATCATGTTTATTTTCTAGTCATCACCTTAAATCTTGAAGACTAAAGAAATGGACTTGCATTTCCATATTTAAATTTCAAGTCTTGCATTTCATGTTTATATTTCAAGTTATCACCTAAACCTTGAAGACTTAAAAATGAACTTGCATTCTCATATTTATATTTCAAGTCATCACCTAATAATGATAAAGATAAAAAAATTAGATTACATAGCATGTTTGTTATTCTTGTCACCACCTAAATCTCTAGAGCTCAATGACTTGCCCTTGTATCTTAAAATAGAAATTTTGATCATGACTATTGAATGTATTTTTGGCCATAATATAATGTTGGTTTTATTTTCTTTTTGAGGCTTGAATCTTGCTTCTATGATGTACATAGAAATTCCATAGGATTTGAGAACTCAAGAAGAGTAGAAATGTATTTCCTAAAGCATTGGAATCCTAATAATAAAATCTTTAGTTTTAGTAAAAAGCTTGTTTTGTTTTTTGATAATGTGGGTATGATTTCAAAAGGAATGTTGGATTGATGTTTTAAAATGGTCTAAGAATGAAAAAGTAACTTAAAATGTGTTAAAACTTTGGTTTTTCAAGTTTCGGGAATTGGATCAATTACCAGCTCATGTAATAGATTACCAAGATGTTTCTTCACAAGTTTTTGGTTCTGGTAATCGATTACCAGCCTATGTAATTGATTACCAGGATGCTTTTTGTGCCTGGAACAAGTTTTTGACTCTGGTAATCGATTACCAGGACCCAAATATACAAATAAGTGTTTTAAGTGAGACTATGTAGATTGATGACCATACATGCTTAAGTTTTGAATTGTGTAATAATCCCTAGTATGTTGTATATATATATATATAAGCATAGCATGTGCATTAGCAGTCGGTCCTTGATTTTCGGCATCCTGGATAGAAGCATGTTTCCTGTTATAAGATATTGATTGATGACATGCCCATGGATATATGCAAAGAATGTGATGCATGCTTATGTGATCTATGGCATGACGATTTTGTGGCATGATAAATGATTAAGATGCATGATCTACGAGAATTATGAGCATGATATGTTAGATGATGAGTTATGATTACATGCTCGCATATGCATCTACAAATAATGTATTAAGATAATAGGTAACATAAGACATACGGAAATGATCCTGTAGACTCAGGAATTAATGGTTAGAAGAGGTGACCCAAAGAAGTTGCATACTCATGATAAGAAAGATAAGTTAAAGTAAGGAAATGATGTGTTCCCCTCTATTACCCCATATTAAATCTAGCGATGGCTAGTTTTGGTTAAGCTCATCCTAGGCGATCGGTGAGGTGAAGTTTTGGTGGTTATTGTAAACTCGAGGGGAATGTGAGATGGTTGGTTTAGGGTGGTTATGTAAGAGGGTGGTTATTAAAAAAAGAACTTGAGAGTTCAATCATGATAAAGTAAAGTACCATAGGTTCCCTTGTTCTCCCATGCATGTTAAATGTCATATGACTCATCATGTTTGTACTATTATGCATTCACTCACTTGTCACTAAATCATGAAATTTGAGTGTCACGTCACCTAAGAAAGTACAGTAAAGATGTATATACATACGTTATATTATTGTTCTATTAGTGTATTTAATCATGTGATATGTGCTATTTAGATGTGTTACTTATGCTATTGAGGTGTTACCATGCATACATGAGATATCTATTGCATTCATAACATTAAGACCTATGCTAAAAGACACATACTTCGGATAAAGGGATTTTGAGAAGTTTAAAATTGAACCTTATGCATGTACACTTCCTTCATAATGAAACTGAGGTGGTTATGGACGATGACGATGACACTTGTGTTAAAGTTCAGGGAGCCCTATTGAGAATCTTGAATAGTTTCTCATCCCTTTCTTTCTCCCATGTTGTCTCCAGACATGGATGATGGTGTTGTTCGTGATTTTCTTTGAGGCGTGGATATAGGAGTCGTGCTACATACTAGATCAAAGGGTTGGCGGAAGCACGAAGATAGCTTTCCTTTAGGCATTAGCTGAAGGGTTGTCATGCCCCTTATACCCCTTCGTAGCCTAGTCTTTTGGTGGACATGTTCCGTAGACTAGTTTAGTTTTGTTATAGACATTGTTCGGCATTGGGCTATTATATGTTCAACCTTTATTGTTAAGTTTAGTATCTTAGGATGTCCATCATGTTTATAGGACGTCCCTATTATGCTATGGTTATGACATGTTAAACTGGTTTGTGCCGTGCTATGCGGTGATTTACACATATATTATGATGAAGTTTATATGATTGTTATTATTCTACGTGTATTGATCAGTATCTATGTACATCCGCGGCTCGCATTTTTGTTTTAAAGTTAAAAAAAAAATAGCTATATTTTTATTACTCTTATTTTAAAGAAGAATAAGTTAAGTTCTGAGATGGAGGTGTAACAACTAATGATTCCTGGAATGCGACTTCGAGCATATTAGGTTAAAAGTTAGGGTGTTACATTTTGGTATTAGAGGTTTGATTCCCACGGAGCCTGAGGATTGGACTACTATACTTCTTGAGCATGATACGATAGTTATATCATATGTAGTGCCTTATTGATAGGATAAGCTATAAGATAGAGATACATGACTCTTGTATGTGTAGTGTGGCATAGTAACTAGCTCACTTTGCATGAAGTATTGGGCTTGATCACCTTAGTGTTTGTTGCTTTGTGTGCTTAGGGACCGATGGTACGACCACGATAGAATAGGGCTTCGAGCTCGAGCGATCAGAGTAGAAAGATGGTAGAAGTCCTCCTGGACATGGCAAGGGCCATGCAAATGATGTTCGAACGGATAGACCATGAGGGCGACGCTGGTCGCAGCAGCGCTAGATGGACTAAAGCATGTAGCTTAGGAGAATTTCGCAGGCGAACCCACCATCATTTAGAGGAGCCCTGAACCCTAATAAGCTGATAAGTGGATTAAAAGCATGGAGAAGATCTTATCAATTATCACCTCAGAAGAATAGAAGGTGACTTTTGCTGCTTTTATTCTAGAGGCGGACGCTAAGTTCTGGTAGGTTAGCACCCAAAGGCTGTTGGAGGCAGCTAGCACCATGATCAATTGGGACATGTTCAAGACTTGCTTCTATGAGAAATAATTTCTGGCATCGGTGAGGAATGCCAAGGATGTGGAGTTCATCCAGCTAACCCAAGGAGGGATGAGCATCGTAGGTACACTCCGAAGTTTGAGGAGCTAATTAAGTTTTCAAGAATCTTTCAAGGTAACCCTGATGAGTTCTGGGAATGCGTCAAGTATGAGGTGGGGCTAGAGCTGGAGATTAATGTTGCCGTTGCACACTTGAAGATTAGGGACTTCCCTACCTTAGTCAACAAGTGCCGCATCATCGAGGATGGGCGAAGAAGCTGAGCGCACTAAGGGTTGAGAATTTCACCAAGAAGCTGCGGTAAACTCTAAGCTTCAAGCCATAGTCCAGTCACAATTCAAACCGCAATTTAGGCTACAAGCCCCTAGGAAGAATTTTCATCATGAGGGATCGAATGGTCCAAATGAGGAGGTACCCAGAGGGACCCTACCATTGTTTGTCCGAAGTGCGAAAGAACCATGGTAACTATCCTTGTCTAGTTGGCCAAGGAGTGTGTTTTAGGTGTGGCAAGCCTAGACACATGATTCGAGATTGCAATGTGAAGTCCCCATGGTTGAATGCGACAAGTGTTCAGGGTCAATGCTGAAGATACCTCCTACTCTAATACTCGAGGTAAGTGTGGGATAAATTGTAGGATTTTGGTTGTGCTTCTTGATTTTGATTCTATGCATTGGTTTGTAGCTCATGATGGTGTAGAAGCCTCGTGACACTTTCATGCATGTCTCTTTAGCTTTTGGTGGCCTTCTGGAATTGTTTGTATTTGAGTCCTCTTATGAATTTCTTGGTTGTGTTTCTTCGAATAAACTTGTCATATGCATCATGATTTCTTGACCCTCCATCCTGGCAAGTGTTGAATGTTTCTTCCTCCCAATTTTAATTGTCTACTTGTGGATAGTTTTAGTGTGGACCCTCCGAATGTTTGGTTTTGACTTCCCCATAAGAGCTAACATACCCTCTCTTTGAACTTTTGAAACCATTTGTACTTGTCACCCTTTTCAAAATTTTACATAAAGTTATATATGAGTTGTCCTACTACTTTCGAGCTTCAACCTTGTGTAAGTCGTGAGTATTCGAATTATACCTCGCCTAGTCACCTATGTCTAACTGATATATATGTTAAGGAGTACTCCAATTGTTAGCAAACCCTCATATTACCTGAGCTTCCTATAAAGTTTGTTTTCGTTTCCTTCATTTTTGACTTGTCATGCCTATCCAACCAATATAACTGTGCATGTAACGAATTTTGAAGGCGAAATTCTTTTTAAGGAGGGAGTAATGTAACACCCAATTTTTTTCGTATATAAAAATGACTAAAATGCCCCTAAATATTTTGCAAAGGCCGATCTAGGCTATCCTCAAGGGGTTAGTCTAATGTTTGAAGGGGATTAAGTGTGTTATGGATATGTTAGAGATGAAAATCTCAATTTCTTAGTTTTCCCCATATGAAAAATTACCAAAGTACCCCTGAGGTAATTTAATGAGGATTAAGTGATGATCGAACCCGGCCATCACCAGGGAGTTCGAAATGTAACGTCACGATTTTTCTTTGAGTACAAATGATCGAAATGCCCTGAGGTCATTTTTACCCAAATTTGAGGGTAGCCAACTCGTGTCCTCGAATGGGTCAACTCAATGTTTGAAGGGGATTATAATGTCATGTTTGATATCAAGGTGAAAATCTCGTTTTCGAACTTTCGGCTCTAAATTACCATAATACCCTTGCAGCGTTTTACGCAGGTAAAAGTGCCGTTTTTGAGCCCAGAATTTTTCCAGAAAGTTTGGAATGATGCTCATGAGTGGTTTTTGATGTTAAGTCGGGTAGGAAGGTTCCAAGCAGTTTTAGTGCAAAATTACTATTTTGCCCCTAGAATAGTGTAGTGAGCCTAATGATGTAATTAAGCAAACCTAAACAATATTAGGCTCTAATCGAAGATTAATTTATTTTGATAATTAATCTAGAGTTAAAATAATTTAAGGTTAATTAGAACCTAAGATTGCTTGGTTAAACTCTAATTACATCTTTAATTCAAGATTCCTAGTCATGGAATCTTGAATAGTGTTTTCTCTTAATTCCTTAAATTAAGGAATTGTGCCCATACTTTCATTTGACTAGAAAATGGTTTTAATTTGTTAATCTAGCAAGATCACTCCCCTAATCAAGTCTTGACAACCTTAATTAACCATTACCTCACCTAAACACCCTACAAACTCCTAATCAAAACCTTAATCAAAGAAACACCTAAACACATCCTTAAACCACAATTACATGAACAAAATCTCTCTCCCTTTGGCTGATATGCTGGGAAATTCCCCTCCCCCCAAAATTGTGTCACATGTTGATTTTGTTGCACTCCAAGCCCATGCCTTAAGCCATACCCAAACCCATACCTCACCATGCCTTGCCCATGCTTTCCACCATATCAATCAAAGAGATATTTCTTCTCTCCTTCTTCCCCAAAGTGACCGGCCACTCCTTCCTCCTCTAGGCCATCCATGAGCTTCTATTTTCTCTATAAATATGCATGCTTGAAAGCTCACAAAAACCTTTATACACATTTCAACTCTAAGCTTTCTTCTTCAAAGTTCAAAAAGTTCCTTTCTTCCTTCCTTTTCCTCTCTTGGCCAAAAACTCCTCTTGAAGCTCTAAGGGAGATTTTCTTTCCTTCTTATCTCAAAGGATCAAGCTTTCTTGCATTTCATTCAAGACTTCTTTAGGTAGGGGTTTATTTTCCAAGTTTTGTTTGCTTCTTCTAAGGAAGAATTCTAATTTTCTCTTGGGTTTTCAAAGCTCTTCTTTTCCTCTTCCATTTCGGCCTAGAGCCTTGTGTTGAGAAAACTTTGGCTTGATGATGAGGTTTCAAGATAATGGTCTTGTGATGCCATGTGAGAAACCTCTAAAGCTTGAAAAACTTGGTCTTGGACCATATATGCTTTTGTTTCTTTCCTTTTTCTTTGCTCAAGTTCTCGGTTTTCCTTTCTTTCTCAAGATTTCGGCTTTCATTCCTTCCTTTGTTTAAAGTTTGGTAAAAATGCCAAGTAGATCACTAAAAGTTTTGTTAAGAAAATTAATCATATGTTTTCAAAGAGCTCTAAGCTTACCCTTGCCAACCTTAAAGTTGGTCAGCCATTCTAAGAGTCTACTCTAGATTGAAGCCCATGAGCAATAAAATAAAGAATATGAGTAGTTCTTTTTATGTTTGTCTAGATAAGTGTTGATGTTTTTGTCTTAGTCCACTTTCTTGAGCTTGATGATGAAGTTCAAACTAAAGACTTCTTTGAAGACTTGGTGCTAAGAACTCTAAAGCTCATCTTTTATTGTTAAAGATACATGTTGGGTTAAGGCTATTGATGATTCCTTTAAAGTCTTGTAAGAGCTCTAGTTAAGATAAAACAAACTTGCATTCATGTTTAAGTTTATGCCTTGCATATCATGTTTATTTTCAATGCCATCACTAAGCTCTCAAGAATAAATAAATGAACTTGCATTATAATGTTTAAATTCCCAAGCTTGCATTTCATGCTTACATTTCAAGTCATCACTTAATCTTTAAAGATAATAATGAGGTTGCATCTCATATTTATTTTATGCCTTCACCTTGCTTTATAATGAAGAGTAAAAATGAAGTGCATAGCATGTTTATGTTTATGTTATCACCTAAATACTCTAGAGCTCAAAGACTTGCCCTAGTATCTTTAAATGGAAACTTTAACCATGACAAGTGGATGTGTTTTAGTTATGAAACAATGATGGTTTTGATTTTGTAAAAAGTGTGGATGTTTTTAAGAAAATGTTAGAAAGATGTTTTATGAGGTCTCAAGGTGTTTGAATAGTTTGGAATGTGTCAAAAATCATGTTTTCTCAAATTTGGAAGTTTGGTAATCGATTACCAAGAGTGGTTTTTGAAGGATTTTAGGTTTTGGTAATCGATTATCAGAAAATGTAATCGATTACCGAGGCTTTTCTTCATGCCCAGAATCGGTCTTTAATCTTGTAATCGATTAGTTGTTTGTGTAATTGATTACTCTGATATTCTTCTTGAAAACGTTTTAACCCTAAGTAATCGATTACCATCCTATGTAATCGATTACCAAGCACCCTTTTTGCTCTTGAAATTGTTCCAAGAGAAAAACTAGCAACTCATGTACACTTATAATATGAATTTATGTGATTATGTGTGATGTGCATTTTTGGGTTCTGCCTTGCTCCTTTGGCCACTATTAATTCTGTTTTATGGAGTTAAAATGTGTAAGATTGTGTTTGAGTGAAGCAAGGAATGATTTAAAGAAGTTAGAAAAGAATAAGTGACTAGAAAGGGGTTAAAATGAGAATTCTAGAATGCTTAGACACAAGGATGGTAAAATTCTGTTCCAAGCATAATTGAACTTAAGGAGAATGGCTTATACTTAGTGGATATGTGTAGGAACCCCTCATAATTGGTTTAGGAATTTAATATAGAGCCTTAGGTGAAGACAGAACTTAGAAAGGATCAAAGATGTAGAATCTAAACCCTGTAATCAAATAATGATCATGGTGGTTAATCCTTACAATGCTGTTTGGAAGAGTTAAATGGTATAAATATTAGAGAGAATTATAAGTAATGATCCTCTAGGTGCATAAAAGATCCATAATGGGCATTAGAATAATCAACACAAGATTAAGACCCATAAGGGTCAAGGTAAGACATTACAAGATAGGAGATACAATGTGAGAAGTGAGTAAATGAGCGTATTCATGTTATACTGAAAGTGTTAATGTTATGTGCAAAAGATTATGTGAACTTATGACATGATCGATGTGATGATACTTATGCCATGGTTGAGAATGCACATGAATATAAGATGGTGATGAAATGAATGAACATGCTCATATGCTTATTAAGATTTGATTGATTGAGATATTGAATGAGATGGCATGAGTTGAATAAGTTATGTGGCATGACTCAAATTTGAGGAAATACAGGACACAGCTGTTATGCTGGAATTTCCATCTAATTTGAGAAACTTAAAGAGGTTTTTGAAAGAAAGATTTTATATGTGACATGTTGAGACCCATTTCTCCTGCTACGAGGAGAAAGTAAACTCATGGGGGGTATGGTCGTGGAACCATACCGAAGCGGACAATGTCACTGGTCTTAACCAAATGATGCGTTTCGCAAACTAAGATGTACTTCTCCTGCTATGGTGAGGAGAAGGTAAAATAGTGAGGGCATCAACATTAACCTCAAAGCGGACAAAGTCACTGGCCTTAACCAGTTGATGCGTTTCGAAGAAGCAAAAAGTCCCATGATGGGTAATCCTTAGGTCCCTTGCCCACTCTCAGGAGTCGGGATTATTTTTATGTTTATGATACGCTTATCAAGAGGATAAGTAAGAACTAGTGACGACTAGTTAAGGTATGAGCTCATAGCCTAGTATCAGGGGTTGGTTACTATTTTTTAATACCATGATGTCACAAGTTTGAGAAAACGAGAAAAGATGTGAAGTATCTTGCTTATGAAAGAGAAAGGTTGATTATGAGAAATTAAATGCCATTTATACGAAAATCAATTACTGATGATATGTTTTATTGGTTTGTATGCATAACGTATTGCCATGCATTCATGTTTTGCTATGCCATACATGCATTAAGATTCATCATAAAAGACACGGACCTTGGATAATTATCTTTTATAAAACCTCATAATAAACCTTTGCATGTTTAACTTTTTCATAATAAACCCAAGGTTCCTGGGGACGTAAACGATGACATTAGGATAGGAGGATTCCCTCCTGAGATTCTTTAGCAAGATTCTCACCTCCTCTCTTGTTTCTCTTTCCGTTATGTCTTCAGACCGCGATGGTGTCATTCGTAATCTTCATTGACACACCGATATGGGAGGTGCACTACGATCCAGATCATTAGTCATATCATTTTGAGGGTTGTTGTGCTATGCGTATTTTTGCGTACATGGGACGCTCGTTCGCATCCAATTTCCGGCTTCTGTTTCACTCCCACCTTACCTTTTGGTGACGACCTGATCTTTGAGAGGACTCGCCCTCATGATGGGGCTGTTGTGCCCACCCTTCAGCTTCGGCGGTGCGCGACTACCTCAAGTATGTTCCTTGCCAGAGGCATTCAGAGACCGACCCGTCGGAGAATCCTCCTACCCACATCTATTCGGAGATTCTCCCCCAGTCCCCATGGACATTGGGAGAGGCAATGAGGATACGGTGACACAACGGAGGCTAGCTCAACGTCTGGAGATGCGCCCACGTGGAGGTCACGTCTCCCCTTTCCGCTTGCACACACCCGAGGAGCTCGACAGTTCATTGGGTACATACCTTCGAGGGATGAGGATCAGCACCACTAGTAGGTTTTCAAGGGAGAGGTAGCTGTAGTTGGGGGATTTTGGGGTTTCCCTTGTCCTGGTTATCTTATGTTTCTCTCTTCTATTTCCTTGTTATGTGTCCTGTAAGCTCTCCACTCTTATGAGGGTATGACTTTATGTTTTCATATTTCGGTTGTTGTATCAAACTATGTTATTTAATATATTATGATGGTTGTTCCTATGATTGAGGTGTTCTTATTTGCTTATGTATTGCATGTTTTATTTTCGTCTTACATTTCGCTTGCAAAAGTATTCGACGGCTCGCACTTTGTTTTATAAGTTTAAAAAAAAAGAAATTTACCTATTTTCCGCTAAGTAGTTTTACAAATGAATTTAAAAGGAAGTAATAACTAATAATTAATCTTAATACGTCCTAGCGTGTTGGGTTAAATATTAGGGTGTTACACGAAACGTTAACTATAAGTGTTGCATGATATCAGGAAAGTCCGAGTGGTCAGGGGAGTCCTTATGCGAATTTACGTTTTTACCACTAATTAGTGCTAAACAAGCTTAATTAAGCGATTAAGGAAATATAGGCAATATTAGGCTCAAATTAAAGATAAATAAATTTTATCTATTAATTTTTGAGTCATATTATTTATGTGAGGATAATTAAGGCCTAAGTTAGATTAAGGAAGTTCAAATTCCCTTCTTAAATCAAAGACATTATGTGATGTCATAGCAAATAGCATTTTCTCTTTCCAATTCCCTCAATTAGGGAATGTGTTGGAGTTTGAACTTCAAACTAATCATGTTCTTTCAACCTAATTGAAGCTTAATTCAAACTAAGCATGCAAGATCACTCTTAATCATGTCTTGAAAGCCTTAAATATATGATTACTAACCCAAACACCTAATTACCAATCCCTAACCTTTTGGCTAATCAAATCTATCACTAATCCATGTCCTAACACACATGAGACATGAAATTTTTCCCCAAAACCCATTGGAGGCTGATGGCTTTCCTTCCCCCATTTCCCTCTCATATTTCACTTTTATAAACACCTACATACTCACAAACTCTCTTATTTTACCATTTACTTTTTTGGCCAAAGACTTGGTGTCAAAAGAACTCTTGCATTCTCTCAACTTGAGCTTTCTCTTCTTCCTCTTCCACCTTCATCCCCAACCTCCTCTCAACCTCAAACCACCATACCTCCACCATAGATCATCTTTAAGACACATAACCTTTCCATACCCAAGCTACAAGACATAAAAAAAATCCTTCCTTCCATTTCTTTTCCTTTGGCCCAAAATACATCTCTATTCCAAAGGAAGATTTGTTCTTCTCACTTCCTTGTAAAAGACCAAGTTTCCTCTTACAAGAAAAAGCACACTTGGTAGGGATTTTTGTTTTAAGTTCTCTCCTTTTTCTTCTTTGCTTTTCGATTTCTATGTTGGAATAAATGGAAAGTTTTCCTCTCTTATCTTTCTCTCATTATTTTCAGATTTGGTGTTAGTTTGATGGACAAGTTCATCTTCTTTTTCTTTTCTCTTATTTTCGATTTCATTTGTTGGTTGTTGGTCAAAAGCCATGGCTTGATGATGAGAGATCTTGAGGTTGGTTGTGAAATCATCATGTGCTTGACCTCTAGAGCCCAATGTTTTGTTTATTTTCGGTTTTAAAGAATGATAAAGATAGATTGTTTGTTGGTTCCTTTAAAATATTTTATTTCTTTGAAGTTCAAGGCTATAGCTTGATGATGAGGGTTTCTTGATGTTTGGTTATAGAACCATCATGTGTAGGACCTCTAAAGCTTAAGGCTTGATTTTTGGTTTCACAAGAGTATGAAAAATGGATTATTGTTGGTTGTCTTTATTGGTTTTCCTTTGAGCTTGATGGTGAGTCTAAAGAAATGAGGTTCTTGGAACCATGGTGTCAAGAGACTCTAAAGCTCATTTCCATTTGGTTAAGATTGATTAGGGTTGAGAGTTTGATTCTTTAAAGTCTTATAATGAGCTCTAGTAAGATATAAAAATGAACTTGTATCATATTTATATTTCAAGCTCTTGCTTTTCACGTTTAAGTTTCGATGCCTTGCATATCATGTTTATTTTCTAGTCATCACCTTAAATCTTGAAGAGCACAGAAATGGACTTGCATTTCCATATTTAAATTTCAAGTCTTGCATTTCATGTTTATATTTCAAGTTATCACCTAAAACATGAAGACTTAAAAATGAACTTGCATTCTCATATTTATATTTCAAGTCTTACACATCATATTCATATTTCAAGTCATCACCTAATAATGATAAAGATAAAAAATGAGATTGCATAGCATGTTTGTTATTCTTGTCATCACCTAAATCTCTAGAGCTCAATGACTTGCCCTTGTATCTTAAAATGGAAATTTTGATCATGGCTATTGAATGTATTTTTGGCCATAATATAATGTTGGTTTTATTTTCTTTTTTAGGCTTGAATCTTGCTTCTATGATGTACATAGAAATTCCATAGGATTTGAGAACTCAAGAGGAGTGGAAATGTATTTCCTAAAGGATTGGAATCCTAATAATAAAATCTTTAGTTTTAGTAAAAAACATGTTTTGTTTTGTAAGAATGTGAGTATGATTTCAAGAGGAATGTTGGATTGATGTTTTAAAATGGTCTTGGAATGAAAGAGTAACTTAAAATGTGTTAAAACTTTGGTTTTTCAAGTTTCGGGATTCTGGTAATCAATTACCGGCTCATTAATAGATTACCAGGATATTTCTTCACAAGTTTTTGGTTTTGGTAATCAATTACCAGCCTATGTAATTGATTACCTGGTAATTGATTACAGGATGCTTTTTGTGCAGGAACAAGTTTTGACCCTGGTAATTGATTACCATAACATATAATTGATTACTAGGTCCCCAAATGTACAAATAAGTGTGTTCTAAGCGAGATTATGTAGATTGATGACCATACATGCTTAAGTTTTGAATTGTGTGAACGATGATCCCTAGTATGTTGTGTGTATATATATATATATATATATATATATATATAAGCTGTTAAGCATAGTGTATGCATTAGCTAAGTTTGGTCCTTGATTTGGCATCCTGGGTAGGAGCATGTTTAGTGCTATAAGATATTAATTGATGGCATGCCTATGGATATATGCAAAGAATGTGATGCATGCTTATTTGATCTATGACATGACGATTTTGTGGCATGATAAATGATTACGATGCATGATCTATGAGAATTATGAGCATGATATGGTAGATGATGAGTTATGATTACATGCTCGCATATGCATTATTGCAAATAATGTATTAAGATAATAGGTGACATAAGGCATACAGAAATGATCCTCCAACTCCAAGAATTAATGGTTATGAGATGTGATCCAGTAAAGGTGATTCTCTAGACTCAGGAATTAATGGTTAGGAGATGTGACCTAAAGAAGTTGCATACTCATGATAAGAAAGATACGTTAAAGCAAGGAAGTGATGTGTTTCCCCTCTATTACCTTATATTAAATTCTAGTGATGACTAGTTAGGTTGAGCTAATCCTAGGTGATCGGTGAGGTGAAGTTTTGGTGGTTATTGTAAAATTGTCGGGAAGGTGAGATGGTTGGTTTAAGGTGGTTATGTAAGAGGATGGTTATTAAGAAAAGAACTTGAGAGTTCAATCATGATAAAGTAAAGTACCATGGGTTCCCTTGCTTTCCCATAAATGTTAAATGTCATATGACTCATCATGTTTGTACTATTATGCATTCACTCACTTGTCACTAAATCATGAAATTTGAGTGTCACGTCACCTAAGAAAGTCCAGTAAAGATGTATATACATACATTACATTATTGTTCTATTGGTGCATTTAATCATGTGATATTTGCTATTTACATGTGTTACTTATGTTCTTAGGCGTTACTATGCATACATGAGATATCTATTGTGTAACGCTCCAATTTTTCTGTTTGAGTACAAATGAAATGCCCTGAGGTCATTTTTGCCTAGAATTCAGGGACAGTCGACCTGGCAGTCCTCAAATGGGTCAACTCAATGTTTGAAAGGGATTATAACTGTAATGTTTGATATCCAAGATGAAAATTTCATTTCCTAAACTTTCGCTCAAAATGACCAAAATACCCCCTGCGTTTTACGCGGGTAAAAGGTGCCATTTGAGCCCGAACTTTTCCAGGAAGTTGGAATGATGTTTATGAGTGGTTTTTGTTCATTGGAGCAGGAGGTCTTCAGCAGTTTTAGTGCAAAATTACCATTTTGCCCTTAAAACAGTGTATAGTGAGCCTAATGACGTAATTAAGCAAACCTAAGCAATATTAGGCTCTAATCGAAGATTAATTTATTTCGATAATTAATCTTGAGTCAAAATAATTTATTAAGGTTAATTAGAACCTAAGATTGCTTGGTTAAACTCTAATTACATCTTTTGATTCAAGATTCCTAGTCATGGAATCTTGAATAGTATTTTCTCTCTAATTTCTTAAATTAAGGAATTGTGCCCATACCTTCATTTGACTAAAGAAATGGTTTTAATTTGTTAATCTAGCAAGATCACTCCCCTAATCAAGTCTTGACAACCTTAATTAACCATTACCTCACCTAAACACTTTCTTACAAACTCCTAATCAAAACCTTAATCAAAGAAACACTTAAACACATCATTAAAACCACAATTAAATGAACAAATCATCCTCCCCCTTGGCTGGAAATCTGGCCGAATACATGCCCTTGAATTATGTCACATGTTGGTTTTTATTTCACTCAAAGGCCATACCTTAAGTCATGCCTTGACCATACCTAGTCATGCTTTCAACCATGCCTTTGAATGACTAAGTTTGAAGATATTTTCCTCTCCCTTGGCCAAGAGAAACCGTCGGCCTTCTCCTCCCAAATCAGCCTCCATTGTTTCAATTTTCTATAAATACCAAGCTTTGAAGAACTTTGTTGCACTTTAGAAGTTTTGCCAAGTTTAGCTTTCTTGCTTTTTCTCTCATTTTCTCAAGTTCTCTTCATCTTGTTCTTCTTCCTCCTTCCTCAAAGAAAACTTTCCACCACCACAATCCACCACAAACAACCTTAAACCACCACTCCCTCACTTCAAACCACCTCTCAAACACCAAACCTTTCCATTTCTAAGCTTGCATTCTCAAGGAAAATTCATCCTCCTTGAGAAACCTTGTTAGCCGAATCCTCCACCTCCTCCAAGAGAAGATTTTGTTTCTCATTCCTTCAAGAACACAAGCTTCTTCTCATTTCTTTCAAGACTTCTTTAGGTAGGGTTTTATTTCAAAGTTTTCTTTACTTTCTTTGAGAAAAGTTCTAGATTTCTCTTAGTTTTCAAGTTTTTCCTTTCCTCCTTTCATTTTTCACCTTGGAGCCTTTTCATATGAAAAAATTTAGCTTGATGATGAGGTTTCAAGATAATGGTCTTGTGATGCCATGTGAGAAACCTCTAAAGCTTGAAAAACTTGGTCTTGGACCATATATGCTTTTGTGTTCTTTCCTTTTTCTTTGCTCAAGTTTTCCTTTCTTTCTTTTTCTCAAGGTTTTGGTTTTCTTTCCTTTCTTTGAACAAAATTTTGATAAAAATGTTAAGTAGATCACTAAAAGTTTTGTTAAGAAAATTAATCATATGTTTTCAAAGAGCTTAAGCTTACCCTTGCCAACCTTAAAGTTGGTCGGCGTTCTAAGAGTTTACTCTAGATTGAAGCCCATGAGCAATAAAATAAAAATATGAGTAGTTCTTTGTATGCTTGTTTAGATAAGTGTTGAGGTTTATGTCTTAGTCCATTTTCTTGAGCTTGATGATGAAGTTCAAAACCAAAGGCTTCTTTGAAGACTTGGTGCTAAGAACTTTAAAGCTCACTTTATGTTGTAAAGATACAAATTGGGTTAAGGTTGTAATGTTCCTCTAAAAGTCTTGCAAGAGCTCTAGTTAAGATAAAATGAGTTGCACTTATGTTTAAGTTTATGCCTTGCATATCATGTTTATTTTGATGACATCACTAAGCTCTCAAGAATAACTAAATGAACTTGCATTATCATGTTTAAATTTCCAAGCTTGCATTTCATGTTTATATTTCAAGTCATCACTTAATCTTTAAAGATAATAATGAGGTTGCATCTCATATTTATTTTATGCTCTCACTTTACTTTATAATGAAGAGTAAAATAAAGTGCATAGCATGTTAAAGTTTATGCCATCACTTAAATATCCTAGAGCTCAAAGACTTGCCCAAGTATCCCACGTAAAGTTTTAGAAAATGGAGGCATCCCAAGGAAGCCATTTTGGCCTTGTGATGATGATGATGGACTTGAGAGGAGTTCATCTAATCATAAGTGCCCATAGCCTATGTCTTGGAATTTTTCTAAGCTTAGGTGTACTTAAAGAATGCTATAAACAAGATTTTATGTTTTAAAACTATTTTATGAAGTAAATAATTTAGCTACTGACCTCACTTGTATTTTCATGATATTAATGAGATAAATTGGTTTCTAAAGGAGTTTTGAGTTCCTAAAATGATTCCAAGAGAAAACTAGCAACTTATATGCATTTAAATCATGAATCTATGTGATTATATAATGCTTGCATTTCGGATTCTGCCTTGTGTACTTTGCCACTGTATAAATTCTGTTTTATGGTGTTAAAATGTGTAAAATTATGTTTGAGTGAAGCAAGGATCGATTTAGGGAAGTTAGGAAAGAACAAGTAACTAGAAAGGACTTGAAATGAGAATTCTAGAACACTTAAATACAAGAGTTGAAAATTCTGTTCCAGCATAATTAAACTTAAGGAAAATGGTTTATAATTGATGGATATGTGTAGGACTCCTAATATTTGGTTTAGGAATTAAATATAGAGCCTTAGGTGAAGACGGAACTTAGAAAGGGTCAAAGACGGAGATTCTAGAACCCCATAATCATATGATAATTTTCTGCCCAAAGTGATGTAATGTTGTTTGGTTATGTTAGCAAGCATAAACATTAGAGGAAATTATAGGTAATGATCCCTTAGGTGAAATAAAGATCCATAATAAATGTTAGGATAATTAGAACACAAGTTTAAAACCCGTAAGGGCCAAAGCATAAAATACTATGAGATAATAGGTGTGATGTGAGAATGAGTTCGAATGATTATGTTTATGATGTATGGGAATATATTACATGCCATGAGTATGAGGATGTGTGGATGTAGAACTTGATGCTTTTGATAATGTGGAATGCTTGATTAAGATGCATGAAAATATGAAATATGAATGTCATGGGAAAATATTTTCTGTGATTGAGAGATTTACTTGATTGAGGAAATTGCATGAGAACGACATGTGTTATTTGAGTTATGTGGCATGACTCAAAATTTGAGGAAATTTAAAATGAGTCGTTATGTTGCCGAATTTCTATCAAATTTGAGGGACTTAAAGAAAGTTTGAAAAGAAAGATTTTATAAGTGACATGTCGAGACGCATTTCTCCTGCTACGGTGAGGAGAAAGGAAACCCGTGGGGGTATGGTCGTGGAGCTATCCAAACCGAACAATGTCACTTGGTCTTAACCGTGAAGGCATCGACGTACTTCTCCTGCTCCAAGTGAGGAGAAGGTAAACCGTGAAGGCATCGACATTAGCTTGCCAAAGCGGACAAAGTCACTGGTCTTAACCAGTTGATGCGTTTCGAGAAGGAAAAAGTCCCATGATGGGTGATCCTTAGGTCCCTGCCGTACTTTGGGAGTCGGCATTATTTTTATGATTATGATACACTTATCAAGAGGATAAGTAAGAACTAGTGACGACTAGTTGAGGTATGAGCTCATAGCCTAGTATCAGGGGTCGGTTACTATTTTTAATACCATGATGTCACAAGTTTGAGATATAAGAAAAGATGTGAAGTATTTTGCTTATGAAAGAGAGGTTGATTAGGAGAAATTACATGCCACTTATATGAGAATTAACTATTAATGACATGTTTTATTGGGTTGCTGCATAAAGTATTGCCATGCATTCATGTTTTTCTATGCTGCATACATGCATTAAGATTCATCATAAAAGACACGGACCTTGGATAATTAATTTTATAAAACCTCATAATGAACCTTTGCATGCTTAACTTTTTCATAATAAACCCAAGGTTCCTGGGACGTTAACAATGACATTAGGATAGGAGGATTCCTCCTAGATTCTTTAGCAAGATTCTCACCCCCCTTCTTCTTTCCCGTTACGTCTTTAGATTCCAATGGCGTCATTCGTGATCTTTGTTGATACGCCGGTATGGGAGGTGCATTGTGACCCAGACATCAGTTATATCATTCGAGGGTCGATGCTGTTTGTATTTTTGCATACATGGGCTACCCGTTTGCATTTCAGGTCTCCCTTCGTTTTACGACCTCTCCATACGGCGATGATTAAATCTTTGAGAGGACGCGGCCTGATGAGCAGACCCGCCAAACCCAACCTTCGTCTTAGACGTGCGCGACTATCTGAGTACGTTCCCTTATACCTCGCTTGGAAGGGACCTATTTGAGGATTCTCAGCCGAACCCTATTCGAAGGGCTCTGCCCCTCCTGCCTATGGATGTCGGTAGGGTGCGAGAGGCTAAGCTGAGGCTTGTGAGGCGTGCATGATGCGAGTGGGCAACAAATTAGAAAGTGTTTTAGTTACTAAATTACACCAAAAATAGTTAGGGTGCAATCAGGTCGTATCACAAGGAAGTGTTCTAATTGATTCAAGAAATTTGGGGGTTTTGAGATTATAGCAACTAAATTAAACGAGAAATTATAATGAGAAAATTATATGAGAAAATTACCTACAAGGATTCCTTTGGATCAAGAATTGTTCAATCATCGGTTCAAGGAAATAAATTCACGATGGTAGTTACTTTCATTAGTTATGCTATCACACAACAATGATGCAATTCTACTTAGTGGTTATACAATCGCACTCCCACTAAGGGTTTGGCTAACATATGAACTAGTAATTCACGATCGTGATTCTATAAACCTATGCCAGTTTAATTACCAATTACAGCAACCTAATTCCTATGGAGTTAATTTCAATCCCTTACCAATTGGATGTAATTAAATCAATCGACCTAATACCCCAATGGTATCTAGATTATGCAACGAATGCACAACCAAACAACTCTTAAAAATACAATCACAATAATCATCGCAATTGATATCAAAAGAGAAAGCAAATAGGAAGAAAAACCAACCATGAATTGCAAATAAAATTAGGAACCTCAAGAACAATCTCAATCCTCAGTTATCCTTGCACATGGTAAAGAGATTACTCCTCCATAGGGGGAGTTTCACAATCAATGTTGAAGAAAAGCTTAAATTACAATCCCAAACGGGAGCCAAAACAAAGATTGGGAACTCCCAAAATCTAGAGAGAGTGTGAGAGAGAGAGACTGTGTGTGTTATGTTTCAGTATATCAAAACCTAAAAAGAATAAAAACTAAAAACGAGCCTGTTCGCTAAAATCGCGTCGCTACGCTATGACCGCCTGGGCGATCCTTGGCCTGGGCGGTCTCCGTGTGAATTTCGGTGAGTCATCTTTGTTCACCGCCCAGGCGGTCTTTGACCGCCTGGGCGATCTCAGTAGCTTCCAAGCACATTTTGGGGTCAAAACGTTCGAATTAGCTCTTAATCCTAGAAATAGAAGTTGTAGCGCTTTGAATAATCTTTCCAACGCCACCAAAATCACCTCAATCGGACATCTGTAACTCCAGATATTATAAAAATACTAACTGGAGGTCAAGTTCAGCATAGAACCTGTGTTCCTAGTTCTTCTGCTTTAATGTACAAACCTGGAAGTCCTATTATCAAACAACACTCCCGCAAAGAGGTTAAAAGCACAAAGCACTTCCAAGAAATAATTATGCACCAAAAATAATGTTTATAGCTATGAATTTAACCAATGATGCATATTGAGGACAAAGTGCAAATTCACTAATTTAACATCAATTGAGTACAATTCAAATGCAAAATGTCAGAGTTAGGATAGAGAATGAGTGCATAATTGCAACTCATCGATCCCAGAGGCGCTCGCTGAGGAGGCCACATTGCTCCGCCGATCTCATGCCCATGCCCTGCTTCGTTGGGCCACATTGAGGAGCTCGCAGTTTGCGGGCTACATCTCCCCGCCCAAGGAGTAGTGTCATCCGGTAGGCTTTAGAGGGGAGGGTTTGCTTTTAGCTAGTTATACCTTTTGGGGCACTCATGTATTTGCTATTTATGTTTCCTGCTTTTCCTGTATTTTCTATTTCCTCCTGCAAGCTCTACCCATTCTTACGTGGGTACGACTTTATGTTTTTATTTTAGTTGATGTATCCAGTTATGTACCAAACTATGATATTTAATATTATGATGGTTGTTTCTATGATTGAGGTGTTCTTTATTGCTTTTGTATTGCATGATTTATTTTCTCTTTTGCTTTACGTTTCGCTTATGTAGTACGCGACAGCTCGCATTTTGTTTTACGTATTTCAAAAAAGAAAATTTCACCTATTTTCCGCTAAGTAGTTTTACAAATGAGTTTAAAAGGAAGTAATAACTAATAATTAATCTTAATACGTCCTAGGCGTGGTGGGTTAAATATTAGGGTGTTACATATTGCATTCATGACTTTAAGACCCATGCCAAAAGACACCCACTTCAGATAAAAGGATTTTGAGATGTTTAAAATTGAACCTTATGCATGTACACTTCCTTTATAATAAAAACTGAGATGGCTAGAGATGATGACGATGACATTTGTGTTAAAGTCAAGGAGCCCTACTAAGAATCTTGAATAAGTTTCTCATCCCTTCTTTCTTCCGTGTCGTCTCCGAACATAGATGATGGTATTGTTCGTGATTTTCTTTGAGGTGTGGATATAGAGTTGCGCTACCTCCTGGATCAGAGGGTCGCAATGGAAGCACAGAGATAGCTTTCCTTTAGACATTAGCTGAAGGGTTGTCTTGCCCCTTATATCCATTCGTAGCCTAGTCTTTTGATGGACATGTACCAGACTAGTCTAGTTTTGTTATAGATATTTTTGGCATTGGACTATTATATGTTCAACCTTTATCGTGAAGTTTAGTATCTTAGGATGTCCATCATGTTTATAGGATATCCCTATTATGCTATGGTTATGACATGATAAAATGGTTTGTGCCATGCTATGCTATGATTTACACATATATTATGATGAGGTTTATATGATTGTTATTATTTTGCGTGTATAGCTCGGTATCTATGTACATTTGCGGCTTGCATTTTAGTTTTAAAGTTCAAAAAAAAAATTTAGTCATATTTTTATTACTCATATTTTAAAAATAAGTTAAGTTCTAGACGAAGGTGTAACAACTAATAATTAACCGAATACGACTCGAGCATGTTACGTTAAAAGTTATGGTATTACAGAATCCACACTAATGTAAGTTATTACACATTTTGATGTAAGCGCTTATCGATGGTGAATATTTTGAATTTGAATTTTTAGTTTCTGATTTGCACTACTATAAGCAATTACATGTTCATATAAGCACTTACAATGATAAAAAATCTACATACAGTTCAAATCCATCCTCTCATGCATGGGTTTTTTTTTTTTTGTCTATAAATTGACAATCAATTGCAGAGTTTAGGACACAAAAAACCAAGTATAAACTTCATTCATTCATCTTTTTCATCAAATAATTATTGTGAGAGTTTTGTGGCCAAAAAGGTTCTATCACCTAAAAACTTCTAGTTCTTCAATTTGTTTATTTGCTCTGTGAGAGTTTGTTTTTATTCGTCTTTATCAAATTTGTAAGAGGGTGAGGCATCACTCATTTGTTGATGAAAGGAAAGGGTATCCTTTTTGTTCTTGTGAGACTCAACTCAAGGGTGAGGCATCCTAATAGTGTGTGGGGGCGCAAGGTTGTAAAGCAATTGAAAGATAGAGGAAACTCTCAAGGAGGTTGCTTAAGGACTGGATATAGGCCACAAAAGTGACTACCCAATATAAATCCCATGTTTTACATTTCTTTTCCCTTAACTCTTTGCATTTGTTGCAAGTTTACTTTACATTCTTGTTTGTTTTTATTGATAGAACATTTTGATTGTTTGCACTAAATCACTTACATTTGCATTTAATTAATCAAATTTCCAATACAACTTTTAAATCCAGTAGAAAAATGGATTATAGTGAAAATTGTAAGAAAAGTTTTAGAACTCAATTCCTCTCTTGAGTTCATTGAGGCCACTTGGATAACAAGTGGTAGAGCTTGACTCTTGTATAAAGGATTAAGCCTTTAAGAGAAAAGATAGGCTTAAATGATTGGGATGCATTATTTGTATGTTAATTGACAAGAAGCAAATTTGGAAAAATTTCATTCCAAGCCATTATGGTGCTAGATTTTCGTCAAATTTGTGGACTTAGAGAAATTATGAAACTTGTGAGCAAAAAGGTGTTAAATGTTAAGGCATGATGATGAATGTGATTATATGCTCATGTTTACATCTCTAAATGACATTCTATTAATGAAGGTGACATAACACACTAAAACTGTTCATTGTATGTTTGGAATATTGCATAAGGTATTAACCTAGCTAAAACCTTTAGAAAGCTTTAAGATAATATGTTTTCAATGACAACAAAACCTATTTAAAGAAAATTTTTTGAAGAATGACTGATGTCTACCTAAGTTTCTTGAGTTAGCAAATATGTTCTTTCATTGGCATAACATAGCTCTTTTAAAATGAAAATAATTTCACTTTACATGTGCAAATATGTTTTATCTTATTTAAAGAGATAGGAATTAAGTGGAAATGATAATTATATCGATTTTGATCATATACATGCCTAACAGATTGAAGAAAATCATCCAATACAAGAAACCAAGCTTAAGGACTTCAAAAGTAGCATTGTACTTCAGAAAGTATGTTTGAAATAAAGAAATCAATCAAACTCTGAAACCAACATGTTTTACAATCTTCAATCATCATGTTCGCAATCTTTATATCATCAAAAAGCTCTAATTGAAGATTGGAAGATCAAAGTTTTATTAAGGAATTGAAACCGTATATTAGAAAGCTCACTTAGGTGAAAACATGAACTTTATTGAAAAATGAGGGAAAATTTGAATTTCAAATTTAAAGTCAAACCTAGTTACAGATAGGCATGTCATCTCTTTTACCAACTTGGTTAACCATCCAGCTTCTAGAAGGAAGAGTTCGAAACCATGATCAGAAACTAAAAATGTAGTTTTGAAGGGTCTAAGAAAATTAACTTTACAACAGCTTCTACAATGAGTCTGACAAAAGTCAAACTACTCCTCAAACCTTTCCAAGACACAATCAAATGATCAACACGTGTCACTTGGAACTGATAAAGGCAACGATAAAAAATGAAGGTCATCTATAAATAGAGATGATGTGCTTTCAAAAGAAAAAAGGGGATTGGGTGACTAATGTAACACTTCGATTTTTTTGTATTGAATACAAATGACCAAAATGCCCTGAGGTCATTTTTACCCTGAATTCGAGGAAGCCGCAGGACGTCCTCGAATAGGTCAACTCAATGTTTAAAGGGGATTATATCTGTTGCATTTGATATCCGAGGTGAAAATCTCGTTTTCTGAACTTTCGGCTCAAAATGACCAAAATACCCCTCAACGTTTTACGCGGGTAAAGGTGCCGTTTGAGCCGGAACTTTCCAGAAAGTTTGGAATGATGTTTTTGAGTGGTATTTGATGTTTAGTAAGCAGGGAGGTCCAAGCAGTTTTAGTGCAAAATTACCATTTTGCCCCTAGAACGTGTCCAGTGAGCCTAATGACGTAATTAAGCAAACCTAAGCAATATTAGGCTCTAATCGAAGATTAATTTATTTCGATAATTAATCTAGAGTCAAAATAATTTATTAAGGTTAATTAGAACCTAAGATTGCTTAGTTAAACTCTAATTACATTCTTTAATTCAAGATTCCTAGTCATGGAATCTTGAATAGTATTTTCTCTCTCCAATTCCTTAAATTAAGGAATTGTGCCATACCTCATTTGACCAAAAGAATGATTTTAAATTGTTAATCTAGCAAGATCACCCTCCTAATCAAGTCTTGACAACCTTAATTAGCCATTACCTCACCTAAACACTTTCTTACAACTCCTAATCAAAACCTTAATCAAAGAAACACCTAAACACATCACTAAACCACAATTACATGAACAATTTCTCTTCCTTCCTTGGCTAAATTGGCCGAATACATGGCCTCAAAGAAGTGTCACATGTTGTTTTAATTTTCACTCAAGAGCCATGCCTAGGCCATACTTGGAACCATACCTCACCATGCTTTGCCCATGCCTAGCCCATGCCAATCAAAGAGATATTTTCCTCACTTTTTCTCCTCTTTGGCCGTCGGCCTTCTTCCTCCTTGGCAGCCTCCATGTTGCAAAATTTCTATAAATACCAAGCTTGGAAGAACTTGTTACACTTTAGATCATTTGCTAAGTTTAGCTTTCTTGCTCTTTCTCTCATTTTCTCTCAATTTCTCTTCATCTTGCTCTTCTAATTCCTTCCTCAAAGAATCCTTCCACCACCACAAACCACCACAAACAACCATAAACCACCACTCCCTCACCTCAAACCATCTCTTAAACACTTAAACTTTCCATTTCCAAGCTTAGAAACTCAAGGAAAAATCATCTTCCTTGAGCTTCCTCTTTGGCCGAACACACATCCACATCCAAGAGAAGATTTTGTCTTCTCAATCCTTCAAGAACTCAAGCTTTCCTTCATTTCTTTCAAGACTTCCTTAGGTAGGGGTTTGTTTTCAAAGTTTTACTTGTTTTCTTCAAGAAAAGTTCTAGTTTTCTCTTGGTTCAAAACTCTTTCTCTTCTTTCCTTTTTCGGCCAAGAGGCCTTTTCATGAGAAAAACTTTAGCTTGATGATGAGGTTTCAAGATAATGGACTTGTGATGTCATGTGAGAAACCTCTAAAGCTTGAAACAACTTGGTCTTGGACCATACATGCTTGTGTTTTCTTTCCTTTTCTTGCTTATGCTTTCATTTTCCTTTCTTCTTCCTCAAAGGTTTCTTTTCTCTTCCTTTCCCTTGAATGATTTCGGTTTCCTTTTCCTTTGTTTGAACAAAGTTTGCTAAAAATGTTAAGTAGATCACAAAAGTTTTGTTAAGAAAATTAATCATATGTTTTCAAAGAGCTCTAAGCTTACCCTTGCCAACCTTAAAGTTGGTCGGCCGTTCTAAGAGTTTTACTCTAGATTGAAGCCCATGAGCAATAAAATAAAGAATATGACTTAGTTCTTTGTATGTTTGTTTAGACAAAGTGTTGAGCTTTGTGTCCATTTTCTTGAGCTTGATGATGAAGTTCAAAACCAAAGGCTTCTTTGAAGTCTTGGTGCTAAGAACTCTAAAGCTCACTTTATGTTGTTAAGATACATATTGGGTTAAGGTTATGATGTTCCTTTAAAGTCTTGTAAGAGCTCTAGTTAAGATAAAATGAGTTGCATTCATGTTTATGTTTATGCCTTGCATAGCATGTTTATTTTGATGCCATCACTAAACTCTCAAGAATAACTAAATGAACTTGCATTATCATGTTTAAATTTCCAAGCTTGCATTTCATGTTTATATTTCAAGTCATCACTTAATCTTTAAAGATAATAATGAGGTTGCATCTCATATTTATTTTATGCTCTCACTTTATTTTCTAATGAAGAGTAAAATAAGTGCATAGCATGTTTAAGTTTATGCCATCACTTAAATATCCTAGAGCTCAAAGACTTGCCCAAGTATCTTACATAAAGTTTTAGAAAATGGAGGCATTTCAAGAATGCCATTTGGCCTTGTGATGATGATGATGGACTTGGATGAGTTCATCTAATCATAAGTGCCCATAGTCTAAGTCTTGGAATTTTTCTAAGCTTAGGTGTACTCAAGGAACTTTATGAACAAAGTTTTATGTTTTAAATCTATTCCTTGAGCTAAATAATTTAGCTACTGACCTAGCACATATTTATGTGATTTCAATGAGATTAATTGGTTTCTAAAAGAGTTTTGAGTTCCTAAAATGATTCCAAGAGAAACTAGCAACTTATATGCATTTAAATCATGAGATTATGTGATTATATGATGCATGTATTTTTGGTTCTGCCTTGTGCAATTGGCCACTGTATAAATTCTGTTTTATGGTGTTAAAATGTGTAAAATTATGTTTGAGTGAAGCAAGGAACGATTTAGGGAAGTTAGGAAAGAACAAGTAACTAAAAAGGACTTAAAATGTGAATTCTAGAACACTTAGATGCACAAATTGTAAATTCTGTTCCAGCATAATTGGACTTAAGAAAAATGGTTTATAATTAGTGGATATGTGTAGGAATCCCTCATAATTGGTTTAGGAGTTGATTATAGAGCCTTAGGCGAAGACGGAACTTAGAAAGGGTCAAAACGAAGATTCTAGGACCCCATAATCATATGACAAAATTCTGCCCAAAGGTTGTAGAGCTGTTTGGTTATGTTAGTAAGCATAAACATTAGAGGAAATTATAGGTAATGATCCCTTAGGTGTAATAAAGATCCATAATGAAAGTTAGGATAATTAGAACATAAGTTTAAGACCCGTAAGGGCCAAAGCATAAGACACCATGAGATAGGAGGTGTGATGTGAGCATGAGGCCGAGTGGGTATACTCGTGATGATGTGAATATGTTAATATCATGAACATGAGACTATATGTGTATTTGTGACATGTTGTTGTGATAATGTGGTATGCTATGCTTGAGATGCATGAGAATGCGGAATATGAATGAGTTAGGAGGGTATGCTCCTGAAATTAGAGATTTATTTAATTGAGAAAGTTTCATGAGAATAATATGTGTGATTGAGTTATGTGGCATGACTCAAATTTGAGGAAATTCGGAGTGTAGTCGTTATCCCGAATTTCCGTCAAATTTGAGGGACTTGAGAAAGTTTTTGAAAAGAAAGATTTTATATGTGACATGCCGAGACGCATTTCTCCTACTACGGTGAGGAGAAAGGAAACCGTGGAGGGTATGGTCGTGGAGCCATACCGAAGCGGACAATGTCACTGGTCTTAACAGATGATGCATTTCAGACGAGACGTACTTCTCCTGCTAAGTGAGGAGAAAGTAAAACCGTGAGGGCATTGACATTAGCCTGCCAAAGCGGACAAAGTCACTGGTCTTAACCAGTTGATGCGTTTTAGAGAAGGAAGAAAGTCCCATGATGGGTGATTCCTTAGGTCCCCTGCCCATACTTTGGGAGTCGGGATTGTTATTTTTATGATTATGATTCGCTTATCAAGAAGATAAGTAAGAACTAGTGACGACTAGTTAAGGTATGAGCTCATAGCCTAGTATCAGGGGTCGGTTACTATTGTTTTAAAGATCATGATGTCACAAGTTTGAGAAAAAGAAAAGATGAGAAGTGTTTGCTTATGAAAGTGAAAGGATGATCATGAGAAGTTACATGCCACTCATATGTGATTTAATTATTGATGATATGTTATATTGTTGCAAAGTATTGCCATGCATTCATATGTTGGTATGCTGCATACATGCATTAAGATTCATCATAAAAGATACGGACCTTGGATAATTATCTTTTATGAAAACCTCATAATGAACCTTTGCATGTATAACCTTTTATAATAAACCCAAGGTTCCTGGGGACGTAAACGATGACACTAGGATAGAGGATTTCCTCCTGAGATTCTTTAGCAAGATTCTCACCCTCTCTCTCTTTCTCTTTCGTTACATCTTCAGACCACGATGGTCGTTCGTAATTTTTGTTGACACCCGTGTGGGAGTTGCACTACGATCCAGATCATTAGTCCTACCATTTTGAGGTCATTGTGCCATGCACATTTTTGCATACATGGGACGCCCGTTTGCCTTTCCGGTCTCCAGCTTCGCTTCACCCGACCTTTCCCTAGCGATGATTTGATCTTCGAGAGGACACGACCCCATGATGAGCAAACTGCCATGGACCATCATCTTCGGCAGTGCGCGGCTACCCTGAGTGTTCCTCGCAGGAGGATTCGGAGACTGATCCGTTGGGGATCCCCTTCTCATCCTTTTCGGAGGGATCTGCCCTCCAGTTCCCATGGATATCGGGAAGGGCAGTGAGGATAGTGATGCAGCGGAGGCTAGCTCGACGCGGAGATGCGCCCATATCGAGGGAGGGAGTAGTTATGGCTTGGGATCGATCTTTGGGGGGCTTTTCCATGTATTCGCTATTTATGTTTCCTGTATTTTATGTTTCTATCCTGCAAGCTCTCCCACTTATATGGGTATGACTTTATGTCTTTTACGTTTCAGTTGATGTACTAAAATTATGATATTTAATATTATGATGGTTGTTTTCTATGGTTTAGGTGTTCTTACTTGCTTTACATTGCATGATTTATTTTTGTATTTGCTTTACATTTCGCTTATGTCGCACGCGATGGCTCACATTTTGGTTTAAATATTTCAAAAAAAAAATTACCCGTATTTCTGCTAAGTAATTTTACAAATGAGTTTCAAAGAGAAATAATAACTAATAATTAATCTTAATACGTCCTAGGCGTGTGGGTTAAATATTAGGGTGTTACACTGACATGCATAAGTTCTAAAACTTCATGAAATTTTCTCCTCATTCCTTGTAAAGTTCATTACATCTTATAATTAGTTTTCCTTCATTGTAAAAATCTTCTTTCTACGCCCTCATAGTTTATATTTTCTTCAGGAAGAATCATTAGAAAGAAGTCATTCAAGTTATCCAGGTTCTTCTCTATATATCTTAAGGAAACTTGAGTGTAGGATAATTTAAGTTGCAAACCCAAACACAGAACTTCATATCCTCGATCTAGTAGTGATCGTGAGATAGCTTAGAGAAGCTACGGTAAAACTACTTGCAACACTACAAGTAAGGTGTTCTGGCTATCACGGTTTGCTTGGAGAGACATCAAAAACTATTCAAGGTTAGCTTGGAGAGGCTATATAAGACTACTCGGGTTCAGCCTGAAGGCTGGTGAATACCTACTTGTTTTGTGAAGCAGAGTGTATTTGTTGTTCATGGTTCAGCCTGGAGAGGCTAGTAAATAACTACTTAGTTTGTTATAGTAGGGGTAGTCTACTAGTCACAAGTTAGAACAAGGAAGACGATTGTAAAGACTATCCTGGTTTCTTTCTCGAGTTGAGAAAGGCTTAGTGAAACTCAACTGTTATTGGGAATTGGATGTAGGTAGCATTGGCTAGCAAGTATAAAAATCTCTGTAGTACCTCTTCCCTTAACTCTTATATTTCACTACATTACTTTTATTATTATTCTGTGTTTTTCTTTCATACGCTCTTTATCATAATTCGCTATCATTTAGAAAGTAACTTTTGAAATATCTAATGTTGTTTCCATGCACTTCAAGATTAAAGCTTGATAGTAAATTGCTTAAGTTTTCAGAAGCAAAAAAGGAAAGAAAAAGCGAAGCACGATTCAACCCCTTTCTAGTGCACTTTTCCACCTACAAGTGGCATCAGAGCTTGGCCTCTAAAGGGTTGAGCATTCTAATGATTCCAGAGGAACACAATCTCAGGGACAAATGACACAAAGTATTCATACATAGCACAAGGACACTCTATCAACAGACCGCCATTCTTTGACAATGGGGACTATGCCTCCTGAAGAGATCACATAGAGTTATTCATAAAATACACAAGCCTTGACTTGTGGGAGATAATTCAAAGAGGTGACTATGTCCTAACTGAAGAATTTCCAAGACGATGATGCACCTTCAACATTTAGAGAAGTTCCTAGAAATAGATGGATAAAGCAACACAAAGCTAGAGTTTAGTTAAAGTCTAAAGCAAAATACCTACTCACGTGTGCACAAGCAAGGTTGAATATGATAAATCATTGCTTGTGACACAACCAAAGAGATATGGGACGGCTCATATGCTGCATGAAGGTACTAAATCAAGTTAAGTAGACTAAAATCAATATTTTGGTTCGTCAATATGAGATGTTTAAAATAACAGATCAAGAGAGTTTTGATCAAATAAGCACAAGGTTTATGCACATCATAAACTAGCTAAAGGGGCTAGATAAAAGATATTCTAACTCTGAAATAGTTAGAAAAATCTTAAGAAGCCTCCTGCCAAATGGCTACCTAAGGTTACAGCCATCACAAAGGCCAAAGACCTTCAAACTCTAAACCTGGACGCATTCATTAAGTCTCTCAAAACCCATGAGGTAGTGCTATCTGAAATGCATAGGGAATCCATCAAGAAAAGCAAGTCCATGGCTTTGAAGTCATCTCATCAAAAGCTGAATAAGGCTGAGGCATTGAAAGTTGTTGAAACCTCTAAGGAAGAGGAAAAATAAGATGATGAGATAGAAGAAAAAGATAAAGAAGGATTAGAAGATCAGGAAGAGCTGGATGTTGTAAACCTATGCTTCATGGAAAATTTTTCATCAAAAGGTGAACCTAGATAAATAACTTTAACTTTGATATCTCCTATGATGAACTTTTATTTCTATATAAAGAGTTGCTTGAGGACTCTCAAACTCTTTCCTCTCATTATCTCAACAGAAGAGGAAACATCAGAAATTATTTTTGGAACTTGAAATGGCCAAAAGCAAAAGCTAAGGGTCTAAGGCTTGGATTTTATATGCAAAATCCAATACCTTAGAATTTGAAGTCTCAATTGAAAATGAAAACACTCAAAAAGTCATTTATGAGCTATAGACAATTTCAAAACTTCTTAAATTTGACCTTGAAAAAATGGTAAAGGGATCAACGAACCTTGATCTAATGCTTGGAGGTCAGAAGCCATATTTTCAAAAGGATTAGGTTATGAAGAGAAAATTGATGAGAAAGGAAAGCCAACTCAGTCTAAGAAAGTAAAGAACAAGGCTTCTTGTACTTTCTATTTTAAGAAGGGACATCCACCTAACCAGTGCTTCATGAGAAAGAAGTCTGTCAAAAAGGTTGGAAAATGTTCTTCTTAGAAGACTAACCCAAAAGGACCCAAAAAAGTCTAGGTACCAAAATTAAAACTGTGTTTGTTGTAGGTCTATCTAAGAATACACGTGGAACCTGATAACAAGTGGTTCATGGATAATGGCTGCTCAAGACACATGTCTGATCTAGAAGTTAGTTCAGAAACCTATGGCCCAAAAATTCTGATCACTAAAGCTTGCCAATGGAGGTAAGACCAAGGTTACAGGCATTGGAAATGTTGGTAAGGATGACTCTCACCAAATTTCTAATATGCTGTTTATTGATGGTCTGGCTCATAACTTGTTAAGTAAGGCCAGTTCTATGAGCAAGGCTTTAATGTTATTTTTAATGCACATGCATGCAAGATAGCAAGTCCCACTTCAAGACAAGTCATCTTGTCTAGCAAGAGACATGATAACACATATGTGTTATTCTTTGATGACCTATGAGATCAAGATGTAAAATGTCTCGAATCCTTCAGATGAAAAATGGTTGTGGCATAAGAAGCTTGGGCATGCTCATATGAAGCTTATTTCTAAGCTTTATCAAAAAGAGCTAGTTAAAGGCCTACTAAAGATTAGATTTGATAAGGACTCAACTTGTGATTTCTATGAAAAAGGCAAGCAAACCAAAGCTTCTTTCCATAATAAGCATGTGGTTTCAACCACTAGACCACTTGAGTTTCTACATATGGATCTCTTTGGACCAACCAATACTACAAGTTTTATTGGGAAGACATATTGTCCTGTCATAGTGGATGACTACTCCAAATTTATATAGGTTATCTTCCTAGCTTCTAAGGATAAGGTGGTTGAAATATTCAAAGTTTTTGCAAAACATGTCCAAAATCATCTTTCTGATTCTGATCATGGAGGAGAATTTGAAAATCATAGTTTTGAAGAGTTTTGTGAAAAACATGGCATCCTTCACAAGTTTTCTGCTAGAACTCCCAACAAAATGGGGCTCCTGAAAGGAAAAATAGAAGCTTGCAAGAGATGTCTAAAACTATGTTTTTGGAAAGTGGTTTATCAAAAGGTTTAGGGAGGCTGAACACCTAGTGCTACATCCAAAATAGAATCTTTCTAAGACCTATCCTTAAGAAGACTCCCTATGAGCTATGGAAGGGTCAAAAACCCAATATTTCATATTTCCACATCTTTGGCTCATTATGCTTTATCCATAATACTAGGGACAAACTTGCAAAGTTTGATCCCAAGTTTGATGATGGCATTTTCCTAGGTTACTCTTCTATCTCTAAAGCTTCCAGAGTGTACAATAAGAGAATGTTATACATTGAAGAGACAATTCACATCAAGTTCAAGGAGCTTAAGAAGGACTTTTGATGATCTTGAAGAATTGGAGGAAAATCTTGAGGAAATGAGTCTTAAGGAAACTTCTTAAAGTAAGCAAATGAAAGTTAGACCCTCAAGAAGTAAACTCAGAACAAAGGCACTTCAGAAAGCCTACTTAGAATTCCAAAGCAATTAGAAAGTAGTATTTCTGAACATGAAGAAGAGCAATATGAGGATGAAGGAGAAGCTGAAGAACCTCAAAGTCAGAAACTAAAAGGGAGTTTCTGATTAAAGGCAGTTCTCATAATAGAATTCTTGGAGACATTTCCAAGGGTGTGGGAACCAGAACATCCTTAGAAATATGTCAAACTATGCTTTGATCTCTACCATTGAACCTGATTGCATTGAAAAAGCTTTGAGTGATCAAAGTTGGGTGGATGCTATGCAAGAAGAGCTAAAAAAGTTTGAGAAAAGCAAATTTTGGATGCTTGTTGAAAGATCGAAGGGAAAAACTATCATCGATACAAAGTGGGTGTTCAGGAATAGCTTGATGAAGCTGGCAAGGTCACTCAAAGTCATCAGAATGCTACTTGCTTTTGCTTCCTTCAAGAGATTTACTCTTCACCAAATGGATGTTAAGTCTGCATTCCTAAATGGATTCCTTCTGAGGAAGTATATGTAAAGCAGCCTCTTAATTTTGAGAATAAAGACCTTCCCAACCATGTTTTCAAGCTAACAAAGGCTCTCTATGGTTTAAAACAATCTTCTCGAGCTTGTTTGAAAGGCAGAGCACCTTTTGCTGAAGAATGGGTTCAAGAGAGGTAAGGTTGGCACTACTCTTTTACTTTTGAATAAAATAATCACTTTCTTATAGTTCAAACATATGTTGATGACATTATATTTGGCACTTCTGATCATTCTCTCTGTGAAAAGTTTTCTAAATTGATGTAAAGTGAATTTGAGATGAGCATGATGGGTGAATTCAAGTTTTTCCTGGGTTTGTAAATAAAACAATAAAGAGATGGAACCATGATCCATAAAAAAAAATATATACAAAAGAAATCTTAAAGAAGTTTAATATGGATCAAGCCAAACCTATGAGTAGCGCCATGCATCCATCTCAAATCATTGATGTTGATGAGAATGGCGAAAAGTTCTCAGAAAGAAATTATAGAGAAATGATTGGCTCACTTCTGTATCTTACAACCAGATAGACAGATATTTAACTAAGTGTGAGAATTTGTGCTAGATTTCAATCAAACCCAAAGTAATCACACTTAAATACTGTTAAAAGGATTTCAGAATATATCTGGTACTATTAATCTTGGTTTATGATACAAGAAAAGTACATCATGTGGGATTGTAGGTTACTATGATGCTATTTCACTGGAAACATAATAGAGAGGAAAAACACAAGTGGTTGCTGGTTTCTTTGGAAAAAGCTTAATCACTTGGTCGTACAAAAAGTATAATACCATTGCACTCTCTCCTGAAGGTGAATATGTAGCTGTTAGAAATTGTTGTACCCAAATGCTATGGATAAGGAACCAGCTAGAAGATTATCACTTGAGGTATTCTAAAATACCTATCTTCTGTGATAATACTAGTACTATTAATTTTGCTAAGAATCCTATCCAGCACTCTAGATCCAAGCACATTGATGTTAAACATCATTTTATAAGGGATCATGCTCAAAAAGGTGATGTTGAGTTAATGTTTGTGAATAATGAAAACCAAGTGTTAGATATATTTACAAAGCCATTAGCTGAAGATCATTTTTGTGTTTTGAAAAGGCTTTTAAACTTAAAGATTTTTAAATCTACATAAGCATTCATACACAAACATTTCTGGATCTCTCTCTTAAAGATTTTTAAATCTACATAATCTTTAAATCTACATAAGCATTCATACACAAACAAATCTACATAAGCATTCATACACAAACATTTCTGGGATCTCTCTTCGCTATTTCAAATTGAAGCCCAAAAGAAGAAATGAGTTTGCAAGACCACAAATCAATGTGAAGATCAAAAGTTCATTTGCAAACTCAGAGAGTATATGGGTTTAGTAGAAAAAAGAGTTGAGGTTCAGAAAATGGGTATGTTTAGTCTCATAAAGCTCAAATATGAAGATGAGTAAATGGTGAAAAATTTGGCGAAACACCTAAGGGATGGTGAAAATTTTGGTGAAACACCTAAGGTTAGAAAGTGGAAGCTAAAGGTTAGAAAGTAACTTTTTTAGAAAGTGTGCTCAAGTACCAAAAGTCACTTTTTCTAAAAGAGATAGAAAAAAAAGGAAGGATAATTCCTAGTCTTTTAGTTTTCTCTCTTCCACGTCCATTCACCTTTAGTCATATCACATCTCATCACTTAAATAACCTTCCACTCCTCACTCGTCATACTTTTACCTTCATCTTCTACCATATGCTTCCTCAAATAGTTTCATTTGCCTTCACTTTCAAACCTTCTCTGTAACCACACTATCTCTCTCCCTCTATCTCTCTCTCTCTCTCAAATTTTCATCTCTCAAATCCTTTCAAACTTCAATGTTTCTCTCCTAACACATATCAACCAATGGTTGAAGGAAAATGTTGTGTTGATTATTATTGACATGAGAACTCTTCTCATGTTTGATGAATCTATACATTAGCAACACTACGCTGAAAACTTTTCTTAGAAATTAATGGCTCTTGGAATCGCAAGACAAGACTTGACGGCTCAAGTCGTCATCCGACTAGAGGTCATCTACTTCCAAGGATGGAAAGGGTTTCTCAACCTCAACAACTAGGTATTTATAGGGATGGTTCCTGCCTTCTACTCCTAGTGGGTGGAAGTGTCTAGTAATGTTGACATCCTACATTAGAAGTATAGATTTTGAGTTAAGCAAGCTAACCACTACAACATCTTTCAAGCTCCTAATGAGGGACTCAAATGCTCATTTGAAGAAGACTGATTTATGACTCTTAGGTTTTTGACTCAGGAGGTTTCTAATTGTCATGGCTCTCCTAAATGCCAACCCAATGAGATCACAACTATAATGCTGAATACTAGGGTAGACCAAGTCTTCACCCTCATCCAGTTCTCTATCCTCCCAAGGTTAGGAATGCACCTATTGGTAGGAATGGACTACATGTTACTGAAAGAAAGGTCAACTTACCTAGACTATTTTTTATTACATGTTAAGTGACATATCTCTAAAGAAAGGAAAAACACTGCTATTCCTTACGGATTCTATTAACCAAGATTTTTGAATACTCGTACTACCCATTGTCAAACGATTAGTATGAATATAGGGAAGGAACTTTGTACTCCCTAAATTCCTTTAGGTCTCTAACGAAACCAAGCGATGCTACCTTAGCCGGTGTTAGGAGACGAGTCTAAGAATAAGATATGCAGCTGGAAAAGGCAGCTGAGAATGTAGGAAGAGGAAGAAAAAGAAGAATAATCCTTATCGAAGATAGTTTTGATTTGAGGAAAGGTTAAATTCAGAATCCTCTGATTCTAAAGAGATTTCTTCAAAAGGCATGCAAGGCAAGGAAAATTCTGAAGCTAGCTCATGCCATGCCGGTGATTCTATTGACAAATATTCTCCACTTCCTACTCTAACTCCAGAGGAACCTTCTGGCTCAACTGATCCCTCATCAAGCCAACGTGCACCAGGGTACAACCAAGCTTCAGAAAGTGCAAGTCCTGATAAGAGAGCAATGCCTCATCAACAACAGATTGGATAAAATGGAAGCTTTATCACAAAAACATGAAGCACTTCTATTGGAAATCCTTTTTGACTTAAGGCATAGGGCTGATGATGGTGTTCCTGGTTTCTAGCACACCTCCTTTCCTGAAGACAAAAGGGGAGAAGAAAGAAAAGAAAATCTTATGAGAAAATAAAGGGGAGTATATTGAGGGGTAGCCACTAGAGATTTTTTTAGCATATGCATTTGTTTTGTTTTTGTTGTTGTTATTGATGTTTTTAATCAAATAGTTTTTGTTTGTTATTCAAGTATTAACTTCAGCCTTATCTAGACTGCTCTGATAGTTCTTTATGCTCTGATATATCTTGTTATAGTCTTGCTTGCTTGGATGTATATATATATATACACACACACACATACATCTTGCTTAGCTAATTAAGCATCTATGCTGATGAATAAGTGATCTTCTTCTTGCTCAATCTAATATCTCATTACATCAATGTTCTAAAACATGTGCTATACTCAAGCTACACATATTCTTATGCTTATGTGAAAAGTTTCTTAACTCATAGTACAAGCTCATATTTGTTTTTGCTCTAATTTCTTTGGGATTGGTCCCTATCGAGCTTCAAAAACCTCTTACCACTTATGCTAATGATATTAGTTTAAAGTTTCTATGAGTGTTAGAAACTACATCTATTAGATTGTTTTCATACATGCTCAAATGCGTTTTCTTTTACATGAGCATCAAGTTCAAAAATAAGTTTGGATAAAATCTGAATAAGGAAAATAATCAAGATGAAATATCACAAGTATGACTTGTCTGTTATTCTAGCACATGTTTTTAGAAAGTTTCTTTAAAATGATTAAAAATCAAGGTGTCTTTGTTAAAAGGGCTTAAATGATGATATCTCTCTACTATTCTGATACCTCTCAGAAAGTACTCTGAGTAATCTTAGAAACCTCATCTACAAGAAAACCAAGCTCTTGATTTAACTCACTTAAAGCTCAAAATGTTTTTTTGATTCTTTTTATTTCATGCCTTAAGAAAAACTTCCTGAAAACCATATCATATGTTGAGATGAAAGAATACTGATTATCATGCCATATTTTCTGTAATATTCTTTCAATATCTCTTCAAAATATTTTCTTCAATTGGTTTGTGATCATAAAACTCCAAAATTCCTTTACAAAACTTGTTCTACACCTTAAACCCTGCAAAACTAACTGATTAAAATCTCTATCCCTCACCAAAACATACCTTTCCACTTCACCCTCACCGAGTTAAGGAGGAGTTTGAAGTTGGTTTGGGGGCTTTTGAGTGGAAGGATTCAAGCTTGGATCATCTTGAAGCCAAAGATCCACTAAGTTGCCAAAAGTAGGGTTTTTGTTGCCTTTCTTTGTCAAATTTTTCTAATCTATTTTGGGTTGAGATAAGTCTAAAATTTCTAGTTTTACTGATTGATATTATGTTGATATATAAAAATCACTTTTATCAAAAAGATGTTGAGTGATATTTGCTGGATTTTTGGGTTTCTTGGCAATGTATGATCACGATTCTTTTGGGCATGTTGTAATAATTTTCATGAGCTAAAAAAATTATATGTTCAAGTTAACATCTTGAACTAGTCACATGAATTTTCTTGAGTGTTGATTTTAAATTTTACTTCCTCAAAAAAATTAGAAACTGAAATGAGACTGATGCTGTCTTGATTGTTGAAACTGAAGCAATAAAGTTTTCTGATTTTATTACCATAGCAAATGATTGAACTAGCCCTTGACATTTTTACTCAAATTTAATAACATATCGACATATCACTGTAAATTTTATTGTGCATTGATTCAATCATTTTCTAGGGTTAAAAATTATGAGAACTCTGGTTTGAACTGTGAATTGGTGGTCCCGACCACTAAATTTGTACAATTTACTGAAGGAGTTAGAGAGCTCTGTTTGTCTTGAAAATTTTACAGGCTCTCCTAGACATATTGAGGTGTCATATGGAATTTTATGGCTCTTGAAATGGCCGTTTGATATGGTAATTAAATATTGTTCCTAGGACAGTAAATCTGCCAAAGTGCTGGAATGTGAGAATGGCTGAAAATTTGTGGTAAAATGATATCTAGTCCAAGTGTATGGCATATGAATGCATGCTAATTATTTCAAATACTTATCCATGAGACATGAATGAGCCTCTAATATGAATGAATACCTACTTGTAATGTAAGCATGCTTTTGAGAACAAAGTATTTGATGTTAGCTACTTGGCCATATGACTTGTGACACATAAATGCATGCTAGAGGAAATAAAGAGTGGTTTATGAGACATAATTGAAATTGCATTGTGAATGAAATACCTACATGTGGCTTATGCGTGCATTTTAGAAAAGAGAATATATCTGAACTTAAATTGTGCATGTTCTAACATATGGACAAAACAGAAACAAGACTTAGATTGAATGAGGGAAAGGAAGAAAAAAGGAACCTCCCTAAATATTTTGAGTCGATAACGTATCGGCTAGAAATAGACAAATGAAGTTCAATGATCACGTATAGGACTAAGCTCATCCTGATAAGTAGTCTATTTCCCTTGTGTGTGATCCACTACAAATACCATTTGGTATAAATTATTTATTGTGGAATTGTCCACAACAAATACCCGTTGGGTATAAACTAAGTTTTTCAAATGTCAATGAAAAGAGAAAATGCATGACCTGATTTCTATGGCCATAAGTGGAACCATGTCATATTGAGATAAGTTCACTGCATGTATTATATGCATACTCATCTTACTCTAGATTGGCTGCTTGGGATGAATTATTATTTGTTGAAACCTTATGATATATTTGCTCTAAGTGGTTAATTATTAAAAGCTACCCACTTCGGAAGGATGATTTTAGAACCTTAAAATGTATCTTTAGTTTATGTTGCATGCTCACATTTTTGTAATAAACCAAAGTGGTTGGGGCGATGACGATGACATTATGATGGTGTAACGGGGAGTCACCCTACTGAGAATTGTTTAATTCTCACCCTATGTGTTTGTGTTTCTGTGTCGTCTCCAGGTTAAGTCAGGCGATGATGACGCTGCTACGAGAAGAACTTGGAATGGCAATAGTGTAGTAGTGAATGTTTATATTATGTTGTAATTAGTGGAATGGATATGCATGTAACTATATTAGAGAAGAGATATGTACTAAAGCTCATAGAGGAGCTTCCTCTTGTACTCAGCTATGTACTCAATGAATGTAGTGTTCTTTTGTTATATGTTTTAATAGAATTGCGCTTAGTTATTATCTACATTAATCGAGCTTGCTATAGATACTTAAGAAAGGTCTGCTAATTAATAAGTAACAACTCTCGAGTATGATGTCATGACTTAAGGATGGAGTTGTATTTGGGAGGATGTTACATGCTCTATTCATAAAAATCCATTTTTAAATAGAATTTCTCTTTTCTACATACAATTCACTTATTCTATGTTCAAAATAGGTAAAATACTCAAATTTGAAGTGTCATAGTCTGTCTATAAGGGTACAACATATGAATATATATATATATATATATATATATATATATATATATATATATAAGCTTTGTTTCAAAATGTCCATGGAATTGATACAATTAAGTCATAGGAAATAAAATGCAAAACATGCTCTAAGGCCGAGATCCTACCTGCATCTATACTAGAGCACTCTAGAAACAACTACATACACTTCACCCAAATAAAGCTCACCACTGAAATGCTAGTTCTCTTGGGAGGGTGATGACTGGAAAGAATCTAAGCAATTGTTCTATATGTGAAATAGGAGAAAGAAGATGGGTGAGTTTTGTATAAACTAATGAGTGAATCCCACCTGTAACCCCCCTTCATAGGACATCAAGGAAGTAATGCATGAAATCATACTAACATCAATAATACTTGAAAGTCATAGATAATCAAGTATACGTATATATTATATACATATTCAAATCATCATTTCATAAATCAAAAACAGTTCCTCAATTAACTTTTATACCTGAAATCATATAATTTCATAGTATAGTAGCTCCTAGAGAAACAGTAATATCTAGTCTAAAATATCATAATAATAAACAATAATTGAAAAGTGGGTGGCCGTTCCTCATGAACAAGAGCTTCTAACTTAGATTTTTATTGGTTCCTTGTAAACCACGTCCCTTGTGGACTGATTTTAATGGTTCCTCATGAATCATGTCCCTCGTGGACTAATTTATTCTCTGAATAGATTGCCCCTCGTAGGCTGATAACTCTTAAAACCTTTAAACCTGCTGAGAACTTTGAATCTATATAACTCTGATAGTTTGACCTTAGCAAAATTGTGGCTATGAAATCCTGTCCAAGGGATCACCCATTGTAGACATTGTGATTTCAATCCATAAAATATGTAGCTGCAAACTATCCTGAGTCATGTGAAGATTCGTGCTCTAAAATCATTTTATATATGAATTTCTAGATTATCTCTCATCAACAATCAACTCATGGCACTCTGAGAGCTCTGAATCCACCGATTCGAAGTCTAACCTTAGCATAACTGTGACTATGGAAGCATGTCCAAGGGATCACCCTTATAGACATCTATGATTCCAAACCTCCACGACTATGTAGCAATCAACTATTCTTAATCTCATAGAGATTTAAGCTCTAAAACCTCTTAATTGATTATTTGACTCACATTTCAAACTATCAAGCTTTTCATAAACTAGGAAAAACTCAACATCATATTCTGAAATTATAGGGTCTAAAACCAGATTTCCAAGTCTTTTTCTCTAATCTTCATATCTGGTTATAAAACCATACCATATACATCAACCAGTTCCATAATCCATTGAAACAACCATAAAAGTCTCTAACAATTACATATGCCATCCATTTTGCATAAAATCAATATAACAAACATGGTCCCATGAGTTTTCTAAAACATAGTTCAATGGATCTCAAATCAGCATAAATGGTACTTTAATAAATCAGTATAAATCTCAAATCTTGTACAGTAATATCTAAAATCATAGTTTAAGTCATAGTTTCATGAAAATAACTCTAATGGACAACAAAGAGATCATAAGTGCAAACCCATTCACTTGGTGGGGTGGACAATGAAGGATCTACAGATGGAGCTCCTTGGAGCGGAATAACATCAATATCTAACATAGGAGCTATAGCACTCTAAATTAACTTCTAGAAATCACTAGATAACTCATATTGACTCTAATCCTGAGGAAGAACTTCACCTCTTGGATAGCATGGAGGAATAGCAAGACCAACTTCAAGAACAAAGGGAAATAGGAAAATAGGAGTAGAAACATCAAAATCTCTTACCTTAAAGCCTTGGAAGTGAAATATTGGTGTTAGATTGATGAATATGGGGTGAGAGGGCGTGGGAACCGAGGGTTTTGTGTTTGGGGGCTGAGGGTATGTTTGGAATAGTCTGGACCTCGAAATGGGGGGTTATAAGATTATTGATCGTTGGGGTGGTAAATGACGTAGGCGGTCCCTTACCTAGCTGTTGCACCGCCATACTCTTCAAGAGGTCAAATACTGGTATGTATTGAACTAGGTTATCTTAATACTCACTTATTTACATTTCTTAATTTTAAGTTAATGTCCATTAAATTTAAAACATAAATGTAAATAAGTGATTCCAAGAATATGGCTCTATCATATAGCCCTCCAAGGAGGTGTAGGATCCAAACTTAGTGAAATTAAGAACCCAAATGACAGATAAGGGTAGCTAGCACCCTTCTTAGTTCAAAAAATTTTTCTAACCTTTAGGATATTACACTTTCATTGGCATAACATAGCTTTTTTAAAATGAAAAAAAATTCACTTTACATGTGCAAACATGTTTTATCCCATTTAAAGAGATGGGAATTAAGTGAAAGTGATAATTATATCGTATTTTGAGCATATACATACCTAACAAATTGAAGAATATCATCCAGTACAAGAAACCAAGCTTTAGGACTTAGAAAGTAGCACTAAACTTCAGAAAGTATGTTTAAAATGAGGATATCAATCAAACTCTGAAGCAACATGCTCTACAATCTTCAATCATCATGTTCGCAATCTTTTTATCATTACAAAGCTCTAACTGAAAATTGGAAGATCAAAGTTTTATCAAGGAACAATGAAACGCTGAACTTTCCTGAAAAAGGAGGGAAATTTTGAATTACAAATTTAAAGTCAAACCCACTATAGACTAGCATGTTATCTCTTCTGCCAACTTGGTTAACCATCCTAGCTTCTAGAAGGAAGAGTTCAAAAACCATGATCAGGAAGTAAAAATATATTTTCTGAAAGGGTCTCAAAAACCTCAACTTTATAGAGGCTTCTACAACAGATCTAATAAAAGTCAAGCTATTTCTCTAGACCTTTTCAGGACACAATTAGATGATCAACACGTGTCACTTGGAGAACTGATCAAAGGCAACTATCAAAAATGAAAACCATCTATAAATAAAGATGATGTTCTTTCAAAAGACAAAAGAGGACTAAGTGACTGACGTTACATAAGTATTGAAACTTTGTGAAATTTTTTTCTCATTCCTTGTAAAGTTCATTACATCTTGTAATCAATTTCCCTTGGTTGTAAAAATCTTCTTTCTATATTCCTCATAGTTTATACTTTCTTCCTAGGAAAAATCTTTATAAAGAAGTCATCCAAGTTATCCTAGGTTCTTTTCTATATATCTTAAGGAAACTTGAGTGTAGGTTAGTTTCAGTTGCAAACCCAACATAAACCTTTGTATCCTTGATCTAGTAATGATGTGAGATAGCTTGGAGAGGCTACGGTAAAACTACTTGCAATGCAACAATAAGGTGTTCTTGCTAATCACAATTTAGCTTGGAGAGGTTAGTCAAAGACTACTCAACGTTAGCTTGGAGAGGCTAGTATAAGACCACTCGGTTCAACTTGAAGGCTGGTGAATAACTTAGTTTGTGATAGCAGAGTGTATTTGTTGTTCCTGGTTTAGCTTGGAAAAGCTCGTGAATAACTACTTGTTTTGTGATACTAGGGCTGTCTATTGATCATAGGTTAGAGCTTAGGAAGGTGATTGTAAAGACTATCCAGATTCTTTCTCGGGTTGAGAAAGGTTTAGTGAAACTCAACTGTTGTTGGCATTGGATATAGGCAACATTAGTCGAGCCAGTATAAAAATACCTCCAAGTACCTTTCTCCCTTAACTCCTTTATTTTACAACATTATCTTTATTATTATTCTGTGTTTTTCTTTCATATGCTCTGTCATCATAAGTTGCTATCATTCAAAAAGTAACTTTTTGAAATATCTAACGCTGTTTCCATTGTACTTCAAGCTTAAAGCCTGATAGTAAATTGACTAAATTTTTCAGAAATGAAAAATGAAAAGGAAAAGTGAATCACGATTTAACTCCCCTTCTCATGCACTTTTCTACCTATATTAACATTAATTCATAATATGGTATGATGCATCCATGACTTTAAGATTCATGGTAAAAGATACAGGGCTCGTCTTGTGGTTTTCAGAACTTAATCAAACCCAAGGTTCTAGGATGATGATGATGACACATGTGTGTAGACGAAAAATGTAACACCCTTCTAACTACCATGTGTTACTCTACTATTAACACAATAATTAGAAATGTCTTACTTTCATTTTCTAGCTTATAATAGTCATAAAGCATTAAAATAAAGTGAAATAAACTAACATTGACAGTTTAAAGTACTAATGCGGCCATCAATAGCCCATCCATATTTATATATATGTCAAGTGGAATATCAGTAGCTATAGCTTAATAAGCCAATAGATATATACAATCATCTCAAATATCTCCTAAATTCTCTAAAAAAAACCATTTGCTCATCTAGATGATAACATGGCCTTTATGCTGAAATTAGAGTCAGTAGAGGAGTCAAGTTAGACAATGATAACTGGGTTGATACATCTTCTATAGGGTGTTAGTAGTGCAAGCAAGCATGTAACAAAACTGGGTGTGCTAGGAGCGAAGGCATACCATCACATGAAAAATTGAGATCATAAAAGTAGCTAAAAATAGACTGGGAAAATGAGGCAATATCATAATGCTACTCTTACTATAGCAAGTCAACAAAGATCCATAGGGGTGGCATCTACAAAATCTGAGGATAACACATGGTACTTGCAACATAGGAATGAGAATATTATAAAATTACTACTAGGATACTCTCTCATGCATAAACATATCATCAAAATTGATTTCAACCATTTCAGTTTATTTCTAAAAACATTTCATGCACACATACTTATAGATTTAGTCACATGATTCACATATATCATAATATTCAAACTCAAAATAAATCATCATAAGTAAATAATTCATAATCCTGTAAGTATGCATATGATAAATGCAATGCCTTTTTTCATTTCTCTTAATTCATTTTATTTACTTTCCTTTACTTTGATATCCTTCTTAACTTCGCTTGCCTTAATATAAGTGGTGTTGCCTACTCTAGGGTAATAGACTACTTATCAGACTTAGCTCATTCCTATACATGATTGCCAGATTTACTCTCTCTGACTCTCAACAGTAATATTCCTAGCCAAGTTTACTTTCCCTGGCTTAGTGTTGAAGGGGTCTCATAAGTGGTTAGGTTCACTCTCCCTAATGATTTAATCTTTATAATTGGTCAGGATCACTCTCCTTGGCAATTTAATCTCTTATTTATTCTGAAATACTTTGACAACTCATGTTTCATGCTCCATGTCATATGCACAAGTATCATAATCATATATGCATAGCATCAACAACCAAATTACATAGTGTACAAGACACAAAGTCATTAGCATATTCCTCATAATCATAATTCAACTCATACAATATGTTTCTAGAATTTTAGGCTTATAGAAAATTCTAGTTAATTAATCAAACATTGCTAAAACAGAGTGAGATAATTCATAAAGATACTTCAATATCTTACTCTATAAAAAAATTTGACTCAAAAGGGAATTTCTAGCTATGTTAAAAAAATTATACAAAATCAATTACTTGGGTAAGGAATCAGTCAGAATTTATAATTTTATTACCATAGCAAATGAACTTAGCAAATTTTGTAAAAATTCAAAGTTGGACTTCAAGATCTCTACAACAACCTGTAAATATTTCAGAGCAAAATTTGATCATTTGATATAGTAATAAAATTAGATAAATTAAGAGCTTCAAAGCTTGTTCAACAGTAACTACAATAGCCTCGATTTTTTATTTTTCAAAAATAGTAAAATACCTCAAATGGACTCAAGAAAAATCATGGAGTTACCTAACATGTTAGCTTCACTATTAAAAAGATAAAGATAAAAAAACATGTCTCATACTACTTGAGAAAAATCATGAAACACATACTACCAATGAAAAATTTGAGTTTTCAGCAATTCAACTTAAAACTTGTTTTGACAAAAATGAATTTCTAATATCAAACCACTCCACCCATGTAAACACATCAAGATCTATGTGTACTTATACAATACAACAAAAAATATCAAGGTTCAACTATTCAATATTTTTCAAGAACAAATTTGAAAAAGAAAAAGCTACGAAAAACCTACTCTTAAAGCTTTAGGGCTTCTTGCTTTAAATGATTCTGGCAAAATGATTTTATTCACTTAAAGCCCTTCCAAACAGCACTCGGTCCTTCTTCTAGCAGTAGTATATGATATTTCATGGTGATGAATCAAAATTTTAATCACTTAGTTTTGGAGGTTATGAAGTATAGATGAAGTTTAGTGAATGAAGTTTGTGGTTTAAAAAGCTTTAAGTTAGGGTCTTAGGACCATGGAAGATAAGGTTGTGGTTTGGAGGTTTTTTTTATCATAGGGGGCTGTCTTTTCCTTGCAGCTAGCCAAAATTAGGAAGAAGATATAAGGGTGGCGGTTGTTTTAATCTTATCTCAAGTTAGGTTATGATATTTTTCTAGTTTTAAGCTTTTATTTCTTTCTTTTTGAAAAAGAAATGATATGAATTGTTAGGATTGATTTGTTAGTCAAAGAATGAATTTTGGCATTCACCTAGCTCAAGATAAGTGGCTCACTTAAACTTGGTAAGTAAGTAGCTTTTTTAGTGTTAAAATCGCACAACAAAATTTTACTGAACATGTAAAACATCATACCCGAGAAATATAAATATCATTCAAACTTAATCCAAGGCCTAATACTCTATCTTGGCCTTTGTCCTATCTTTCCTCAGCCCCAGGTAACTTCAAGTCCCAATTCCAAGGTTACTATTTACCTACAAGCCTGTAAAGTTGCTAAGTAAAGCCAAACCAAAATTTTTTTTCCTACTCATCCGTTGAGTCATCCTTATTATCACTAACTCTATCAAAATACTCAAATTTTGATTAATAAAGCTTAAACTAATTTTTGAATAATTTTGGGGCTTTACAAAAAAACTACTAAAATTCTTGTATAAATTTCTCACTCCCTCTCTTTCTTTCCATCTTCGTCTTCAGCAGGGTTAATGGCAATGTCCAAAGTTTTCCTTGAGATGCTAGTGTAGGAATTGTACTATGATTTAGATCAGACGGCACATGAAAATGGATATAGTATTTCCTATTTGTAATCACTTAGGGGTTATCTCACCTTCATGCATGTTCATAACTTAGTTTTGGTAGACATGCACCCACAATGGGTTTGGTTGCGTTATAGTTATGCTTAGCTTTTGAATTATTGTATACTTAACCTCTATTGGTGGGTTCGGTACATTTAGTATGTTATTATAATTGTAGAATACCTTTATATTACTATTATATGATATGATATTTCCAATCATGTTATGTTATGATGATGTTCTCAATTTATGACATGCTCTCTGTAATTTTACATATGTGTTATATGATGGTTGGTTAAGGATATGTTGATAAGGTGTATTGTTACTACATATCATATGACAAATACTTATGCACTATAACTTCCATGTAAACAACTCATACATTGGTTTACTATAAAGAAAAGAAAAAAAAGGTCATACTTTCCATAAATGTATTTTGGAAGTTTAAAATCAAGTAAAGTTCTAAGACAAAATGAGTAACAACTAACAATTAACCTTTATGCATCCTTGGTATATTATGTTAAAAGTTAGGGTGTTACATTTTGGTATTAGAGCGTTTGATTCTCATGAAACTGAGAATTAGACTGACTATGCTTCTTAAGCATAATGCGTTAGCTATGTCATGTGTAGAGCTTTATTGATAGGATAAGCTATAGGATAGAGCTACATGACTGTTGTATGTGTATATGCCATGATAACTAGCTCACTTTGCATGAAGTATTGAGTCTGATCACTTCAATGTATATGGTTTGGTGTGCTTAGGGACGAATGGCACTACACTAGCAAAATAGGTCTAAGGGACGAAATGAGCCCAGGAAGGGAGAAACACTGTGGGCGCTCTCGAGAAGTAGCAAGTGTTAGCTCTAGAACCCTTCAGAAAGCTTTCTAGCAATATGTTTTGAGTGACAACAAAACCAATTCAAAGAAAATATTTTGAAGAACGACCAATGTTTTCCTTGAGTTTCTTGACATAGTATACAAGTTTTTTCAAATTGCATAACACGGACTTGAAATGAGAATGATTTCACTTTGCATGTGCAAACATGATTTATCTCATATAAAGAGATTGAACCTAATAGAAAGTGAATGTTTTATCATGCAATGAATGTATACATGCCTTACGGATGGAAAGAAATCATATCAAGGACAAGAAACCAAGGTCTAGGACTTCAGAAAGCGGGTTGGACTTCAGAAAGTACACTATGAAGGAATATTTCCATCAAATGCTAAAGCCAAAGTGTTCTACTATCTTCAATCATCACACTCGTAATGTTTTATTCATCAATAAACTTGGATTGAAGATCTAAACATGAAGATTCATCAAAGAACTGAATCCATGCTTCAGAAAGCTCACTTCACTGTGGAGCGTTAAACATTCCTGGAAAAGGAGGAAAATTTAAATTTTTGAAATTCAAATTTAAAGTCAAAACCGGTTTCAAACAGCGATTCTCTTCTGCCAACTTGGTCAACAACCTTAGCTTCAAAAAGAAAGAGTTCAGAAACCACGTTAAGAAAGTAGGAGTAGTTTCAAAGTAACATCAGAAACCTCAATCTTACAACGGCTTCTGCAAAAGCTCTGACAAATAGATAGGCTACTCTTTAGACCTTTTCCAAGACACAAATGAATGATCAACACATATCACTTAGAGATTTGATGAAGGCAACGTCACAATAGAAGACCATCTATAAATAGAAATGTTGTGCTTCAACGTCAATGTGACTAATGATGCATAAGAGAGAAACTTTGTGCAAATCTCTTGTCATGTCCAACAAGGTTCATCATCTAATCAGTCTCTTTGCTTGTAAAAATCTTCTTTCCATATTCTTGAATAGTTATATGTTCTTCCTAAGAAGAGTTGTGGAAAAGAAGACATTCAAGTTATCTTAGATTTTTCATGCATATTATTTAAGGAAACTTGAGTGTAGGTTAGTTTGACTGGCAACACAAACATAAACCTTTGTATCCTTGTTCCAGGAGTGATCAATGTGAGATAGCTTAGAAAGGCTAATGTATAACTACTTGCAATGTGACAATAAGGTGTTCTTGCTACTCTCGGTTCAGCTTGGAGGCGCTGGGAAAGACTACTTGGTTTAACTTGGAGAGGTTGGTTAATAACTACTTTCAACGTGACAGGAGAGGTTGTCTCCTGGTCGGTTTAGCTTGGAGAAGCTAGGGAAAGACTACTTGGTTCAGCGACAGTAGAGGTTTTCTCCTGGTCATGAGTTCAACTTGGAGATGCTAGTGAATAACTAATTTCAACGTGACAGGTAGAGGTTTTCTACTCATCACGGGTTCAACCTAGAGAGACCAATGTTAAGCTTGGAGAGATTGGTGAATAACTACTCAGGTTATGAAAGTAGGGGTTGTCTACTAATCATACGAGAGAGCTTGAGAAGGCTAATGTAAATACTATCTATTTTTTCTTTCTCTAGTTTGAGAAAGATGTTTAGTGGAACCTCAACGTGTGTTGAGTATTGATTGTAAGCATGTTTGGCTGAGCAGTATAAAATACTTGTGTCATTTCTTCTTATCCCTAATCTCCTTTACTTTCTTTGTTATTCTGTATAATTTAATTTTTGGTAATATATCTTTCGCTGTTCTATTTCTCTTTCTATGCTTCAAAAATCTACTTTTTGAAACAGCTAATATGTTTTCCCTGCACTTCAAGTTTAGTGCTTGATAGTATTTCTTTCAATATTTTCAGATAAGGAAAAGGAGTAAAGCACGATTCAACCCCCTTCTCGTGTACGTTTATACCTACAAGCGGTATGAGAGCACTTGCCTCTAAGGGGTTGAGCAATCTAACAACTCAGAAGATAAAGATCAGAGGAAGAAAATAGCATGGATCTATGGAAGATCACTCTACCATTTAACCATCTTTTTCTGATGAAATTCCTAGTTTGATCAAGCAAATGATAGATAGAATTATTGCACATGCTGTTTGAAGATCTTGACAAAAAGTATTCTAACTTGGAAATGGTTAGAAAATGCTAAAAAGATTACAAGAAATATGACTATAATACCCATCACTGATATCAAGTTCCTCAAACTCTTGTCAAGAATACTCTTCTTGGATCTCTCAATACCCAGGAAATAAAGTTCTCTGATACATGATGAACTCATAAAGAAGAGTATGTTCTTTGTTCCTAATGTCAACGCATCAAAAAGCAAAGTAATGCTATATACAATGGAAGTTGCTGAAACCTCAAACGAAGAGGATGTATCTAATAAAATATTTGAGATTGAAAATATAGGGAAGAGATCTATATGTTTATGAACTGGTTGTCAAAAGCCTGAAAAGGCTAAGCAAAGAAAGGAAGAGACATCAATCTCATGAAAGACAAAAAAAGGGCGAAAAGGGCAAAGAATATATTGAAAGAGTAACCTTTTGAGATAAAAAGGATTTTTTTTTAACCTTTTTATCTAAAGCTCTTGATATCACTAAAAAGTTTTCATATTCAAGAAAAAAAGCTTGCTACTACTTGGAGCATCTCTGAAGATATAAAGAATAGATCAGAAAGTCATGATGAGCTAGAAGATGTCACAAATCTATACTTCTAGGCATGAGTACACCTCAATAGAAAAATGCAAGGTAAGAGTATCTGAACTCGATATCTCATATTTTCTGTTTGTACTAAATGATGGGTTCCTGGAAATTTCTCAGGCTTTATCTTCTAAAATATTTCATCTTGAAGGTGTTACTTAGAAGGTTGCTTCGTTTTTAAAAAATTCTTGTAAGTCGAAGCTGTATTTATCTTGAGTAGTGCATAAGCAATAGTTTCAGGAAAGCTGTCTCAAAACTTGAGAAAACTTCACTATTTCTTATATTTACCAGAACATATATATATGGTTCAAAATCCTTGCCCTTATGTAAGAGGTCAGAGGTCATAATTTCAAAAAATAAGTTTAGGATATGAAGGGGAAATAAATGAGAAAAAGTAATGCAACCTCATCTATGATCCATAAACTTGTTTCTTGTGCTCTCTGCCACAAGAAGAGATACCCACCTTGACAAATATTTCTTGGGAACGAAATTTGTTTGAAAGTTTGGGAAATCTCATTCTTGAAATCAAACCAAAAGGACCCAAGAAAGTCTTGGTACCAAAAATCAAAAAACTTTTTCTATTGCAGGTGAAAGGGGTCAAATGGTTGAAATGGCAAGAAACAAACAAACTTGGACTACACCAGATACTTATCTTGAATCAAGAAGTAGATCAGAATCTCAAAGCCTAAGATCCTTAAATGACTTAAGCTAAATGATGAATGAGCTTAAAGAAATCTTTGCTAATGATTTCAAAAAGAATTGGATGTCTCAAGGATGCTTTGAAAGTAGTTAGATGAAAGCAATATCTTCAGAAAGTAAGCTACAAAACAACAATATCTCCAAAAAGCATGCTCAGAACCTCAAAGTATTCAGAAAGTAACATTTCTAGATGTAACATCCCCTACCGCTTTATGGATTGACGACTGTCCTTACAAACAAACACTAGTCTTTTCAGTGTGCTTTGTCCTCACTCACATGCTTCCTGGGAAAACTTCCAGGAGGTCAGCCATCCCAAAATTATCCCAAGTCAAGCATGCTTAACTATGGAGTTCTTTCGTGATAGGCCATCGAAAAGAAAGATGCATCTTTGTAGCATAGGTAGTACCAATCAATTCATATAAGCCCTCATTAACTGTATAGTCCCATACCTATATAGACTCAGGATCCTCTCATTCAAGTGTGTAATCAGTTCATTCATATACCCCTCCGCTTAGAGGCAGGAGCCGTTCCTTGTCCATGCCTTCTCGCAGGCGATCACTCCCTGCCTCGTCCCAACGTTACATGTCCACCAGCTTCCACTTGGTTTGTCCCCGAACCACACGTACTGGGAGAGGTGTAGGCTCTGATACCATTTGTAACATCCCTTGTTGCTTTATAAATTGACGCTGCCCACAAACCAACACGGGTCTTCAACGTGCTTTGTCCTCACTTGAAAGCTTCCTAGTAAAACTTCCCAGGAGGTCACCTATCCCAAAATTATCCCAAGTCAAGCACGCTCACTGTGAGTTCTTCGTGATGGCTACCAAAAGAAAGATGCATCTTTGTGGCATAGGTAGTATCAATCAATTCATATAAGCCCTCCTTAACTGTATTGTCCTATACCTATAGACTTCAGGATCCCTTTTATTCAGGTGTGTAATCGGTTCATTCATGTATCCCTCTCTTGGAGGTAGGAGCCGCTCCTTGTCCGTGCCTTCTCGCACCAACGATCACTCCCGCCCCCAAGTAGAGGGGTATATGAATGAACCGATTACACACCCGAATGAAAGGATCTTAGTCTGTATAGTTATGGGACTATAAGTTAAGGAGGGCTTATATGAATTAATTGGTACTACCTATGCCACAAAGATGCATCTTTCTTTTTGTAGCCCATCACGAAAGAACTCCACAGTTAATGTGTTTGACTTGGGTAATTTTGGGATGGATGATCTCCTGAGTTTTCCCAGGAAGCATGTGAGTGAGGATAAAGCATGCTGAAAACTCATGTTGATTTGTGGGGACAGTTTAATCCATAAAGGCAGATGTTACAAGCATCAATATGTATTAGAGATTTAAAGGTAACAACATTAAAAATAGATACAAGCATGATATATAAAATGAATTTTATACGTGAAGATAAAATGTCAAAATACAAAAAGAACTAAATAACAGAAGAATATGCATGCATGCTAAAAAACTTCTCTAAGCCCCTCACCATATGCTCCCCCTGAATTCCATAGCACTTGATTTTCTTTATCTCTTTTCTTCTCCCCATTTTGACATCATAAAAAAGGAGGTGTGCTGGAAAGCGAGAGACACCATCTTCATCTTCGTTGTCTCAGCTCTTGTAGAACTCTTGATTGGTTTGACGGATCTAAAGTAGTTCTTCATTTTGTCTAATTCACAGCCCTTGCTCTATGATTGTTGCCTCAAGCCGATCTTGTTGGAAGTCTCAGATAGTGCAAGATGATCTGATTAATCTAAGAGCTTGTTGGAGACTCGGTTAGAAATGGATAAGGTAGATGAATGGGTGCCAATGATGGAGCAAATTTATGAGAAAGCTCAAGGATGTCTAGGGGTATAGTCTCCTTAGCTTAGGCGATTTCCTGATCATCGGTGGCGCGGCGCAGGAGGTGGAGAGAATGGTATGTCAGCTTCAAAATAGTAGGAGCGAAGTAGGCTCAGGGATAGGAGCAGCAACAACTTCAAGCAACTAAGCTAAGGCAAAAGCGGCGCTTCTTCGCTAAAAGGCACACCATCAAATGCTCTATCCTCTTCCTCTTCCATCTGAGTGATGCAGATGGAAGAAGAAGGTTAAGGCACCATTAGGATGATAATAGTATCTCGTTCATGAGCTTCCTCTACTAGTTCCTCAATGATGGGCTCCAGTGATGGCTCTTCATAAATTAGCTCTAGAGTAAAGAAGAGTTCATTGACAAAGAAATTTAGTTCGTCAACTCCTTCTTCTTCAGGTTGTGTCTGAGGCAATTGACTTCGTTATGGATTTCATCAAATCATTAATTGTCATAAAGTCATCAGTGTTACCTGAAGAAGTTACATTGGGCTCCAAAATTGTTATCCCTAGGACCAGTTGCTAGTTCAGTGAAGAGATCGAATTTCAACGCCATTGTCCCTTCGTGAGGAGCATGAGATGCGCATAGAGGTTAAACTAAAATGCTGAGTCATGGGTTTTGCTTATTGTTCTTCAATGACAACAAAGGGATCAAGAACTATAGGTTTCCTTCTACTTATACTAGACCTTTGAATCTTCTTTGCCTCCAGTTCTCTTGCTTCTTCAAGCCTTGCTTTTCTTGAAGAATTCTTTATTCTTTTCGAATTCTTTCTTCTCTTCTTCATCTTTAGAGGACTCAGAGATAGTCAGCTAGCTCTTGAGTTTTGCAGGCATTACTCATGTCTTTCAGAATGAGTGATGCTTGGCTGGCTTTCTTGGGCAGACTTTTGAATTTTGGCTAAGAGACTTTCTTCTAAATTGGTAGCTTACCAGATCTTCCTTAGGGAAGTTCACTGAGGACTCGAACCTAGCTTAGATGATTTGGTTGACTATGAAGCTTTAGCCTGTTTCTATTTCTTATACAACATTCATGTTCTCTTCCTCTTAGGCTTGAGAGGAAATTCTTGAGATACATTTTTCTTAGACTCATCATCTACTACTTCTAAGCTTTTCAAGAGCTATTTTCAAGAAGAGCAATCTTCCTTTTTGTCACTTTCTTTTTCTGCAAGGTCCTTTTCTTTTCCTTGGCATGAGATTCTTTAGCATCCTTGATCAAAGAACTATTCTTTCTAGAGTTTGTCTTCACAAGTATGGAATGAGACTTCTTTATTGTTCTAAAGGAACTGATAGAAAAATCTATGCGGTAAGATATTCAAACCACTCTTTAGCAAGAGGATATCTGACATGTTGAAAAATCCTTATCAGCAACATTTTGTAGAGAACTCCAACAGTTCTTTTTTCTCCTTAGTGATTGCACTAAGCATGTAGTCCATTATTATTCTCTAGATTTACTTTTCTTTTGGATAAAAGGAAAAAAAGTAGCATACAATCCATTCCCAATAGAACATTAGTGCTTCCTCGCCTGGGAATGATGGTAAATTGGATAACAATAAAAACCTTTCTTGCTTGTGAACTGAGCATAGACGTTGTAATATTGCCAAGGCGGTCTTTGTTGAATCAGTAAGACACTTAGAGACATCTTCTTCACCCACTCTCAATAATTTGAACCAACCCTCATGAGCCAAGTAGTTTACTCTCAGACGAAACCCTAATCACTTTAAATAGGTCAGATAACTCAAGTTTCATACAAGTGTCCTTGGCCTTGAGAGTGTTTCAGTTTCTTTCAAGAAAGGCATAGAAGTAAGTCACCATTATAGGAAATACTCTGTCAAAGTATCAGAAAGTACTCACATCCCTGAAAAGTGAAAACTTCTTTGAGAATCTAAACTTGGTTCACAGAGAATTGTTTAGCCTTTTCCCAGGTTCTATTGTTCTTTGGGAGAAATTCTCCTCATTGTTCTCCTGCATATTTGCTTTATTAAATATCATGAATGGTACCCTTTTTGCAAAAGAACAATTTATTTTGTTTTCTTCAGCTATTTAGGTAGAGTATGTGAAGTTAGGGCACAAAGATTGAAGCTTGAAAGAGAAAATGGTAAAAAGATGAGTATTGAAGGTGTTAAAAGATAAGAAATGGAAGGAGTTTGTGTGAAAAGAAGAGATGTTTAGGTTGAAAGACAAAAGTGTGAAAAGATAATGAGTAGTTTCAGAGAAGGTTTGAGGGTGAGGGAAGATAAAACGTTAATAAAGCGTGTGGTGAAAGATTAAGGTAAAAAGTGATGTGAGAGAAGAGGATGTAATTTAAGTGATGTGATGACTAGACTGAAGGTGAAGCGATGTGAGAGAAAACCTAAAAGAGTAGGAATTGTGATACCTTTTTTATCCATTTAGAAAGAGCATTTCTGACACTAGAGATTACTTTCTGAAGGGCTTACTTTCTAAGCTCCATGATACACTTTCAAGCCCATCGGAGACACACTATATACTCATCATAAGCTTATCTTCATATGCTGAAGCTTATGACGCCATATAATCTTCATTTTCTAACCCTCATCTCTTCTTTCTGATTAACCCATCTTCTTGATAAACTAGTAGACAAGGAATCAGATCTTCAATATGATACATGGTCTTTCACACTGATATCTTGATATACCAACAAAAAATGTGATCTTGCAAACCACCCTTGTGATCTTCCAACTAATTGACTATTCTTACTAAATGATGTCTTCTGAACATGTAAATTGATGATTTGGCTAGATCTTTAGTTTGGAGCTATAAAGGAAGGATGCTTAGAGAAGTTCATGCAAGAATGCTTATGCAAAAAGAAAAACTTTTCAAGACACAAAAAAAGATCTTCAGCTAATGATTGTGAATATGTCTAACATTAGGTCTTTAGTATCCACAACCATTAACTCAATATTTCCCTTTAGAATGGATCACGGATAAAAAAGGGTATATCCAGAATGAATTCTACTTTTTGCATGACTAGTGGTCAAATTTTTTCAAAAGACACAGAACTAATCACTGGTGCTATTTCCCTTAACTCGTTTCAGTGAAGTCATCATTTCAAGGACCTAGTGCAATTAAACTTGCTTTATTTCTCATGACATTGCCAGCACAATTGAATGTGTTCTTGAACATCTCCTTTGTGCTGATGATGAATTTTCAACTGGTCAACCAGACTGTGTAACACCCTAATTTTCTAACCTAATTTTCTTTAGAAATTAATTGAGGTTTTGTTAATAAGAATATTAAGTTTCTAGGCATAGGAATGATGAGAACAACTTTAGGTTCGAACAAAAAAAAAATGTGAATAGTATTTTGTGGGCCAAGCCCTTGGATAGCCGAAACCTAGATCCGGACAGGAAATGCCCGGAACTGAGAAAAGAGAGGGTTAAAGTTAGAACTAGTTATGAATAAGGATTTTATACTTGAATTTAATTTTCGAGTGATATTGGTTTAATCGGTATGGTATTTTACTAGTTCGGCAAAATTTCAATATGCGATTTTTAACACCAAAATCTATTTTAATCTTTATAAAGTGAAGGAGTTTATCCATCTATATCAAGTGAATGGCTAAGATTCAATCTTGAATTACAAGATTGAATCATAGCCATCCAATTTACTTTCTTGGAGTCAAGATTATCCAATTACAAAATATCTTAGTCATTCATTAATGACAAGATAAATACAAGCTTTTTTTCTTCCTCAAAAAGCAAGCACAAGTTCAGCCAGCTTCCAAGGAAAATAGAAGCAGCCATACCTCCATTTTCAAGAGCTCAAGTTTCCATTTCAAAGCCATAAACACTAGCTTGGTGTTAGTGAAACTCCAAAATTCCTTCACTAAACTTGTTCTACACCTTGATCTCTACAAATCTAACCGAACAAAATCTCTATTCCTCATCAAATCCTACCTTGCTACTTCACCCTCACTGAGTTAAGAAGGAGTTTGGACTGATTTGAGGAGTTTTGGGGAGCAAGAAGGCAAGCTTAGAGCACCTTGGGGTCAAGGAGTCATTAGCTCACTAAAAGTAGGGTTTTGCTGCCTTTTCTTGTGAAATTTTTCTGATCTGTTTTAGCATGACCTAGGTCAGAAATTTCTGATGGTATTGATGGATAATATGTTGATATTGATGTGTGAATTTTGGTGGTGGGTTTGGATGGTGTTAAAAAGGGGTTTTTATCAAAGGAAATTGGAACTAGGCTGTTGGATTTCTAGTTGTTCTGCAAGTAGTAATTATGCACGAATTTTCTAGTATATTTCTTGATTAGATGATCTACAAAATTTATATGTTGTAGTGGACATATATGAATTTTCTTAGGTGTTAATTTTAAATTTTACTGCCTCAAAAAAAATCAAGAACCGAAATGTGTCTAATGCTATCCTGGATGTTGTAACAAAAGCAATAAACTTGTCCAATTTTATTATCATAGCAATTGATTGAGATAGCTCATGAAATTTTTACATAAAGCTAATAACATATTTAAGTATCACTGTAAATTTTCTTGTGCATTGGTTCCATCAATTTCTAGGGTTAAAAATTCAGGAACCTGGATCTGGCCTATGAATTGGTGGCCCCTGACCACCAGAATTGTATATTTTACTGAAGTAATTATAGAACTCTGATTGTCCTGAAATTTTTACAGGTTATTCCAGACACATTGAAGTGTCATATATAATTTTTGTGACTCTTAGGATGGCTGTTTGAATACACCAATTAAATGTTGAACCTAGAATAGAAATTCTGCCAAGGTGCTAGAATGTGAAAATGGCTGAAATTTCATAATAGTATGATATCTATTCCAAGTCTATGGCATATGAATGCACACTAATTGTTTCAATTTCTTATTCATGAACCTCTAATATAATTGAATATTTAATTGTAAGGTAAACATGTTTTTGAGAAAAGAAAAAGGAATATATGATGCTATTATGTGAGAACGCAGAAATATTATGTATACATTATGTTGTTGCATATTTGAACATATGAGGAAAACAGAAACAAGGCTTAGAGGGGATAGAGAGGGAAGGCAAAAGTAAGGACTTCCCTAGAAAATTATAAGTCGGTAGACGTATTGGCTAGGAATAGAACTATGTGTGATCGGAAATGGAAAAAATGAAGTCCGATGATCACGAATAGGAATGAGCTCATGTCCTAGCAGTCTATTGTCCTCTATGAAATTATTAAATGTGGATGCGGCTCTATGTGAAACTAAGCCTTCCCTATGTTGAGAAATCGAGAAAAAAATACGTGGAATTGAGTTTATGGTTGTACATAATAGTCCTGATTGACTACTGGTGCCATTCTAAGTTCTCGCGATCTATAGATTTTAGGATTGCTATTTATGACCTTTATATGAATATTGTATATGCATGAACTCCTTATCTACTATGTGTAGCCTCTGGGAAACTACCCTACTAAGAATTTTACAATATTCTCACCCTGAGTTGTGTGTATTGTATTGTTAGATCCACCAGATGCTATCCCTGGTGTTCTTCTTTGACTCACCACAATGGGTGTGGCAAAATGACTTGTGTTGGACTCCATGTACGCCGTCGTTTCCAGTTCGTATATATATGTTTTTCGATCGTTCTTTTAGTACTTCGTGTTTTCCGCAGACTTCGACCCCGCCTTCCCTTACGAGGGTGTGCCTCTCCATATGGCACATCTTGACGTGTTTGAGGTTCCCCTTGCTCCACCCACACACCTCCAGGAGAAGCACCCTTTCTTCGTCCTCCTCGTCCGACTGGACCCCTGAGGCCCAGATGCTCGGTGGAGGTGAGGTCATCGCACCGATGGCCAACGGCTTCCTGGAAAAGGAGGCGAGATTTGCAGAGACTGTTGGCATGTTCATAGCAATAGTGTAGTGTTAGGGCTTTACCAGCTTGCAGACCGATGTATTATTAGTTTTCTTTTGCTCGTTGTATCTATATGATATTTTGTCAGGTTGAGTATTTGAGTAGGTTAGGTATTTCGGTAAGGGGACTAGCCTCGTTTGCTACATAGTTTTGACTAGTTAGAGGTTGCTTCGTTGTTTTCTTTTCTTATGATGTATATATTGTAACCAAAACATGATGTCCATCTATATGAATATGATTTGTGGTAGCATGTGTATCTAAACTCCTTTATCATGTTAATTCCAACTAGTATAAGGACCGCCAGGAATACTCTCTAATTACTATATCAATACTCAAGTAAAACATGGTAATTGGGAGGGTGTCAAGACTGTGCCTTTTTCAAACTAGATCTGCTCCCTTGAAAAATTCTCCATGAACCTTGTCTTGAGATGGTGTCTTTAGGTCAAAACTCCCTTGTAGTTTCTGTATCATTTAGATTCTTCAGCTTCTTTTTTATCTTCAATTTGCTCATCTTTGTGACTAGTGTAATGCCCGGGTACGAAGCAGGAGTGGTAGCCGTGTGAGAAGGCACGACAAGGAGCGGCTCCGCCTCAAGCGGAGGGGTACATGAATGAACTGATTACACATTCGAATGAGAGGGATCCTAAGTCTGGACAGGTATGGGACTATATAGTTAATGAGGGCTTATATGAATTGATTAGTACTACCTATGCCACAAAGATGCATCTTTCTTTTCGTAACCCATCACGAAAGAACTCACAGAGCATACTTGACTTGGGGTAATTTTAGGATGGGTGACCTCCTGGGAAGTTTTGCCAAGAAGCGTGTGAGTGAGGACAAGCACGCAAAAAGACCCATGTTGGTTTATGGGGCAGTCATCAATCCATGAAGCAGGAGGGATGTTACAATGCCTTCTTATGCTGATAATCATATATCTTGCTAATAGATGTTTACTTCTTATCTCCTATGCATGTGGTATGAGTTTCTTATTCCTTAGCATGCTAAGATATTTAGTTCATTTATTTTTTTGAAGATTAGCACTGAGAAATATCCTTTAAAAGCACAAAATCATTCTTTTGTTGCTCTGATGCTAGTGTCTATCTAATGTGCTTAGATGTGTGTGATGTGCTTAAATCTTTTTATGAAACACATTATATCTATCACACATATGGGAAGGTCTTAAAAGCTCTATATAACTTGATCAAAATTTAGTTGTGAATAGTTTTTGACATGACCTCAGAAACTTGCTCCTACATGTTTTTTATACAACTAAGATTAGTTTGAGCCTCAGAACTTCTCAAAGTGTTCTGTGCTTATATGGCATATATGTGTTATGTCTATATCAGGAAGCTAGTTTTTCACAAAAAGCATGAGCATTTGTTTTAAGGTTCTTTTTATAAAAATTGGTTTCTTTCATGCTCTATACTTATGAGAAAAGCTTCACTACTCATAATCAAAAGGCTCATTTATGTTTTGCTTTGATAAATTTGGGATTGATCCTAATGAGCTTAGAAACCTCACATGTAATATGCTAGTGTATCTAAATCAAGGTTTTTGAGCTTCAAAAACTACATAAGCATCAAGGATGCTTTTTTCTTTTGATCATGCATGCTCTGTTAAAGATTGTCACATGTTTTGAGCATTGGTTTTCAAAAATTTCATTTAGATAAAGCTATGCTGAATAAGGTTCAAACAAGATAAAATATCACAAGTATTATTTGGTAATTATTCAAGCATGTGTATCTTCAGAAAGTTTTGTATTAAAAATTGAAAATTAAGCTAGTTGTGTTAAATGATAATATCCGTTTATTACCACTCTGATGTCTTAAAAAGTACTCTGAGTAATTTCAGATCTTCATAAGTAACAAAATCAGCTTTGATTTAGGTTACTGAGGCTTTAAAATGTTTGAGAACCTATCCATAACATGCCTTAAGAAAAAGAACTTCCTGAATGATACAGCTCATGATGTTTTGAAAGAATAGTTATTACCATGATATATTTAGTTATATTTCTTTCAACATCTCTTCAAAAGATTTTCTTTCAATTGGTTTGTCATCATAAAAAGGGAAAGATTGTTAGCTCAGAACCCTTCAGAAAGCTTTGTAGCAATATATTTTGAGTGACAACAAAACCAATTCAAAGAAAATATTTTGAAGAATGACTAATGTTTTCCTGGAGTTTCTTGACATCGCATCCAGGTTTTTCCGGATTGCATAACACGGACTTGAAATGAGAATGATTTCACTTTACATGTGCAAACATGATTTATCTCATATAAAGAGATTGAACCTAATAGAAAGTGAATGTTTTCTAGTGCAATGAACATATACATACTTTACGGATGGAAGGAAATTATATCAAAGGCAAGAAACCAAGGTCTAGGACTTCAAAAAGTAAGACAAGACATCAAAAAGTACACTATGAAGGAAGACTTCCATTAAATGCTGAAACCAAAGTGTTCTACTACCTTCAATCATCACACTCACAATGTTTTATTCATCAATAAACTTGGATTGAAGATCTGAGACCGAAAGTTCATCAAGGAATTAATTTCAAGCTTTAGAAAGATCACTTTCCGTGAAGCGTTGAACGTTCCTGGAAAATGAGGTAAATTTGAATTTTTGAAATTCAAATTTAAAGTCAAAGCGAGTTTCAAACTGGTAAGCCATCTCTTGTGCCAACTTGGTCAGGACCTCAGCTTCTAGAAGAAAAGTTAACCACGTTAGAAAGAAGAGTAGTTAAAGTAATTAGAAACCTCAATCTCACAATGGCTTCTCAAAAGCCCTGACAACAGCTACTCTTCTAGACCTTTTCCAAGACACAAATAAATTATTGACATGTGTACTTGGAGATCTAATCAAGGTCAACGGTCATAGTGGAAGACCGTCTATAAATAGAGATATTATGCTTCAATGTCAATGTGACTGATGTTGCACAAAAGAGAAAACTCTGTGCAAATCTCTCGTCATGTCTAGCAAGGTTCATTATATCATCATGTAATCAGTCTCTTTTCTTGTAAAAATGTTCTTTCCATGTTCTTGAATAGTTATATGTTCTTCCTAGGAAGAGTTATGGGAAAGAAGTCATTCAAGTTATCTCAAGTTTTTCATGCATATTTTTCAAGGAAACTTGAGTATAGAATAGTTTGAGTGGCAACCCAAACATAAACCTTTGTATCCTTGATCCAGGTAGTGATCAGTGTGAGATAGCTTAGAGAGGCTAATATAAAAATACTTGCAACATAATAGTAAGGTGTTATTGCTGCTCTCTTAGTTGGAGAGGCTAGGAAAGACTACTTGGTTAAGCTTGGAGAAGCTAGTGAATAACTACTTTTAATGTGACAGGAGAGTTTGTCTCCTGGTCATTGTTTAGTTGGAGAGCCTGAGAAAGACTACTTGCTTCAGCTTGGAGAAGCTGGTGAATAACTACTTCCAACGTGACAGGAAAGGTTGTCCTGTCATTGGGTTCAGCTTAGAGAGGCTAGGGAAAGACTACTTGGTTCTGCTGGAGAGGCCGGTGAATAACTACTTTCAACGTGATAATAGGGTTTGTCTAATTGTCACGGAATAGCTTAGAGAGGCTAGTACAAGACTCCTCAAGGTTCAGCTTGGAAAACTGGTGAATAACTACTCAGATTGTGAAAGTAGAGTTTGTCTACTGATCACACAAGGGAGCTTGGGAAGGCTAATGTAAAGACTATCCATTTTTCTTTCTCTAGTTTGAGAAAGATGTTTAGTGGAACCTCAACATGTGTTGAGTCCTGGATGTAGGCATGTTTCCGAACCAGGATAAAATACTTGTCATTTCTTCTTTTCCTTTATCTCCTTTACTTTCTTTGCTATACTATATAATTTATTATTTGCTAATATATCTTTTGGTTGTTTTGTTGCTTTTTCTATGCTTTAGAAATCTACTTTGAAACAGCTAATATATTTTCTGCTACACTTCAAGCTTAGTGCTTGATAGTATTTCTTTAAATATTTTCAGATAAGGAAAAGAAGTAAAGTACTATTCAACCCCCTTCTAATGCTCGTTATACCTAGCAAGCGCCATGAGGATTAGGTAGACCGCATCGAACCCAATATGAAATAGGACTAAGAGCATATGGAAATGATGCTGCTATTCATTCGAAGATCAGGAAACTTGTTACCCGGTCAATAAATGCTATATCATAAGGGATAGTAACAAGAAGAGGCTGACTAGAGCTGGATCATACAAGGCGAAGGTAATGACTCAAATTACAAGGTTCAAGCATCAAGTGTAAAGAAGAACCTTTCAGCATAGAGGATCAAGCAGTCCAAAGGGGAAGGAACCCCATAGGGACCCAATTGTTTCACCTAAGCCCACACCTATTGTTAATTGCATGACATGTGGCAAGAGTCATGGCGGTCATCCTGCCTAGCCGGTAAAGGAGTATGTTACAGGTGTGGCAAACCTGGCCACAAGATTAGTAAACGCAGCGTAAAGTCTTCATAGTTGACTACTTTTTTATACCTCAGTGCCAAGGTCGCGTCTTCACAATCAATGCCAAGGATGCCTCTCGCTGAAGTGGTCCCATTCAAGGTAAGCATAAAATGAATAGTAGGATTTTAGGTTGTGCCTCTGATTTTGATGCCACATATATATGTTGGAAAGTGCACGAGAAGGGGGTTGAATTGTGCTTTAGCTTTTCTTTCCCGTCACAATGTACCTGAAGGCACCGACGGAGAATGACAACCAATTTTAAAAGATGAAAATAGGAGTCGCCACCAATTTTGATTATAGCTAAAGAGATTTGAGGTTTGGGAGTCTGATTATGATTAAGAAATGGTGGAAACTTAACCCCACTACACCCCTAATACATCCGTATAAATACGGTTACCCTAGAGCTCATTATGCAATTTAATTATAATTTTAATCATATTTATTTTTCCTAAAAGTCATAATAATTATACAAGAATAAAGTAAAAGAAAAAAATTAAATAAAAAAAGAATAAAATTTAAAGAAAAGTTAATTTTGGCTTTGATAATTTTGGCTATGCCGATGTATTGTCTGGTGCAATGAGGAACTCAAAGCCACATCGTTCTGGAGAAAATACTTGTGTGTTGATGGATTTTAATTAAAAAAATGATGGGTGTATTGATTGATTTTAATTGTGAAAAGGATTTTGATTGACGACTTATTAAAAAGAAATCCAGTTTTATACAGGATTCAAGTTAGCATTAGGCTACTCAATAAACCCTTACAATCTGATACTACATAAAGGAGATATCCACAGCTGAATCATAACTATTGATTGTTGCGCAGAACTGTCACAACGTACCGAAAGCTACGACGGAATGACAACCAATTTTAAAAACAAAACGGGAAATGGGCTGAGATTTTTTTTTAGAGTGAATGAGAAGAATTTTTTTATGAAAATAAAGATAAAAATATTCGGACAAATATGGTGTTCACATTCCCCTTTTTTATTATGAAAAGCTTAAACAGAAACTATCAAGTATGAACTTGAAGTGCAATGGAAACAACATCAATAAGCGTTAGAAAGTAACTTTTTGAACTATCTCAAAAGTAATAAACGCAAGCTGAATAAGCTTATTAAAGAAATAAATACAATAAGCACAAAAACAGAATATAAAGGAGATTTAGGAAAAGAAGATACATTACATGAGATTTTATACTGGTTCAACCAACCTGCCTACATCTAGTTCTTAACCACCGTTAAGTTCCCCTAAAATCCCTTTCTCAACCCTAGAAAGTTAGATAGTCTTTCTATAGCCTTCCAAGCTATCTCCATGTGACTAGTAGCTCACTCTACTATCACTTACAAATAGTCTTTGCTTAGCCTTTTCGGGCTAACTCAGCGTGACCAGTAGCTCACTCTACTATCATTTACAAGTAGTCTTTGCTTAGCCTCTTCGAGCTAACTCACAGCAATCACTATCAGATCGAGTTACAAAGATTTGTGTTTGGGTTAGATCACTCAAACTATCAAATACTCAAGTTTTCTCAAAATAAAACAGTATTTGAGACGAAAACTTGAATGACTTTTTTCTAGCTATTCCTCCTAGGAAGAACATATAATCTACTAAGAATGTAGAAAGAAGATTTTTACAAGGATGAAACTGATTACAAGTTGTAATAGTTTTTACAAAAGATGAGAGGAAATTTTTTCAGCATTTCAGCACAATTGATAATGACCAAAAGAGTTCTTCTATTGTTAGCAGAGCATCTCCTTTCATACTTGATCTTCATTTATGATTGTTGCCCTTGATCTGTTTTCCTAATGACACATATTGATCTTTTTTTGTGTCTTGGAAATGAAGTCTAGAAGAGTAGCTCTACGTGTTAGAGTTACTTTTTACAATTGTAGAAGTCATTGTCTATTAGAGGTTTCTGAGTCCACCTTCATAAACTACTTTTTACTTTCTGAACGAGGTTTTTGAACTTTACCTTCTAGAAGCTTGAGCAGTTGACCAAGTTGAAAAGAAATGTCACTATTAGACCCTAACTGAGTTTGACTTTAAATTTGAATTTCAAATTTTCCCTCCTTTTGTAAAAAGCCATGTTTACAATAAATGCGCTTTCTGAAGTGTCATCTCAATTTCTAGGCAATCCTTTTGGTCTTCTATTCTTTAATCAAAGCTTGTTGTCAAGGAAATGATCACGATCATGATGATTGAAGATGGTATCCATGCTTTTCTTCAAAACTAGATTGAAATCTTCACTTATAACTCGCTTTTTGAAGTGTGGCTTACTTTTTGAATACCTAAAGCTTGGTTTTCTTGTTGTTAAAAATTTCCTTTCATGCGTTGAGCATATAAATATTCATTCCATGATTTATTTTCACTTTCTTTGAATTCCAAATCTCTTGAAATGAGATTAAACATATTTGCACGTGTCATTGTGAAAATGTTCTCGCTTTAAGAATTAGTATGCTAACGTGAATAAATCTGTTTAGTGCTTCAAGAAACTCAAGTAATAGATTAGTCCTTCTTCAAAATATTTTCACGAAATTGGTTTTGTTATTATTCAAAATGTTTAGCATTGAAGCTTTTTGAAGGTTTCTAGAGCTAACAACATATTCATTTATAGCTTATGATCATGTGGAATCCCTATGACTTCTTTTATTCATGCCCTCTTTTGATGTGATTGCCTTCTCGTATTCATCTACACTCAAATCTTTGGTGAATTGTTTGGTGTTATTTCCATTGTTGAACTTGTTAAAAGTTTTGAGGTTCCTCACATGTGTGCATGTCTCTTCTTTCATGTTTCATCTGTCTTCTAATGTTTAGTTATGGAAATGATTCTATGAATGATCACTTTTAGCTAGCTGTGCATGGTTGACCTATCCCTCAAGGACTAACGCACCCATTTGTTTTTGAAAACCTTTGAACTAGCAATGTTTGTCATTCTTTTCAAACCTCTTTCAAGGTAAAATGTATTGTTCCTTTCAAATTGTCACCTTGTGTAAATTTCCTTTACTTATGATGATGATAGGTCTATTGTTCTGGTTCAATTTTCTTATCCATCTAGCCATGTTATTCTTCTGTAATGGTTTGGCTCTGTTAACCATGTTCAATTAGACTGTTTTATTATAATTTCTGCTCCTCTTGAACCTGTCACGTCCATGGGTTGTTTTTGAGCTATTTTGCACTAGACTATTATGGGATTGAATATCAGGGATAGGTTATCCTTTTAGTAAGTAAGGTGGAATTCGAAAGGTGTTGGATAAGGTTTGCTGATGAGAGAGTACTCCAATGTTTCCCTAAGTTAGATGCCAAAGTTTTTCCCTTAAGAGAAAGTTTAAGTTCCCTATTGGTTTGATGCTTGGAAAGTGACCTATGTCCATAGCCTCATAAGGTGCCACCATTGGAGATAGCAGAGTTTGAAATTTGGTTAGAGGATTGCAAGAAAAGAGAAAAATAAAGTTAGTTATGGATTATAGGAGATTAATCAAGGTTACCTTAAGGAACAAATGTGCTTTTTTACCTAAGAATGATGATCTTATGGATTAGCAATGTGGTATAATCACATTCTTGAAGGAAGATTAGAGATATATTAGTGGGCCATAGTGAGTAAGACCACCTTTTGTATGGTTTCTTGAGAAAGAGAAGAGTTTCCTAGAGTTGAAAGCTTAAGTGAATCACACCTTGATGCAAGCTATTGCGACTCACAAATAAATTAAAATTTATAAAGTGCCAAGTTAAACAAAAAATGTAGTGAAGGGCATAACTCAAGTCATTTCACAAGGAAGTATTAATAGCTAATTAGAAATTTGAAGGTTTTGAAATTGTTGCGATAATGAAAATCAATAAAGAAATTGATATTAGAAGAATTACCTGCACAATGACCCTTCAGATTAAGAATTGTTCAATCATTGGTTCAAAGGATTAATTCATGGTGGTGGTTACTTTCATTAATTATGTTATCTCACAACAATGATACAATTCTACTCAATGATCACACATGCACTCCCATTAAAGGTTTGACTAACACATGCATTAGTAATACATAATTATGGTTCTATGAGCCTATGCAAGTTCAATTACTAATTACAGCAACCTAAAATCCTAACGAAGTTAATTCCAATCCCTTACCAAATGGATGTAATTTAATCAATTGACCAAATACCCTCAATGGAATCCTAATTATACATACAACCCACAATGTGAATGAACACATAATCAAGCAACTCTCAAAAACACAATTACAATAATTCATACAATTAATATTAAATAGAGATAACAAAAAGGAAAGTAAAGCCAACCATAAATTGCATTAAAAATTGGAACCTCAAGAACAAATCTCAATCCTTAATTATCCTTGCACAAGGTAAAGAAAATTACTGCTCCATAGGTAGAGGATCACAATAAATATAATGGAGAGTATAATCGTAATCCCAAATAAGAGTCAAAACAAATATTGGAAGCTCCCAAAACCTAAAGAGAGTAAAGAGATGAAAAGAGAGAGTAGCGAGTGTGCTTGATGGCAAAAATAAAAATAATGATCAAAATTTGTTTACAATGTTTGACCTATCCCTATTTATAATGTAGTAAAAATTATATAAAAAGTGGGTTCAGGAGGGCTGAATTGTGTGACGCTAACACTAGGCCAGGCGCATGACTACTAGGGCGGTCAATTAAAAATTATGGAACTCGTGCCTTTGCTATCCATTGCTAGGGCGATGATAAATTGCTAGGGTGGTCTTTCCTCCACTTCCTCTTATAGCCTTCTCTGTTTACACTAGGTGATCAGTAGTGTTGTTGAGGTGTGCTTGAATTCCTTTTTTTGGTTCTAATGCATTAACCTGAAAGTTCCTATTACCAAACAATACTCACGCAAAGAGATTAAAAACACAAATTACTTCCAAAATATGATTGTTCACTAAAAATGGTGTTGATAGCTATGAAATTACTCAATGATGCATGACGAGGACAAAGTGAAAATCCTCCATTTATCAATCAAGCATAAGTGTGATGCAAAATGTTTAGAGTTAGAAACAAAAATGGGTGCATAAATGCAACCCATCAAACTCCCTCACACTTAAACAATTGCATGTCCTCATGCAAGAGACTTAGATGCAAGCAGCAAAAAGATTGGACTCCTAAATCTAAAAGTGAATGATGCATGAAAAACAACATTACACCAATCCAATGAACCTAGAGATATAAGTAATAAGCTTTCACACCTACAATCAAAGAGGATCTCAACAAGCAAGGCATGAACAAAAACATAGCACACAAGATAGAATCCACATACATAATGAATGGACCAAGTACAAAAATCCTCCCAAGGTTAGTATTTACCACTCATTCACTCAAGTGTATTGTGTAAAACCCTGAAGTTATTCAAAGATTAATTTAAACCTTATTAATGAGTATTTAAAAATTTTGATAGGCTTTGTGATGATGAGGATGAGTAGGAAAAAACATGAATAATGTTTTTAAAGAACTGTAGGTTTCTAGTAGAGATATTGTATTAGTTCAATAAAACTTCGTGTATAGTTTCTTGCACTGCATGAAGCTTGAGAGCAAGCTTCCTACAAGTGTATGGCTAGAAATTTGCACACCAGTGTCTTTATCAAAAACTATTAATAACAACGTAAAATTCTAATTTTTATTATAAAGTTATATTTTTTGTCGTGAACATTTTCACACATCTTTCTACATTAACATTACAAATCATCTTTCTCATTCTTTCTTGCAAGAATTTCGTTAACCAATCGTTTTCATTTTTCTTCTCTTCCAAACCTCATGAACAAGCTTAGAATTCCATTCTACACATCAAAGATCAAAAACTTAAACACAAAACCTAAAGATATCTCTTGAAATCTTCCTATCTCACTCAACAAAGGATTTTTATCTCACTTAACTATCAAAGAGAAGCTATTCTATCACTATTTAGGAAAGGGTTTTGGCTAGCCTTGGATTGAATATTGGGTGGAAAACATTTAGAATAACCAAGATAAGAGCAAAGATCTTCTAGCAACAAGTAGCATTTCTTTCAGCCTTTCTCTTTTCAAAACTGGTTCAAAAATTTATTTGAATGTTTGAGCTTGATATTTTTATTTTCATTGGATGATGACACATAGATGTTGATGTGTTTGCATGGGTGGATTAATTTGATGTTGTTAGAAAATCCTTTTTGTCAAAAGAAGTTGTAAGATATGTTCCTGTAAACTCAAATTTTAAACAAACAAGTCAACTTACATGATTTTTCACTCAGGATTAGACATGTTTTTGAGCTAGAATTTTTATATGATGAAAATAACATATGAAGGTATCTCCCAATATTTTTATTGAGTTCATTTGATTACTTTTACTATTTTTAAAAATTCATAAATCGAGGTGGTCAAGGTTTCTGCCTAACAACCAATCCTTAAGCACTGATTTTGTCTAATTTTGTTACTATATCAAATGATTGAATTTTGACTTTAATTTTTTATAGGATATTGTGGACACCTTAGGATCCAACCCTGAATTTTTATACGATTTATTGAGCTCATTTGATATGATAAAAAAATTAGGAACTCTAACTGTTGGCTAGAATTAGATGGTTACTGACCTCAGAAATTGTATAATTTTGTTAATATAGCTAAAGATTTAGTTTGCTTTGAAATTTTAATAGAATCTCATAGACATATTGAATTATCTTTGAAAATTTTTTTGCTCTATTTTGATGATGTTTAATAATTTAGCCATAATTGTCTTCAAGGTTGGAATTCTGGACAGCATGCCAATTAGTTTAAACTATAATGAAATGTCAATGACTTGATCTCATTTATACTATGTGAGTTTGTTGATGACATTATGTACATGTAAATGAGAAATGCTCATGACAATGGCTCCTATATGAAAAGAAGATTGAGATTATGGTTTGAGAGCATGAGTAAGAAGTATGCATGGTACACTATGTAACTCAGTTGTTGATGCTATGCATATATAGATTATGATGCTTCTGCATGTAACATGGAGCATGAAAATGAAATATGAGATCACCTTCAACATGAGACAGGGAAAGTAAACATGGCTAGTAATAGATCTGTGTAAGATTCGGAGAAAGTAAATTTGATGATCATGTATAGAAATTAGAATCCTTAGCGGTCTATTACCCAAGAATGGAATAAGCCACTATATGTTAAAGGCATATAAAATAGAAATCCCCTTTTGAAATGTCAAGGGCACATAAAAGATAAGATATATAAAAGGATCACCTTCAACAAACCAATGGCACGTGAATATGAGAAAGATATATATGAGATCCCTTCGACATATCGAGGGCATGTGAAGATAATATTACTAAAGACGTCATTGCATTTATCATACGCATACTCATCTTATATTGAATTACTTGTCTAAGATGATTTACTATGAGCTTCAGCATTATGATGTATGAGAATTAAGTGATTGAATGCTAAAAGAAACCCACTTTGAAAGAATTATTTTGAACTTTAAAATGAACCTTTGTTGTATGTTGCATGATCATATTTTCTTAATAAACCAAAGTGGCTGAAATGATGATGATGACATTGTTTATTGTGTAATTGGGGATGCCCTACTGAGAATTTCATAATTCTCACCCCTATATTTTGTGTTCTCGTGTCGTCTACAAATTGCTCAAGAGAAAATTGAAGCTACTACCATGGAAGAATCTGATTTGTAATAGCTCAATAGCTAAAGTCCCGCATTAACTTTACTTTGTTGTATGTATATATGTTTGTAAAGGTACAAGAATATAGATTTACATTAAGGCTCATAGAATAGCTTTTTCTTGTAATAAATATGTATTCTATAAATACTTTGTTTTCTTCTTATATATATTTAAGTAGAATTATGAATTAGATATTGCACAATTCATTCATATATGTTATAGATAATTAAGCAAAGTCTTTAATTTATAAGTAACAACTTCCAAGTCTAATGTCATGGCTTAAGAATGATGTTGTACTTGGGAGGATGTTACATTTTGGGTGAAGACGTACACTCAATCACCTAAAATGAAAATGCATTACCATAGGCTTAACACGGGTCTCATTCTCTATTCGTCATACACACGTGTATACTAATTCAAGAGGACTTGCTTTGAGTTGTAATAGGGCTTAGGTGAAGGTGGGAGAATATAAAAGTCAAGGTCTCTTGTCAAAGGAGAGCAAATGATGCACTAAGAGCACAATTGCATAAAGGTACACTTTGTCTAACTTAACACATTCACAAGCCTTTAATTTGCAATGTCGCATACCTTCATCTAAATTTTTGCAACATTTTTCTTTTCTCTTTTTTTTTTGCTATTTTTTTTTTATCTTTGCTTCTTCTTTTTTTCTACTTGCTAAAAGAAAATTTCTTAATTTATTTTTTGGTCATTCATAGATACACATTGTCCTTCTCCCACACTTAAATTGGGGCATATCCTCATGCTCTATCCCATAATTATGCTCAAACATATATGAGAATGCACAAATACTCTCCTAAGCGTCAAAGGTTGGGAATTTTCATGGTTTTTCACGTTTGGCTAAAGATGTGCTAAAACAAAAGAAGGGAAAAGGCTCAAAGGGGCTAGACAATGATAATATTCGAAGGTTGACTATATGGTTAAGTGGCTAAAAACAAAAAAGATGCCTTAATCTCCTTCAAGCATGCACATGGGAACATATTTTCAAACAAGACCCTATGCAAGTTCAAAAATGCAAATCCAAATAGGGAAACACACATGAATAAACAAGGATGTCACATGATAGTCCAAAGTAGTCAAAAAGGCTCAAAAACTCACAGGTAAATTGCATGTACTCAATCCAAACAACACAATGAATTACCAACCATGCAATACAAAATAAAGTCAATGTCAAGCAAGTCAATATAGTGCATATTGTGTCAGCCTATACATGTAACCTCTAAGATATCAGAAATAGTGTATGACATAAATAAAATAAAACAGAATTTAAGACTCAAAACTAAAAATGACAACAAATAAAATGCATAAATATAAAAGAAAGGAAAGAAAAGCTCCTCATGGTGGTTTGTCTCGCATCTAGTACTTTGCTTTAATATCCCTAAGTTGGATGGTCAAGACCCTTGTGGAGGCTTATGCTTGAATTGCTCCAAGAACTCTCATCAATGCTTGCATCTTTTGACTCTATCAGGATCCCATCATATATGGAGCATACCATGGGTCTTGAAACTATTAGGCTTCTGGGGTCCAAGTGTTGAAGATGTTGAAGCATTCTCAGAAACCTTTAATCTTCTCCTATGCCTTAGAAACAACTTCCAATAGGAAGGGATGTATGTTTCCAAAAGAAGTCTTCCACTATAATATACTACCACCAAGTTCCCAAGAAGTCTCAGTCAGCTCACCACACAATGCACATAGAGCTTGAACTTAGGCAACAGTCTCCAAGAATAACATATTCATTCTACTCTAGAAGGTGCTCAGGGAAGGAAGATTCCAATTTCAATAAAAATGGTTGGCTCTGAATAGGTGATGGTTAGGCACATGACACAACCTCTATAGCTAACATCTTAACCATAGAATCTTCCTTTGCAATATCAATAGTGCCATAATCATGGAAATCTTCATAAATAGAAGTTGAACTCTCCAAAGCAAGCATCTTGGGGGACTCTACATACAAATCTTCAACATGAGTGGGGTGTTGAATTTCCCTAACTAAAATCTCTGAAGGGCTTGTGTTGAGGTACAATCACTCACATCATCGACATCAGCATTGTCCATATCTTCACCATAATTGGGATCATTAGAATTGGCAAGTTGAGTGCAAGGAACATCAAATGTCCCCTCAACCTATTCCTCTTGCGGTTTTCACCCATATGTTTCGTGCCCTGTTAAGATGTATCACTACTTTGTTCAAAACATGGCATTGCATCTAGAATCTAAGAAGTCTCAACTGTTGGACTTGTAAGTTCTGCGTCTCAATTATGTCATTCATCATCTCCTGCTAGGCACCATTAGTTCTCTTTTGATGCTCGATCATTATTCTCATCATTTCTTGCCATGGAGATTCATAGTTGGCAGGAGGGTAGACAATCCTGAGGCGTTGATCCTGCAAGTCATAGGCCTCCTGCGTTGGAGTGATTGCAAGCTCTGCTAATAGAGAGGTGCTGGTGGCTAGAATTGCTGCAAAATCTAAGGGTTGAGATGGCTCAACATGCCATACCCCTGATCCATACAATGATACCAATCAGATTAAGACATGCTATAATAAGCATCATATCCATGTTGTGACTCCTGACCATGGCTCCTTATGGTATATTGCTCCAATATATACTTCATCTTATCTAGCTTGCACTCTTTTCTTTGATATGGGTTATCATCAGCATCTTGTGTACCTGCAAGATTACAAGAACCATATGTCTGGGAACTAAAATATATGTTAGTAAACACGAAAAATGAAGTGGAAAAAGAAAATAATAAAATAAAATAAATAAAACAAAAATAATTTTTTGTCAAATTTTTTATCACTTTTTTTGGGAATGAAAATAAAAAATAAAATAAAAATAAAAATAAAATATTAAAAAGTAAAATAAAAATCTTATAGAAATTAACTAGCTACACTTCCCTAGTACCAGCACCAAAATTTGATATGAGCTATCACAACTTATAAACAAATTAAAATTTATAAAGTGCAAAGTTGAACAAAAAATGTACTAAATGGCATAACTTGGGTTATCTTACAAGAAAGTGTTACTAGCTAATTTGAAATTTGGGGGTTTTGAAATTGTTGTGATAATGAAAATTAATAGAGAAAGTTGTTTTAGAAGAATTACCTGCACAAAGAGCCTTTAGATTAAGAATTGTTTCATCATTGGTTCAAAGGATTAATTCATGACAGTGGTTACTTTCATTAATTATGTTATCACACAACAATGATGCAATTCTAACCAAGTCACACAATCGTACTCCCTTTAAGGGTTTGACTAACACATGTACTATTAATCCATAATCATGGTTCTATGAGCCTATGTGAGTTTAATTACCAATTACAACAACCTAATCTCCCAACAGAGTTAATTCCAATCCTTTACCAAATGGATGTAATTTAATCAACTAACCAAATATCCCAATGGAATACTAATTATACATACAACTCACAATGTGAATAAACACACAATTAGGCATCTCTCAAAAACACAATTGCAATAATTCATACAATCAATATTAAATAGAGATAACAAAAGGGAAAAGGAAAGGAAAATTAACCACAAATCGCATTAAAAATTGGAACCTCAAGAATAAAGCCCAATCCTCAATTATCCTTGTTCAAGGTAAAGAAAACTACTCCATAGGTGGAGGATCACAACCAATATAATGGAGAGTATAATCATAATCCCAAATAGAAGTCAAAACAAGAATTAGAAGCTTCAGAACCTAGAAAGAGAGTAAAGAGATAAAGAGAGAGAGAGTAGAAAGAGGGAACTTGATGACAAAAATAAAAATAATGATTAGAAGGTGTCTATAATGTTTGACCTATCCCTATTTATAATGTAGCTAACATAAAAGTGGGTCAGGAGGTTGAATCGTACGACGCTGATGCTAGGTGAGGCATGACATGGGGTAGTGAATTAAAATTCTGGGACTCACGCCTTTGTTGTCCAGGCAGGATATGATAGACCGCTGGGGTAGGTTTTCCTCCACTTCCTTCTATAGCCTTCTATAGCATCCCTAAATTCATAACTAGAAAGACTAATTAATCCTAATTAATAATTAAATATAAATTGGACAAGTGTCATGAAATATAACAAATAACATTAGAATAATTAAGTGTGTCTAGAGAAAGATTTAAATAATTATAAAAATGTCATTACTTAGTAGAAATTATGAAAATACCCTTACTATGTGAAAGAAATTACAAAACTACCCTTGTCTTATAATAAATGATAAAGATATCGTTATTTTATCACAAGAATTACAAGAATGCCACTAACATTGTCCAATTACTATAATGCCCTCTTGAATTAAGAAATTACCACAATGTCATTAATTTAATAATTATAAATTTAGGCCAACATATTTGTATAAAACATGGACCATTTTTCCTATTCCCAAAATTAGGCCAACATGTTTGCATAAAACATTCCTAAATATTCTCACCATGAACTCTTTTCCCATCGCCAAAATTATGACAACATATTTGTATAAAACATGGACTCCTTTCCCATCCCCAAAATTAGGGAAACATACTTGCATAAATCATGCTTCAAGCATTAAATGTTTTCCATCTTATTCTTTTCTTGATTTTTTCACTGTAAATATTCTTCAAACTCTCTTCAGCTCCTTCCATTTCCAAGCCACAAAGAAGCCTTACAATACTTTGCAAGAGTTACATCCTCTAACTTTTGTAAGATACTAAACACAAAACACTAAGCCTTCAAAGCCATTGTCAAAGAGGCTTTCTTGTCTTGTCCTCCTTGAGTTTGTGTGATCCCTTGGAATAGAATGACTCATTTTTAATCCTCTACACAAGAGGTTGGACCTTCTTCTTTATTTGTTTAAGGATTGTTAGTTTCTAATCTTGTCCATGGTTAAAATATCTCAAGTTTGGTTATTGACAAAAGATTTGAACAGTTATTTGTAAAATATGTTTTTGAGGATACAACATGCTCCTTTATATTTCTAAGTGCTTTTATAATGTCTTTATACTCAAATATGGCTTAAGAATATGGTTTGTAAAACTTGATTTGATAAGGTGACTCAATGCATGAAAATAGTATATGCTAGATTTTTTGGCTTTTTCTGGCAATAGATATTACGTAAAGTAGTGTTCATAAAATATGAAGTATCTCAAAATAAAACTATTTTTACCATAAACTAGACATATTCTAAAATACTCTCCAAAAGAAGTCACCTAAAAAGGAGTTTTCTAACCCAAGATATGAATTTTCAAAGTTGAACATAAGACTAAAACTTTGAATCTAACTTCCAATAGTCAAATAGGTGTAACTCACTCTAGCAAAATGCAAACAGCCTGATTTGAACTCTGTTGGAAAGATAATACACAGAGAAACACATCCATGTATGCCATGTATAAAGATTTGCACCATGAAAATACAGAATAAGAAATAAAGTTATGGGATAGTGTATTGAGAGGATCTGAAAAAGGTAACTTTGCAAGGGTACTATGGCATAACCATAAATGTGTTGTTATGAAATTACCCTTAATGGAAAGCAGATGAGTTAGGAATCTGGAATTACCTTTAGGAGGCTGAGATAACAAGTGTATAGAAAGTTACAAATTTTGTTGTAAAATATGTCAAAATTGTAAATAGAAGATTCAAGTCTTGTAAAGAGAGAGTTTTAAGGATTTAAGTTGCAATAAAACTTCAAGAGGAAAAATATATATATAACACTCATGAGGGAGCTTGAAAATATATAAAGAACCTCAAAATACCTAAGGATAATATTTTAAAGTGCATTAATGTATTAATGGAATGCTAAAAGTAGAAAGATGACTAAGAGAAAAAGATTTGGTTAGAATTTGTAGGAATGGAAAGAAAGACTCCATAATGTGTAAACAATAAGACTTCTATAACCTTTTAAAAACTTTAGAATACTTGATTTATTGGCTTCAAATGATGAAATATGACATGTGATTTAGCATGAAAAGCATACTATTTGATATAAGGATGTATGTGAGATATTATCCATGTGAATGTATGGTGATGAGTTATGAAATGATAAGGATGAATGATTGATTGTCAATGATTTATTTATGATTATGTGATGATATGCATGCATTCATTTCCAAATGAAATAATAAAAGCAAAGCCTAGAAAATTAGCAATGAAAGTCTGGAAAAGTGGACCTGAGCTAAGTTAAGGCTTAACCCCTAAACCATTGAGATTATGGCAATGGAAAGAAAATAAAAGTAAAGCCTAGGAAAGTAGAAATGAAAATCTGGAAAAGTGGACTTGAGCTAAGGTCATGGCAAAACTTTGAGATGATGGCAATGGAAAGAAAATAAAAGTAAAACCTAGAAAATTAGCAATGAAAGTCTAGAAAAGTGGACTTGAGCTAAGCTCACGGCTTAACCCTGCTAAACCTTTGAGATTACGACAATGGAAAGAAAACTAAAAGGTTATTGCAATGGCCATGGTATGAGCTCATTACCCTTTAGGGTGGTCTAAGGCATTGATGCATTCATCCCGTGAGTGATTGAGAAATATGTTAATGAAAGAAAAATGGAATGAAAGAAAGATGATGAACATTAAATAAGTAAATGCTGATGATAAGTAATCATAAAATACATACATCTCCTAAATTATTATTGCCTATTAGTGATTTTATATAATATGCTTGAATGCATGCTTGATGAAGTACTGAATGGATATTGCTATTATTGTTATAAGAATAGTTTAAAAGCAACTTCACTTTGGCTAATCACATTTATGAAAAATTTAATAATTGAATCCTTACCTGTTCACCTTTTTATAATAAACCTGAAGTGACTGGATGACAACGATGACACTTTTAGTGCAAGTAGAAACTCCTACTGAGACATCTTACATTTCTCACTCCTATGTTTCTTTTCTATTGTCGTTGCCAGAGAAAGATGTGTCCACTTAAAGCAACGGATCTATAGCTAAGGAAGGAGGCAACACGTGAAAATTTTAGACCCTTCAATTTCTAGTTATGTTATAGTTGTAAGGATTAGACCAGTAGTAGTAATATTTATATTGTTATTTTTAATAACTTATTCCTGTGGCATATGCCTTGTTAAGACTCATTTATTAAGTAGTTGTATTTTAGTTTATGTGATGATAGTCCTACATTTAGTCCCTTATTTCACTTATTTAAATTCAGTAAGTGCGTAAAGTAACTTTGATTATCGTATACATAAGCGCTATGTATGTTATTTTCGCTATAGATGTAAGCTTTCAAAAAGCAATTTATAAAAAAAAAAAAATTATCCATTATCTTTCTAAGTTAATTTCAAAAGAAAATGAACGCAAGGCATAAGTGATATCCAATAGAATATAAATGCGAACTTAAGCATAGTTCATTCTACTAGGGTATTACACTTCTCTATTGACCGTAGAGGGTCAATAGTGTTGTTGAGGTGTGCCTGAATTCCTTTTTTTTTTTTTTTTTTTTTGGTCTAATGCACCAACCTTGAAGTTCCTATTACCAAACAATACTTACACAATGAGATTAAAAGTACAAATTACTTCCAAAATATGATTATTTACTAAAATGATGCTGATAGCTATGAAATTATTCAATGATGCATGATGAGGACAAAGTGAAAATCCACAATTTATCAATCAATTAAGCATAACTACAACGCAAAATGTTCAGATTTAGAAAGGAAAATGGGTGCACAGATGCAACCTGTCACACCCTCTGTGTTAGTTTACCTGAAATCATTTAGCTATTTGAGGATTTTAGTCATGCCTTGAGAGCAACTTAGGCAATGACTTGGTGTGCATAGGAATACGGCTGAATGGGTGAATAGGCTTTGGTTGATCAAGAGTGGAGGTCAAGCACTAGAAACTCTTAGGTTAGTAGTAAACCCTTGGAATTTCAAAGATAGAAGTAAGAAAATAAATAAGGATTGGGGCCCTTATTGTCTAAACTAGACAGAAAGTGGTATGGATCACAAAAGAAAAGCCTTTAGAATTCCCTGAAGGAGAACATGTGTTCTTGGAAGCCACCCCTATAATAAGTTCAAGATGAGCCATGAAATTCAAGAAGTTAAGTCTTCAATTTCCTTGATCTTCTAATTCAATAGAGTCGGGTTAGTTTTTTAATCCAATGGTCTTGCCCTACATCTGTCTAACATTCGATGATATCTTTCATGTGTCTTAGTTAGGAAGTACGATTCCAACCCCAAGTCATGTCTTAAGCCAGGGCAAGTACAATTAAGAGAGGATTCGAACTCTCGCCATTGCAATTCATGGATAGAGGCATCACGCAACTAAGGAAATTAAGGTAGCATAAATGGAGAAAGCAACATAGAGTACAATAAATACAGAAGAATTTACGAGAAACTAGAGTCAATGATGTGACGCGAAGCCTATTTTGCATGTAGCCAATGAATTTCAAGGGCAAAATTCTTTTTAAAGAAGGGAGTAAAGTAACATCCTGATATTTTTTCCTTCTGTGCAAAATGACCAAAATACCCCTAGAGTTATTTTTTCAAGAAAAATCAAGACAACCAGTCCTATCCTCATAGGGTTATTTTCATGTTTTAAGGGGATTATCTATATTTTGAATGGTAATTGGTGTGAAATCGTAATTCCGATTTTCAGTGACCAAAATTACCAAAATGTCCATAAAGTAATTTAACATGGGAATTAAGTGACGAACCTGCCATCACTCGGAATTTGGATATGTTAATTTAAAGGGATATTTAATGTTTGGATGAGTCCCAACGAGATTTTATGTAAAATTACTATTTTACCCCTAGTTAGTGGTAATTAAACTTAATTAAGATAATTAAGGACATATAGGCAATATTAGACTCAAATTAAAGATTAATTATTTTTATTAATTAATTTTGAGTCAAAAAAATTATTTTAAATTGATTGAGGTCCAAGAATGATTAGATAAAAAGTGTTTTGTGAGACAATAAAGTAAAAGTAGAAGACAAGGTTAATTTATCAATTTTGCTTTTCCTTGAGATTAGTAAAAATATTGCTTTCGAAATTTGAATTAATTAAAGTTAGTCCAATTAAGCATGCATGAAACCCCCTAACCTAAGCTTAGAGTGTCCCAAACACCTAACTATCATTTCTTAATAATTCTCCTAATTAAACCTACACCTATCCCATCTCTAATTTCCACACACATAAAAACACAAAATATCCCCACCTAACCCCTATGTGGCCCCTCCCCCTCCCAAACACACCCTAACTTTGTTTTTTTTAGCAAGTATACACACTCAAACACTTTCACACATAGTCATTCTCTTCACTCACCTTTTTTGGCACAACTTGCATCAAGTTTGTCCAAAAATCTCTCTATTTCTCTACTCCAAACACTCCTCTTCTCCTCCACCAAAACTCCATTTTTGCTCACAAACTCAAGCTTTGAGCTTCAAACAAAAACACTTCCACTATAAATCTCTCCACAAACACTTAAGCTTTCATCTCCACCAATAAAACCACCATAAAAATATCTTCTTCCTTTTCTTCCTCTCTGGACAAACCCATACACCTCCATTAGAGAAGATTTTTTTTATCTTTTCTTTGCAAGCACAAGCTTTTCTCATCATTCAAGCAAGAAATCATCATTTGGTAGGGATTTTTCTATGTTTTTCCTTTGTTTTCTCTTCTTTCTTTTTGGTTTTTGTTTGGGATCAAAGCTATGCTTGATGATGATGGCTCTTTGATGGTGGTTGTAAAACCATCATGCTTGAGGCCTCTAATACTTAAAGCTTGAACCTTTTTGTTCAAAACAAAAAGAGAGAGAAAGAATGCACATCGATCTTCTCCATTTCTTTACTTTTGATACATATATGAGCTTGATGATGAGTCTAAGAGAACAAGGTTCTTGGAACCACAAAAAGAGACTCTAAAGCTTGATCATGCCCTTTTGAAGGCTAAAGTTCACACATTGTGCATTTTTGTGAGAAAAGACTTCGTTTTTGTTAGCTTAAAAGGTTAAAGTTCCACAATTTTTGATATCTTTGGTTTTCTAAGGCTTTAATGTCATGTTTGATCGGTTAAAATCAAAAAGCATTGTATATTTGTGTTTCAAGTCATCACTTTAAATTTCTAATGCTCAAGGTTTGTCTTTGACTATCTTAAATGAAATTTTTGAACATAAACACATACATTTACATATATATATATATATATATATATATATATATATATATATATATGGCCATAGCATGTATAATAGGCCTAAGGTTGACTTTATTTTATTTGAAAATTGTATCTTGTGCCTTAAGTGTTTAAGGTAATTTTTGAAAGAGTTGAAAACCAAATAAGGGGTGAAAATGTAATTTTTTAACATGAAGAGTCCCTATGAATGTATTTTGGTTTAGCTATCGTTTTAAGGTCCAAAATATGTTTTTCTAATGTAAAATTGATTTCTTGAGTTTAAAGTGTCTTAGGTTATTTTTGAGGGAAACTAATAGCTAGAAAATGAAGTGAAAATGTAACTTTCGATTTTTGCTATTGTACCTTATTGTATGGCCATTATTTTCCACGTTTTACATGTTTTAAATGCTAAGAATTTTTGTAAAAATTATTTCTAGCATCTTAGGTGTGTAAAAGGAATTTTAAAAGTTTTAGATTTAATTTAGGTGATTTTGCAAAATATGAAAAATTGTATTTTTTTGAACTTCCAATATATATAATTTTGATTAAGTGTGCATAATTAGAATCTAAGATGGTTTTATATGTGTCCATGTGTTCAAAATGTCATTTATAAAGTTAAAAAGGATTTTCAGAAGTGTTAGTACTCACTAAGTGTCGAAAAGTGAAATTTTATACTTTAACCCCTAAAGTCTAACAATGGCCAAGGGGCCAAGATGATTTTCACAATGTTTAAAAATGATTTCTAAGTGGTATTGGGTGTCTCAAAAGTGTAAAATAATTTTAAGAATCATTAGTATTGAGAAAAGTGTTAAATGAGAAATTTACACTTTAATCTACATATTCAGAAATTTCTATTTTGACACCTTTGGGGGCTAAAGTACAAATATTAACACTACTAAAATGCACTGTTACCGAAGAATTTTACCGACGGATTTTAAGGTTTTATCGACAAAATTTTGCGTTACCCAGGGAATTATCGATGGATTTTGTACGTAATATCGTAGTCGGAAATTATTACTAGCGGAAAAATCCGGGAAAATTACTGGCAAATTTTTCGACGGATTTTTAAAAAATCCGTCGATAAAGAGCAACCCAAAAATTCGCCAGGAAATTCGTCACCCTAAATATATTACCGGCGGATTTTATTTTAATTACCAACGGATTTTTCGGGAAATTTTAATCGTATTTTAGTTAGCAACGAAAAAATCCGTCGAAAATATTTTTTATTTTTCGCTAAAATTACCTTGATGTTTTCCGCAGGAAATATGATTTTTTATTTTATTCACTAAATTTACCGACGGATTTATTCTCCGAAATATGGTTTTTTATTTTTCGTTAACCTTATCGAGAGATTTTTTTATTGGAAATGTTAATTTTTAATTTTTGTTGTTTAATTCTTTGTTTTTGTTTTAATTTACCGACGGAAAAAATCCGTCGGAATTAATTTTTTTAAAAATTATTTTGCCTGTAATTTCAATGTTCCCTGTATTTTATCAACTTATATTTTATTTAAAACTAATTATATATTTGTAAATATATTTAGTAATAAAAAATTATTAAAGAATACTTAAATAAATAGAAAATGCAATAAATTTAAGTCCAAAATGTAAAATAGATAAAATGTCAGAAAATCTACAACAGAATTATAAATAGTTCAACATATAACAACTAAAGAAAAAACAACAACTCAAATCATGAGAAGTCTAGGCATCACCGTCACCACCACCACCATCATCATCATCATCGTGTTCGGCAGAGGAGCCAGCCTCATCTTCTTCCACAAAGAGACCATCTTTTTCTTCATCTGCTTTCTAATCTCGTCTCCTTCTCCTTCATTTGCTTTCTTATTTCTCTCTCCAAGGTCTTTTCCTTGTCCTCCATCTTCTTTTGCATCTCCTGAGACTGGCATTGCCTCTCTGCATCATTCTCTTACATACGATGAAGTTTCGCATTGAGCAGGTGCACTTGCTCGTGGACTTCACCATCTTCGGCAATGGACCCAGTGCCTGTAGATGCCCCGTGACAAAGGCAGAGGACAAACTACTAGCATAAAATGACCCCATGCCATAGATGCGATTCTTGTAAGGATCGTCGACTACCTCTTGCCACAGTGGTCCCCATCAACGATGGGCACTCCTCACTTGCTGCAATCCTCTCCTCCCGCTGGGTCGTAGCCTCCTGATAGCGCCGCTCATAGGCATGCTATAAGAAAATAAAATTAATTAAACATCTATCAAATATATGAAGTAATAAATTAAATATATATACAAACAATAAGTGATCAGAACATATATACCCAAATATTCTCTAAGCGAGTATCGACCCATGTCTTGTCTGCCTTGCGTGTGTAAGTCTTTCTGAACAACTCACTCTGTGTGGGTGGCCTCTTTAACTCATTAGCCTGCATTTTGAGTGAATATTGATGACATTAACGGAAAATATAAATTTAACAGGAATAAAAAATGTTTAAAATAATGAATAAATCATCTTGTGACGTGTAGACTCGATAGTAGCTGAACCACCACAATGAACAAATCCACCCTTTTGCGACGCTTTACTCGCCTTAGCCTTCAAAGACTTCTCTTTAAATTTCTCACTTCTCCAGTATTGCCACAAATAGTCCAGGCTAGCTTGATTTATCCACCTCGGGATCTTGTCCTGCCGCTTCGGATGTCAATGTACATGTCTTGTAGCCTGTGAGCTACCCTGGATTTGAAGAGCTTAAACATGTAATCTTCATCTTTGGGATGGATGATGAAGTGGCTGTACACATGGAAATAATAAAATAAGGTAATTGAAAGCAGTTTATAAATTAAATCACACATTTTTGTAATAATTATTTTATTTTACCTTCCACTCGGTAAACCAGCGCAATTTCTCATTCTTCAACAGCTTGCCAAATGACTCAATCGGTCGTTCATAAGTTTTGGATGGTGTGTGTCACCTCATGCATGGCCCGTGTGGATGCCAACTGCATAGCAAATAATACAAAACAATTTTATTATATATCAAGAAATTGTTCAAGTTATTACAACAAGATTAATGAGTTGAACAATTAAATTACTTACCTGTTCTTACCGAGACGTACAAGCGATACTCGTTGCTCCCCTGAGACCCATGTCCTAATTGCCCTGCCTCGGAGCCACCAGCTGCCCCGCTTTCATCACCCCTTCTAATTCGTATGAGGGGTGGGGATAAGATGTACCAATGGTGGTGGTAGTGAAGGCACAACTCTAGTCACATGCCTAGGAGTAGGGACCATGGTAAACTCCATATGGCATAGGGTGGTGGCATGGAAGGGCTAGAAGTGGATGTGTGAGCGGCTGTGGTAGATGCCTGAGTGGGAGGGGTGATTGTCTGATTATTTGGAACATCCTTACCCTTACCCTTGCCCTTGTTTTTCCCTTTAGGTGCCATAGCTGAAAAAGAAACAACAATGTACTAAAAACCAAATAATATGATAATGTAAAATGAAAAGATGTAATAAGTATGAGACTAGTAGATACAAAACATTTAATCTGAAAGTTGAGGACTATTTTCATCATTCTCAGTCTCAACATCATCCTTAAACTCATCTTCCTCGTCGTCCTCATCACTACCATCACTTTCGTTGTGTTCACTCATTAATTGATCACTGGAAGAGTGAATTATCTCAACCTCACCTGAATCGGAATGTAAACTCCGCAATGTTCCTATATCAATGACTACCTGAGAGGGACTGGATCATTCACTTGAAAAGCATCATCAGGAAGTTCTTCGACCTCAACTCGACCCCTAGGTTTAGTTTTCATGACCGTCTTCCAATCCTTTCTGCACTTACCAGGGTATGATACATAATGTACCTGTCTTGCATTCTGAGCAATAATGAAAGGATCATATGCACCGTATCTCTTCGTATGATTCACCTCGGTAATTTTATATTGGTTGTGTATGCGTGTTCCGTCAGGACATCTTGGGTCGTACCAATCACAACTAAACAACACTACCAATTTTTTAGGTCCATCACCCACATATTCAATTTCAAGTATTTGTTTGATTACTCCATACCAATCACCTTCCCCACCATATCCCTGACACAAACCCCACTATTGTCTATTGCTTTCCCTAGCCCCAATCAAATGTATGAAACTTATATCCATTCACATAATACATTGGCCAACTATTTGCTTTGTTAGTAGGACCCCAAGCCATACTTTGTAAATAAGGACATGAAACATTATTGCTTTTATCAAACACCTACATGAATAATTGAAATTCAAACATCAACACAAAAGATGACAACTAGAACATGTGTAGATGGTTTTAGATCAAAAGGTTACTAGATAGTTAGGTCACATACAAATGATCTGAACCATGCTAGAAATTGTTCAAAGGTGTGTCGCTCATCAACTTGTTCAAAATACCTGTAAATTAAATATTGCAGGTAAAATAAGATTTGATTTATGTTAAAGCATCAACAATTGAAAGTGATACATTGATATCACTCACATTTTAAATGGTTGCACTTCATCACAGTTGATTAAGATATGCAAATGCACAGCATGTTTCTCTTTCTCTAATAGCCAATGGGGTTTGGATTTTCCAGCTGCACATCGGGCTAATTGAATATAGACAAAGTATGTTGAACTGAACTTTCACCCCCATCATCATTTCGACCAACCCATGTTCATCTAGATTGAACATGTGGCTCAAAGTAATAGGAACAAAAGAAAGACGTCTCCTTGGAGATATATGCCTCACATATGGAACCTTCTACTTGAGCCCTATTTTTCACAATTCTCTTGAAACTTCCAATATTTCTTTCAAAGGGATACATCATCTGTATTGAACCAGCCCACATACCCATGCTTCGTATGCCAAGTGTACGGGCAAGTGTTCCATAGAATCAAAGAAGGGAGGAAATATTCTCTCTAATTTGCACAAAATTATAGGAATGTTTCTCTCCATAATTAGAAGATCTTCAACCTTCAGAGTGGAAAGCATAGGTCTCTAAAATATTAACTCAACTTAGTCAATGGCTTCCAACAGGGAGAGGTAATTCTCTAAATGCAATAGGAAGTAAACACTCCATGAATACATGACAATCATGACTCTTCATGCCAAAAAATTGTCCTTGTGCAATATTGGCGCATCTACCCAAGTTTGAGGCATAACCGTTAGGCATCCTCAACTCTTGCATCCACCTACACACAGATTGTTTTTGCACAAAGGTTAGTGCATAACTCGCCTTTGGCTTACACACATGGCCATCTGGTAACTTCTGGAAACTCAACTCAGGTCTCTTACAATAATTTGCCAAATCTTTCCTTGCTTTCACATTGTCCTTAGTCTTATCGGTGTCCATCATAGTGTTTATGATGTTATCACACACATTTTTTCCACATGCATTACATCAATACAGTGACGAACTAGATTATCCCCCCAATAAGGCAGGTCCCAAAATATAATTTTTTTGGTCCAATTATGATTTATCCCATATCTTGGAAATCATATGGATTTACCCAGTTCTTATCTTTGGAAAGTCTCTAACTATGTGCCAAACCTAGTTATCGCTTAGCCTCACAGGAGGCTCATCATGTTCAACCGCCTTCTTTTTAAATGCATCCTTTTTACCCCTAAATTCATGATCAAGGTTCAAAAATCTCAAATGACAGTCAAACCACGAGTTTTTCGACCATTTTTCAATGTGAATGCCTTTGTATCCTCCATACAGATTGGACATGCCAATTTTCCCTACGTCATCCAACCTGACAACATTCTATAGGCTGGAAAATCATTAATAGTCCACATCAATGATGCCTTCAGCAAGAAATTTTGTTTCGTGGAAATATCATAAGTTTGCACACCTGAATACCACAATTCTTTAAGCTCATCAATCAATGGTTGGAGGTAAACATCAATCTTGGCTTTGGGATTATCGGGGCCAGGGATTATACAAGTTAGAAACATGTAAGGATCTTTCATGCACATTTCAGGAGGGAGATTGTAAGGTGTAACAACCACAGGCGCAAATAGGGTTTGCTAAACTAATTATTCGGAGTAAATCCTGCACAAAGCCCCAACCTAACATTCCTAGGATCCGCAACAAAATCAGGATAAGTTTGGTCAAAGTGTTTCCAAGCTTCACCATGGGAAGGGTGGGTCATGACAACATAATTTCTCTTATTCTCAAAGTATCATCTCATATGAGGTGCTGAACTCATTGAAGCATACAACCTCTTTAATCTTGGAATTAGGGGCAAATAGTGCATTCTTTTATAGGGAACATCCTTATATCTTTCATTTCCATATCTTTTTGGTTTGAACCTAGGGCTTTCACAAAATTTGCATTGGGTTAGGTATGCATCATCTTTGTAGTACAACATGCATCCCTTCAAACAACAATCTATTTTTTTGATTTCAGCCCAAGTTTTGAAACTAATTTCTTAGCCTAATAGAAATCCTTTGGAACGGAATTAGGTTGTGGACAAATCTCACTCATCAATGTTGCCCACTAGTTAAATGAATTTTGGCTTTGGTTAGCTTCTGACTTTATAGCTAACATCTTAACTGCTAAAGACAACTCAAGTGTACACACCCTTCCCATAGAGGGACCTTTACAGCCTCCAATATAAAGAAAAATTTCTCAGCCTCGGCATTAGAAGCCTCAATAGAAGGTTCATAATCTGCATGAATTTGAGGACCAACTGCATCATAAATCATTTCCTCACATCGTCTAGAATTATCCTCCTAATTGAAATTTCTCGTGATATGCTCACCAATATTAACTCTGCTTCAACTACCTCCAACATGTATATTTTCAACACTAGCATGTTCAAAATTTTGTGTGGCAACTTCCCCATGCATAGTCCAAACCCAATAATCCGTCATAAAACCATCCTTGTACAGGTGATACCTAATCATGTCCATATCAAAATATTGCCTACATTTGCACCTAGCACAAGGACACCTAACTTTTTCCTCATTCATAAATTGTACTGTCTGACAAGCCACCCTTATAAATTCTTCAATTCCCGTGTAAAATTCAAGTTTGATTCCCCTCGACTGGGGTATACCCGTCATACATCCATAGTCTCACTACAACATTTCTTAGCTATGGCAATGCTAAGCTTGGCAATGGCCAAAACTGTTGCTTAAAAGGGCCTATCACCACGGTTTTTTTTATTGTTGCTAATATAGTTGAATTTATATTGCAACAATATAAACCGTACTCTTAGTATAAATAAGCAACGGTTTATGAATTGTTGTATTATTTTTATTTTAACCAACGGTTATTTAGATATTGCTTATATAAATTTATAACTGATACACTTTAAAACCGTTGTTGATATATATAAAACTTAGAGTACATATAAAAACCGTTCCTTAATGAATTATACCTTGAGTGGCGGGAACAAAAAAATTTCCTTCCCACCACCGTTTGTTTAAAACTCTTAACCCAAAACATTTTGGCCCAAAACGATAAAAGAGAAAACAAGAGAAGAAAGGAAAGTTGGCAGAGCCTGGAAGCATCTTTCGCATGCACTGTTCACGCTCCTGGAAGCTCTCCTTGCAGCGAGGGCGGTGAATGAGCATTGCGGGAATGTGGCTGGTGCTATCCTCGTCTGGAAGCTTCTTCCTCCTGGTCGCTGCTATCCTGGGAACGTCGGCTCCTCCACCGCGCCTGGAGCGTCCGTCTTGGCCACCATCTTCTTCCTCCGTTGTAGGTGCTAGAAGTTGCGCAACCTCCGTGTCTCGCACATGCTAAGGCGCGCGCAACCCGTGGCTGCGATGCTCTCAGGTACGCTTTCTCACTGGTCTCTTTCTCTATTTTATCTTTCTAATGATTATATATATTTGAAAATCTTGGAGTTTAGAGTATTTGAGCAGTTGGGGTTTATATGCTTGGCCTTGTCTTCCTTGTACATTGTGTCTTAAAAATATGATTTTCTCACTTGAGGCAAATTTGGCTAGATTAATCTGTAATTTTGGTGGAACAACATATACCTTCCATTCCTTTTGACAATTTAGTTCTCCTAGTAAATAATTACTGACTACCAATTTTTTCTAGGTCTTACCTGGGAATAGGAGATTATTTCTTCAAGGCCCGCTTCAAGGTATTTCCTGATCTTGTAATTTTCTAATCATTTTTTGCTTCCTTCGATTTTTGTGCTGACAATCTATTTTTGTTGATGCTTTGGGTATAGATAAATGTATGTTTGACATCTTCATTTTCATCCTCTGCTCCCTCGCCATTCTCAACCTCCTCTTCCGTTCTCGCCTCAATTCTTCATCCTATTTCATTCATCTTTTTCCTTTTCTTTTCATTTGATTCATTTAATTGCATCTGGTTAATTTTGAGCATCTTGTCATTTCTCTATGGATAGGGTGCTAATGGATCCATTGGAGTGGCAAATCTCTCAGGACATGGTAATACCATTGTTGCCTGGTTGGCTAATACCATAGGGTCAACTTTTCGTGTTAAGGGTTGCTGTAATTGGCCATGACAACATGCTTTTCTTCAAGGTATGATAGTCATTACATTGAAAAGGTACCTCAGTTCCTGAGAACTTATGCTTAGAAGACTACAAATGTAAAGGGTTTCGACACTCATGTGTTAGACAAAGGGCTAGTTTAAGTGCTTTACAAAAGCACAATTGCTCAATGGAAAACAATCTGCAAGGGTAAAAGGAATAACCTACTAGAAGTGCCCAAACCTAACATTGTCTCTAATTATAGAAAATCTGTCTAAATAGATGATTGTGTTTGTTCTCTACAGATTCATAGAGAGTATGTAAAAATGCATACAAGTAATTTTGTGAGCTTTCTTCTGTGAGCTCTTCATGACAAGAGGCCATGACAATGTATATATACATACACATATGCATTCTCATTCATTATATTCATTTTTATTTTAACAAAGTATTAATGTTCTCCACGGCATGTAATTTTTGCTTTCAAACTCATTCTTTGACATTTATATGTCAATATGAAAAATCTTATGATTCTTAGTCATGGAAAGTTATTATATCAACTAAATGTTTTTATTTTGTGTACATCTTATTTTAGGTGATTCTTTGCCTTTACGTGTTATCTACTATTGGAAGATTGGTTTTGGGGTATGATTGCCTATGCTAGTACTTTTCCTTTAATATCGATTTCTCCCTTTACTAACATTATTTATTTTATTATCATGACACTGTGTATGAGTTGAACAAGTAATCTTAACTATGAAAAGATGAATTGACTAGCATGTCCTTCATTTGATCTTTACCTGCAGTTTGTATTTAATGATTTAATTAAGGATGGAAATTGGTTCCTTTAATTTTTGTGTGAAGTGGGAAGTTGGAAAGGGTAAACAATTATGTAACTAGTTCAATTCTTTTGTCCTTTGAAACTATATGCTTTTTTATGGAATGCATCCTTCCTTTCTTAGTTCCTATTATGTTAAAAAATAAGGGTTTTTTATTCTAATCATCCTTGAATCCACTCCCTAAAAATTTGAGAGTGTGGATTTCAATGAGATGTTTTTAACTGTTAATTGATGGATGATTGTTATTCTCTTGGAAAATGGTTTGTAGCTTTGTCAACTTGAATTTCTTCCTCATTGTCTTCTCAGCAACTTTGGTTTCTCAAGGTTCGGCATTTACTTATTCCTTTTAAGGTAATTTTTATTCATTCTCATGCAATGTTTTTTTTTCTTGTTATTAATCCTTTCTCTTGTTATTACTTATTATGGGGTACATTGTTTTTTTCCTTTTTCTTTTTTGCTACTTGCATTGTTCTAGCAATTGTTCATGTAAAGCTTACCTTTTTGGCTGTTTGGTTGGATGCACTTCTAGTGGTCTTGTGCAATATTTTTTGCAAAGTCACTTATATACGTGTCTTGTGCTTATATTGACCATTGTATTGTTTTATTGATTATATGTTTATGGTATTTAATTTCATGATTTTCTAGTAAAATTATGTTGAGGAAGAACCCAACCACAAAGAATGTGATGATCAAATAGATAAAGAGTGAAAGAGATCAAGATCTTTTGAGATGCTAAAGGACTTTGATGCTGCACTTCATGACATTTTGTACTTAAGTGAATATTTTGTAACTATCAATAGTTAATTAGATGTCATCTTGATTTATATCCTTTTGTTATGTGATTTTGAAATAGTATTTTGTAGTTGTCATGACTTAGCTTGTATATCACTTATTAAAGGTTATTAATGTATGCATATGGATCTTATGGATTTAAAAATAGGATTTGATAATTATATGTATGAGCTTGTCATGGATTAATTAATTTACAATGCTTTTTGTTTAGACCAATATATTACAAAAAAAACCTATATATATATATTGAAATAGGCAATACTTGTAAAATTGTTCTTTATAAATACTAGTATCATTTATAAAATCGTTATCTATTGGGCAGACAATATTTGTAAAACCGTTGTCTATAAATAATAATACTTACTATAAAACCATTGCTAATTGAGATAGACAACATGTGAAAAACCGTTACTTATAACTAGCAACGCCTTTTGAACCGTTGTTTAAAATTTGGCAGTGGTTTAAAAAATATTCCAACTACTAAATATTATCCAACATGTGAAACCGTTGCCAAATAAAAGGTAATGGATAAACTGTTGTCTAATACATAACAACAAACCGTTGCCTATTGTATTGATATAGGCAACGGTTTTTCCCGTCACTGAAAGTACAAAATTGTTGTCTAAAAGAATAGGTAACGATTGCATACTCCCAGTTGAAAAACCGTTGCCTATTCTAAAGACAATGGTTACATATAGCCACGGTTTATGGCCATTGAAGAACAAAAATGTTGTAGTGTCTATTTGCGAAACTCATGGTTCATGAATGTGTAATTTAATCTAACAAATTCATTTAAAGTTTCCCAAATTAAAATTTTATTTAATTATAAATATCTCTCAACAAACCATCTTCTAAAAGTAAAACTCTTTTAAGCAAATAGTCTATGTTTTTTAACTTAACAAAATTTTGGCAGCACCTCCCCTTAAATTAATTAAAAAAAAATTTGATAAAACCTCCCCTGAAACTAAGACATCCCAAAAAAATTAATCTCATTAGATACATATGTCAATCCAGTCAAATAAAATTCACAATACAATCAAACATTTAAAGATCCTAAAACCGTTCTAAAGCACACCCCCTTATAACATCACAACATGCATATCCTGCAATCTCCGCATACACAATTAATCTCCAGCAAACAATGCAAACAAGTGGGGAAGGACCTCTGCGCCCTTCCCCAGTCATGCAATCCAATTTCCTACAACTCTATCTTAGAAATCATAAGTCCCTATCCTAGCAAAAATGTAGTTAAGTAAGGAGAAGAAACAATTTCTTACCTTAATATCGGCAAAAGAATTATATGCTCTACAGAAATGCTCCAATCGGATTTGACATTTTCTGACAAAATCAATTATTTAAATTAATAAATCAATCCATCAAAAATCCCTCAATCCAACCATCTTTATATGTTAAAAAATATAGTAGCTTGCAAAACATTCTCAATGCAATATAAGAGTGACTTGAATGCTACACTTAGAATAAGAAAATCATATGTTTGGATTACTCTATTTCAGTTCAAAACAATATAATCAAAAAAAATTTAGACAAATTGCCCAAAGCTTTTACTTAATAGTTTTCTTCAACCAAGCCTAATATGCAATACAAGAATATATCAATGTGCTCCAAGTTTCACCTTATATTAGCTATGAAAATTGTAGCCAAAATCAAACTAAAAAAAATAAGCCATTCAAATGAAACAGGTGCCATTCATAGACAAAATCAAACTAAAAAACAAAAGGATGCTCACCTGCAACAACAGATCTCGCAGACAAGGAAGAAGGTCGCTGGCACAGGTGGGTGTCCTGCGAAGGAGAGAGATTCATGGCGCTGCAAGCTGGCTGGAGCGGTCACGCGCGTGCTAGGGGCCAATGGCGATGAGGGGGGCAGCGAGGGAGGCGGCGCGTGAGGAGGGCTGCCTGCTCCTGGTCGATGATGCAAGATAGGCGACCATGCGCAGGGAGGCCAGGTGCGGGGGCGGCGAGGCGACGGGAGTCGAGGCGGCGGGGCGCGACGCGACGTGCGGTGACGCGGCTTGATCTGATAGAGAAAGAGAGAGAGAAGATGAGAGGAGAGATTGTGTAAAGAGTAAGAGATGAGGCTATAAGTGGGTGCTAAGCAAACATATTACCGGCGGATTTTTTGAATTCCGATGGAAAAATCCTCCGATAATGAGGAAATAGTGCATTATTCTGTTAAATAATTTCTCAACAATTACCGACGGATTTTTCCGTCAGGTAATTTTAAATAAAAAAAAATTAGCCAAAGTAATTCTAATTTAGAAATAAAAAGATCTAATTTTTTTTTCCAAATTTTTTTGACGGATTTTCCGTCGTAATTTAATATCGCTAATATAATATAATTTCATATTTTTACCGAAAAAATCCACCATAATACGCGCGCCAAATTTTCCTCTTACGCGCGCACTAAATCTAGGATTCCGTCGGTAATGAGCAAAATCCAGAACATTTTTTGCTTGGAGTTCGTGTTTTTCGCCAAAAAATCCGCATACCAACGGTAAAAATCCATTGATAAAATCCATCGGTAACTCATGATTTTCTTGTAGTGTAAAGACTTGATGATATTGATATGATTGGTACACTATGTGCACTATGTTCGTGTGAATTGTTTGGAAATTGAATGACTTGAAATGATTATATGAAATTATGAATTGATGAGTATGCATGCTTGAACTTTGGATGATGGAGTTGATGATTATTATTATATACTTTGTATATATCCTAATGACCATAGTATGTGCATTAGCTAAGTCTGATCCCTTGATTTCTAGCAACTAGGTATGAGTATGTTAATATTTCAGTGAGATATTGATGATAATATGCTTATGAATATATATGTATGAGATGCATGCTTGTGATCAATGAAATAATAATTGTAGCATGTTGCGATCATGTATATGGATGATTGAGATGAATGATTTATATGTTAATTGACAGGAAGCAAATTTGGAAAAATTCCATTCCTAGCCTTGTGCTATTGGATTTTTGCCAAATTTGTGTATGTAGAGAAATTATGAAACTTATGAGCATAAAGATGTTAAATTTTAATCCATGATGATGAAAGTGATTATATGCTCATGTTTGCATTTCTAAATGGCATGCTATAAATAAAGGTGACATATGACACTTAGAAATGATCCTTCCGTAATGGGCTGGGCCAACTATAAGGTAATCCAAGCATATGATATTTTTGTAATAGGTTGGGCTTGGCAAAAAGTGATCCAAATCTCCCTATCTCATACTCTAGAAGTTAGGAAATACCTTATCAAAAGGGATAAGTGTAAGCTAGTGACAACTAGCTAGGTATGAACTAATACCCTTATAACTCTCAAAAGGGAGAAAGTATTAGGGTGCATGACCCTTGATGGAAGATTAAGAAAGCTAAATTGCCTAAGAAAGGAAAAAGAACAAAGTTGTGTGCCATAGTTGTTCATGTTCCTTATGCTTCTATATTATGTCATTGTATGTTTGGAATGTTGTATAAGGTATTGGCATGCATTCATAATATGGTATGATGCATCTATGATATTAAGATTCATACTAAAAAATATAGACCTTGGCTAATGGTTTTTGGAACTAAATAAATGAACCTTATTTATGTCCATTATTTTCCTAATGAAACCAAGGTTCCCACGGTTATGATATTGACACGTGTGTGGAGCAGAAGCCTTACTAAGATTCTTGTATAAGTTTCTCACTCCCTCTCTTTCTTTCCATCTTCGTTTTCAGACAAGGTTGGTGGCGTTATCTATGGTCTTCCTTGGGATGTCAGCATGGGAGTTGCACTATAGTTCAGATCAAAGTGGTGCAATGGAAGCGGGATATAGTCTTTCTTATTTGCAGTCGGTTAGGGGTTGTCTCACCTTTAGGCACATTCATAACTTAGTTTTGGTAGACGTGTACCTATGGTGGGTCCAGCTACATCATAATTATGCTTAATTTTTGAATTATTGTATGCTCAACCTCTATTGATGGGAGCTATACATTTATTTTGTTATTATATTTATGGAATGCCTCTATATTACTATTATATGATATGATATTTCTAGTTCATATTATGCTATAATGATGTTCTCAGTTTATGATATGTTTTGCTGTGATTTTGCATGTATATTATGTGATGGTTGGTTAAGGATACGTTGATGAGGTGTATTATCACTACATTTCATATAAAGAATACTTATGTGCTATAACTTATATACAAATAGAAAAAGAAAAAAATGGGTCATATTTTCTATAGACTTATTTTCAAAGTTTAAAATCAAATAAAATTCTAAGACAAAAAGAGTAACAACTAACGATTAACCTTTATGCATCCTAGGCATATTATGTTGAAAGTTAGGGTGTTACATACATCTTATATCTCCCCTTCAACAGCACAAAGCATATCCATGCTTGAATGGATGGAAAAACTATGGTATCCGCTTGAACTTTGATGGTACAGAATGAAGAAGTAGTTGGATAGATTTTTCTTTTTACATATTTTCCTCAATAGTCTCCTAATTTTCCAAAGTTCTCTTCAATTCAACCATGCGCTGGAATTCCAACATATTCCAACCACACCCTTTTAACCTTACACACTTCCTCAGGTGACCACTATTTAATCTCTTCTGCTTCTGGTGTGGGAGGAAACCACTCCCCTTACACACTTGCTCCTTTGCTTTGAAAGTAATCGTCACCTTATAGCTATCAATCCTTCACACCTTTTCTAAGCTTACCTTTCTTGTGACCAGGCATTGTTCCACACTTTCAATCTCCAATGGCACCAGTCCCTCACCAACGAGAATGCACTTGAGCCAGCAGAGTTGAGATTCAAATGAAGACCCATAAATCACAATAGTTTTTCGTTCTCCCTTTTTGTTGTGTTCCAGTAACTACTTCCTTGTATGTGCACTTGTCTTGTCTCTCCAAGCATTTGAAAATCTACTTCTCCTTACGGTAGGATTTTGGGCCATAGAGGCATACCTTAAAACTCTAATACACCGCCATCTAGCCTCTGAATAGCCCTTCTAGCATCTGCTTCTTGTTGATATTAAATAAATCCAAAGTGATTTCGTTATTCCTGTGAACCTTCTTGGAAACGTAGGCGGCGTCCTCTAGGCTTCCATCGTACTTAAACAATTGCCACCACATCCGCATTGTCGTCATCGATCTAGGTAAGTTGTCAACGAACAAGATGACACTATCTTCGTTCTTTAATGCACGGTTGATCGCCATGACATTTCTCTTCCTGCATGACTGTCGCTTCTTCTCGACCCCTCCGTGCATGGTTCTGTGTAGTTGAATGCCCCGAGCTTTAACCTACTTAACTATCTCATTGGAACAATTTTTGACGCCAAAAATGTCACATAGGTTGTATAGTAAGGTTTTTTTGAATATATATATATATATATTGTGATCATTTTGAATAGTGAATGATAGATGAATAATGATATCTCAAGTAAAATGAGTTTAAATAAGACAACTCATTTTATAATTTTTTGGTACATTTGAAAGATAAGAAAATTTAAATATATAATCTCATAATAAATTATCTAAACTCTGACACCAGCCACTAGTCCAATGCTTATCGTTTCAAACTTGATTTTTTATATTATACTATTATATAACCATTAGATATTTGATTTTGTTATAGAAAATACCTTGTTTGGAACAATTTTTATTACAAGAAATGTATAGTTTCATCACAGTCAATCTTTTTTTCTATTCATGGTAAAGAAAAAATTGAAAGTTCACGAATCGTCTAAACCTCTATCTGTTTTGTCTGTTCACAAATTAAGGCCCCTTACAGGTATAATGAATAATGATTCGTGTGGCTTGGTTCTCTACTCACCATTTCCAATCCATTTTGCACCAACCCTACCAACCTCTTTGTAACGTGAAATGCTGCACATCACTCAACAGTGGGAGTGTGTTACACAGCCATAAATTAATCAAATTCAACATTGTTTATCAGAATTCTCTCCAACCATTGATTATATCGATAAAGCAACATTTGTAAGTCAAATTCCGCAGTCAGTGGAAAAAAGTAAGCAGCAACATATATTGTAAGATGGGAAATGTGTGTTTTGGTTGGTGCTGCTGCTAATACTACAACTTGGCTGGGCGGAGATAATAATTAACTGATATAAAAATGAAAGAAAACCACATGAGAAAAAATGAATAAGGGAGTATTTAGTTAAAACTGAGCTGCTCTGTCTGGATTTGAGAATCATTAGGCAAAGGAGTCAACAACAGCCATCATATTAAAGTAAGGGTTGAGAAAATATGTCCCAATTATAGACTTTGGCAAGATCAATAGGGATTGGTTGTTCAGTTTGGCCCAAAGAAAAAGCAATGTGACCCAACCAACACACATATAAAGGATATTATGGCTGTTTATGTGTACTATTAGTACTGCCAATTGCTTAGATTTTCTACTGGCAAAGAGTGTTATATTCACGATAAAAAGAACCCCCACCCCCTCTCTTCCCCTTTAAAAAACAACAAACAAATCTGAAATTGTCGAGGCCTATTTTATTTACATGAAATGTTTAGTACCTTATATTGCTAAACAGATATTAATTAAAGATACCAAAGAAAGAAGCATATTCCTTTACATCCTCATGCAAGAATGTCTAGGGGAAGATAATTAAGGAACCAAACGCAGAAATTGCTGAATTAAAAATGGTAAAACGAAAAGTGAGTTATGAATTGCATCTAACAATAATGATACCCATCAATGTCATGGATTAAGCCGGCATAGTGCCAGCACCACATAAATCAGATGTGTACGCATTGAAACCGAAATATCTGAATTCTTTGACATTAACCCATCTAGTTAAGTACTCATCAGGTGGCGCATGTGGATTACACTGTAATAGAACATGGCACAATTTTAGGGGAGAAAGAACCGGACAAGGGGAAGATATGAATGTTTAATAGTGAAGGCAAGAACATAAGAGGTGGGTAAGTCTTATTTTTATTTATTTTAGAATGTACTCATCCATTCATATGAAATGAGCAAAGACTAAAACAAAAGCAATCCTAATTAAATTAGAACTAAAATTTTTACTTTTATTTTTAATAATATTAAAATTTTGGGTTTAAACTTTGTAAAAGTGAGGATAGTTGTAAAGTAAGAAAATGGAGATTAATAGCCTGAATAACTATGAATGGGCCTCATTAAATAATTAAAAGTTAACTGTTCACTTTCTCATTCTATAACTATTTTTATTTTGAAATATTTAAATAGTAAAACTTTAAGTGCAATGATGTACGAAGTGAAAATTAACCCTTCAAAGTATATATAATCATACCCATACTTATGGATAGTAGTTAAGAGTAAAAGTTCATCCTCGAAGAAATTGTGTCGTAAATCAGTTTTTGTACTACTCATAAATTTTTTTTTAAAATAAATATGGATAAAAATGGTCAATTATGTTAAAATATTATAAAAAAATTTTATTATATTATTATTTATTTTTTAGATGCTATTACTATTTTTTCGCTGCTAGATACTATTACTATTCAATTATGTATCATTATATTATTAAATAAATTTCATATTATTTATCTCAAAATTTGAGCATATAAATATGGGTCCCATTTATTTTTGTGTGTTGGGTGTCTTGGGTGTTGTATGGTTTAAATAACATTGTTGCATAAATTATATACTAAACAAAAGGTTAAACACCTTAAAAAGAAAAAAAAAACTTAAAGGGCGGTGGATATTTCTCCTATTCTTTTTTTTTTTTTTTTTGAACTGGCATATATAATCATATGGATTGCTAGCTTCCATCCATTCATCTAAAGGTCAGCAATGTCCATATTTTATTTTGAACACAAAATCCCTTCACTTTTCATTATTCAATTTGAATTTTTGGGTGATATTATAATTTTATTTGACTCATATTTATTGTCTTTCCTCTAACTTTTCTTCCACTTAATTAATATTTATTTTTCACTATTTGTTTTTATATGAATTAGTACTTTTTAAAATTTTTCTTTTGCTTGAATATTATGTATGTAACTGAAAAAAAATATAATATTATTATATACTGAATAAATATATTTTAAAATTATTTTAATAATTTTTAAACAATCGATAGAGCTAACGTAACGTCACGAATAATCGAATTGCTGAAAGGTTTCTCTCACAATTCCAATATTTGAATAATAAGATTTAAAATAACTGCATTTATATAAATTACATATGAATGAGTCTGCGGTAAGTGGTAAAAGACAACAATTAATGTATGTATTTTTTTTTTTTGGTAAATCACAACTAATGTGTTTATAAAAGTTTCAATTCTATTTAAAATAAAATAAAAGCTTGATTCTGTAGACGAAAAAATAAATTGAATTCTTTAATATATTAGCTTTCTAATTAATTTTTTCTTTTCGATGTGAAGCTTTCTATTTTTTTACCAACGCTTTTTAATTAAATTTGATAAGTTAATTATTTAAAAAATTAAATTAATAATATATATTTATCAAGCATATATCAATTTCATATAATTTTTAAAAAATGTAATTATATAGAATGGATATTAATTAAATGAGAGAAAAGTTGAAACAGGAGTAATAAACATGAGTTAAAAAAAATTATTCCCTCTATTCTTGAATAATTATCCAGTTATAAAAGTACATTGGAATTAAAGAAATGATCAAAAAAATATTAAAGTTAGAAAGAATTAAAATTAATTTATTGAATTGTCATCTTTTCTTTAATATTGTAATTTTCTCTTCCCCTCTTTATTGTATCTCTCTCCTCCTCCAATTGCACATAATAAGGGTATTGTTGAAAAAAAATAATTTATGCTACTTATACTTTGGAAATGAATAATTATTTTTGTATAAATATTTTTTAAAATAAATAATTATTTAAAGATAAATAAAGTACAATACTAACCAAAATTTCAAATTGAATAAAAAGAGAAAGGAGGAGGTTTTACGTACAAAATAAAATATAAACATTAATAATATTCACATAAACCTGCCGAGGTTAACAATCCCTATAATTATATATATCGATATATATATATATCTCCTATTCATTGTGTATCACATCATTCATGTGGAGAAAAGGTCAACCATGTTGACTTGGGGGCGTGAAGTCCTGGACTCGGGGGCAAAATATAACGGTTTCAAACTATCTCTACCTGCATAAGAAAACCAAGACGCAAATCACTTTGCGTTAAGACCTGAAATTATGATCATATGGACCCCACATAGAAATATTAATCACGCCATTACTCTCGGCTTTTTCTTTCTATTAAACCCCCCATTCAGCCCTGAGTTCCCCACCGTCTCCCACCTCACATCTACTCTTAACTAGAGAAAGAGCAAAAATGGCTTATCTTTCGTGCTTCTTTATTCTTTTTGCTCTTTCTCTTCTTACACCTTTCTTTGTTTCTTCCTCCGCAGTTCATCAAGACCCTGAGCTAGTTGTACAAGACGTACAAAGGTATAATAAACTGCAAATAATGTTTAACTTAGCTTTGTGTATGTGCACGTACTCAATCTACGTTATTCCTTAGATGATAATAACTAACAATAATATTTAACTTCTTTGTGTATGTGTACTTAATCTACCTTATTCATTAGATGATGAAGCGCTAAGATCCTCCTCAACCATATATTATATATTCTATATATGTACAAAAAAAAATGCGTCACATTTTAATATATAATGTCCTTATTTGCAGGAGCATAAATGCCTCTAGAAGAAACTTGGGTTATCTATCATGTGGAACTGGTAACCCTATTGATGATTGCTGGCGCTGTGACCCCAATTGGGAGAACAACCGGCAAAGGCTAGCTGATTGTGCCATTGGGTTCGGCAAGGATGCCATTGGTGGAAGAAATGGTCGAATCTATGTTGTTACTGACTCTGGTGATGATGACGCAGTGAACCCAAGGCCAGGAACTCTGAGGCATGCTGCTATACAAGATGAGCCATTGTGGATCATTTTCAAGAGAGATATGGTCATCAATCTCAAGCAAGAGCTTTTGGTGAATTCCTTCAAGACAATTGATGGGAGGGGTGCTAGTGTTCACATTGCAGGTGGGGGATGCATCACAATACACTATGTGAGCAACATTATCATCCATGGCATTCACATCCATGATTGCAAGCCAACAGGTAACACCAACATCAGAGACTCTCCACGCCATTCTGGGTTTTGGACTGTGTCGGATGGTGATGGTGTGTCCATCTTTAACTCGAGGCATATATGGGTTGATCATTGCTCGTTGTCTAACTGCCATGATGGCCTCATTGATGCCATCCATGGATCCACGGCTATCACCATCTCTAACAACTACATGACCCATCATGACAAGGTAATGCTCTTGGGCCACAGTGACTCCTACACACAAGACAAGGGCATGCAGGTCACAGTAGCCTTCAATCATTTTGGAGAAAGCCTTGTCCAAAGAATGCCAAGGTATATATGTAACTCATTTTATATAAATTGAGTTAATCTCGATACACAAGAGTTTTAAAAAATCTTTACATTGTAATTCAATAGTGTTTTATCATGTTAATAAATGAGTTAGTCTCTTTATATTAATAAATATAGTTAATTAACAATATAATATTAATATAAAGTGATTAGCCTCTCTATACTTTATAAAATTCTTAGTTAGAAAGATAATGCATGATTAAGAAATGTTTGGTTAGTGGAGAAAAGTAGGAAAATTTTTCATAAATGATAAAAGTTTCGATAGAATAAGGTGGTATATGAGATGATTTAGGTAGCTTTACTTCATCTAATAATAGTAAATTATTTGAGACTATTCTATCAGTCAATATTATTCCTTTTCTTGTGTCCTTTAGAGGACAACAATGATTTGCAGTTTTATACAAAAGAGGAAAGATGAATAATATCACGAAGTCATAGTTTTAAACAAAAATATATAGAAGGACATTTATTATCATGAAAGTAAATATAATGGTTAAATAATCAATACTGCAGGTGTAGACACGGGTATTTTCATGTGGTGAACAATGACTACACTCACTGGGAGATGTATGCTATTGGTGGGAGTGCTAGCCCTACTATCAACAGTCAAGGAAACAGGTTCCTTGCACCAGATAACAGGTTTACCAAGGAGGTGACCAAGCATGAGGATGCTCCACAGAATGAATGGATGGGCTGGAACTGGAGGTCAGAGGGGGACTTGTTCTTGAATGGAGCATTCTTCAGGCAATCTGGTGCTGGTGCTTCTACTAGCTATGCTAGGGCCTCAAGTCTTAGTGCAAGACCATCTTCTCTGGTTGGCTCCATGACCATCACTGCTGGTGTACTTAACTGCAGGAAGGGCACACGTTGTTGATTAATCACTTTATTAGCTAAGAAATTAAAAATGTATAACTGTAGGGAAGCAAAAGAAGAAAGTAAGAATGAGAAAAGCACTTGTGCTTAAGTTTGCTTCCCATGCAGTTTCCAATATAGAACTTAAGTTATTATATATACCTAGTTATTTATTTACCTTATGGGCTTAATTTCAACCTCTGCCTTTTTTATTTTCAAATGGATATAATGTATTGCAAGTTGCATTGACAATCTTGCTTGCGCAATGGAAACAAAGTGCAGTTAGTGTTGGTAATTTAATTTGATTCAGTATGTCAGTACTTTTTCATGTGCACGCTTCGTCTGTACTGAATGACTATACATTTTTTGCTTTAGTATTCCGTTTTAACATTTAGAATAATATGACATGTATAATAAACTTGCATAATAAATATATAATATATATTTTATTATTATTAAATATAATGAGGGAATTATTCATCATATCCAATAATAATAAGATATATGATATATGTTTATTATATAATTTTATTACACACTTATAATTCAAGAGCAGCTTCTCTTTCTGCTCTGATCACTCGCGGACCCATCTACCTAATAATGTCCTGCTTCCTACCTTGCATGCGCAACTCTAAAAATGAAAGTGAGTTCTAATTATAGGCATGAATGAAACCATACTGAAATACAAAAATTTTCTCGACAGATACACAAAAATTATAATAACCATTTGACGATGTATAACATGCTTCCAGGAAATAAATGAAATATTGAAGTCGCTGGAGGCAACACTTTCGCCCGTCAATCGTGCACAAAAGGATGTCATTGGGCCTTGGAGCCGACATATATGGGGTTTTGCAGTTGAAAAGCCATAATGAACGAGGTGAAAGACACACTCAGTTGACCCATGAATCATGATTTCAAAATGTTCATGTGCCGTGTTCCTTGTACCGAAATTCCTTGTGCTGTATTCAAGCTCTCTTTTTCTCTTTTTAGTTACAACACCAACAATACTGAATAATCCATTTGAGATGAGAGCTCTCTTAAAGGTAAACGTATGGTCATAAGACCTTTTCCATATAGCCAGAAAACCCATGCAACCGCACGAGTTGTACCGTAATTCATTGTTAAATGATTAATTGTATTTTAATATTTATATATTTTAATTTGATGTGAGTTAGTAGTGTAAACAAACAATATATAAAAAATGCAGAACTTTTTATGAAAAACAAATAATTACAATTTTAGATTAATTTTAATGTATTGATAGTATAAAGAGTTTTACATCGTAAGAGTTTTTATAAAGACAATTCATCAAAATTAAACCATATAATTTTTTACTTATTAATTATAATATGCTATAATAGTTTATTTTATTAGTGAATGTATGAATTTCAATTTTAAAGTAGTTATAATATAATTTCTTAGAAGTTATTGTATGTGTCATTTGGTATTAATCCAAGATAAAAGCTTATAGAATACTTTGATATAAAACACATATTTTAATCATTATTGGGATACATTTGCTCTATTTTTATGTGATTTGTAGTGATTATTTACCTTAGTTGAAGGGCAACTACTTATTATGAAAAGAAAATCTAAGAGCATGTTCAGAAATACATGTAAAAACAACTTCTTTTTTTGTTTTTTTGCAAAATCCATTAGAGCATGTTTAGAAAATATAAGAGCATGTTAAAAAAAAGGTTATTTTTTGCAAAATTTATCTTAATTTTCAAGCATTGTCAATGTTTGAAATATATTAAAATTGATTTGAAATTAAATATTTTTTAATCAACTTTTAAGTGTATTCCCATTATACCAGATTTTTCACACAATTTCAACTTTCATAACTTTACATAACATAGTGTTTTATCTTAAAAATATTTTATCTGAAATGGAATCGAATAAAAATCAAGGAAAATTTGATTCACTCATAATTTAAGTTTAGCTAAATAATTTAATTTTCATGCACCACCTATGTTAAAAAATATTAAAATTACTTTTAAATTAAATATTTTTAATTAACTTTTAGGTATATTCTCGTCACATTAGAATTTTACACACAATCTCATTTCATAACTTTTTTTAACATAATTTTTTATCTTAAAATTATTTAGCTGCTTAAAATATATGGTATATAAGAAAAAATTAACTGTCATACACTAACAATATAAAAATATTTTACACCGTCAACCAATAAGGTATTTATAACTCATCCACCTTACACAATTTTTTAAAATTTAAATTGAACATGATTTTAAAATGGACCACACATCAATTTTTTATTTTCTGACAATGTAAAAATCATTACATTGTTGGTGCATGGCATTTGGACTCATGTAAAAATTATCCAAAACAAAATTGAATTAAAATTAGGGAAAATTTGACTAACTCTTAATTTAAGTTCAATATTTTATTCTAGCTAAACAATTTAATAATTTAATTTGTATGCACTGTTAGTATTAAAAAAGTACTTTTAAATTAAATATTTTTAATCAATTTTTAGGGGTATTCCAATTGCAACAAAAGTTTACACAATCTCAAATTTATATAACATAGTTATCTTTAAAATATATCTGAAATGTAGAAATTATCTAAAATAGAATTGAATATAAATTAGGTTTTAATTTATAGAACAGCCAATGTAAAAAAGGTTTTACATTGACATATAACCATGTATTACAAAATCAACAAAAGTATTTGACTTAATCACCCACTATCTTGAAAATCTTACAAATAGAAATATATGATTAAATGATAATGTAAAATTCTTTTACTCCTGACTGCATAAAATTAAATCTCATAAATTAAGGAAAAATTTTATTCACTCTTAACTTAAGTTTGGTGTTTTATAATTTTAGCCAAATAATTTAAGAATTTAATATTCATGTACTATTAGTGTTTTAAAATATTAGAATGTCATTTCAATCAAAAAATTTTAACCAACTTTTAGTTGTATTTTTGTTGCACTATACTTTTACACACAATCTTAACTTTTATAACTTTATGTAACAAAGTTTTTTATGTTAGAAATAAACTACATTAAATATGTGAAATATAAAAATTCTCTAAAATGGAATTGAATATAAATTAAGGAAAATTTGATTCACTCTTAACTAAGTTTGGTATTTTATAATTTGAGCTAAATAATTTAAGAATTTAATTTTTATTCACTGTCAATGTTTAAAAAAATATTAGAATTGCTTATAAATGAAATTTTTTAATCAGCCTTTTGGTGTACCCCGTTACATCAGATTCACACACGATCTTAGTTTTCATAGCTTTATATAACACTTTTTTTATCTTAAAAATATTTATCTGCTAGGATTAGGAAGGATGACTGGTTGGGTTTCGGGAGGAAAACAATTTTTATGAGAAACTACATATGTAGATCTCAATAGTTTAATTTTATTTTTTATATTACATTTTAGTACAATGTGTGAAAAAGGGGATAATTTTAGGAGGGAACAAATTTTGGGAAGAAAAAAAATGCGATGAGAACTTGACACGTTTCATTGAGAACCTAATTTTCTTAGTGTAGTTTTGGTAGGAAAAATATTTTGGGATGGAAAAATGCAATGAGAGTTTAACATGTGGCATTGAGAACCTTCTTAGAGTAAAATAAAATATAGATAGATATTATCTGAAGAGTTATAGATAGATATTTTCTTATAATAATATAGATATAGACATAGATATCTTGCACGAGCATATTTGGAGTGATGTATGAATAGAAATAATAGCAATAAACATTTAAATAATATCAAACGGAAAAATGTATCACTATAAAATAAATATAAAATTAAGAGAAAATAATTTGATAAAAATAAATGTTTTTTATTTAAGATAATTAAAATTAGAAGAAGAAAAATGTGTTTGAAAAATAAAAAGGAAATCACCAAAAAAAAGTAAAAACAAAAGAAGAATAAAGTGTTGATTTGATTGAGAGAGAATAGTTTTTGAAGAGAAATAAATTAAAGAAGATGCAATGTGTAAGGAAGGGACCTAATTTTCTTATAGAGATATAGATCTCATACAAACGTTCATAAAATTGTCAGTCAATGATTGTCTGTAGTCACCTAGGTGGAAGTCTATGTGTGTGGCACGTTTTAAAAAAGTAGTTATGTTTTACCATGTTTTATAAATGTGTTAAATAAAAAAATGTGGCTACATGCAATACACTCTCTGTCCTCCTCTTGCTCCTCTTGGTCTTCCTTGCTTTTCCTCTACTCCTCCACCTCCGTCTTTGGCTTTGTCATTGCCCTAATCGCTGGAAATTCATGGTAGGAGTTCTTCTCAAATGTGGCAACCCATCCAAATTCTAGTTTGAGACTTGTTTTTAGGGAATCCTTCGTCCCTCTCTCTTTTATGTTTTCTCTTATATTTTTATTTTCACATGTAAGAAAAAAAACCCAAAAATTAAAATATTTTTTCCATTTTTCATTTTGGTGTTGAAACCATGGGGAGTTTTGAAGGAATAGGAGCATCATCGAAGCTGTATGGTGCGATAAAGCCAATCTCAATGGCTAGTCCAAGGTTGATGATATGCAAAGGACCAAGGAGTTAGAAAAGGTTTTGATTTTCAATATACATAATCCCTTTGTTTTCATTTTCATGTAAAGTTTGTTGACTAAATTTATTTTATGAGAATTTTTGTGTGTGTGGGCAATTTTCTCATTGATTTTGGGCTTTATGAGAGAAGGGAGGAAGCTGCTAAGAAAGAAGAGGTCCTTCATCAACTTGGATAGGTAGGTACACAGTACACAAATAAAAAAAAAAAAAAGGAGTTGATGGATTGTGAGGAGGTAAGTGACAGGGACCTAATGTGTGGATGTTCATTTTTCCTTTTTCCCCTGATCTAAATTTGTTTTTTTTTTTTAATGTGAATTCCTATTCTAATTCACTGACTCACGCATAAGAATTCGATATAACACATTGCTCAAGTTCGTACCCCATCTCCCTGGAAACCCTATTATGCCAAATGGGTTTCATGTTTGGTTCAAAATTCAATCTTGTCAAGTAACTTCATGTTGGTGATCAAACTAAATTGAAACCCCTGTTTGTTAATGTTTGTGTCAATATGGATTCAAAGCCCAATTTCAAGAAATGATGAGTCTTTGCATGTTTGGTAAAGATTATTTTGTGAGACATAATTCAATCTTCATAAGTACATTCTCACTGATCAATGATCAAATGAAAAACTAAAACCGTTGTTTGTTTGGGTGTATGAATTATATCTTGTTTGAGGAGAAAGGAAGAAGGAGGAACAAAGATGTTGAGGCAAGAGGATGGGAGTAGAAGAAGAGGGAGGAGAGTCCATTACATTTAGCTACATTTTTATTTTATTTAACCACATTTATCAAATTTGGTTAGAGAGAACTATTTTTTATTTTTCACACATATAGTCTTCCACCTAGGTGACTGCAACACAACCATTGATCGTTGATCCCATCATAGAAATCACATTTCAGTTGTAGTCCTTTAAATTGTATATATTATACATAAGTTACTTTTACCTTCGAAGTTGAAATTTGATTAGCTAGTTTTTTAGTGCGTTCTTTAGTGCCTTATAGAAAAAATAAAAAAAGTGCACCATAAGCAATGATTTTAATAATTAAAAGAGATATGTTAGGTGGTCATTGCTAGTTATGGACAAACATGATCATTGTAACACCCTGAAGTTATTCAAAAATTAATTTAAACCTTTTTAATGAGAATTTCATAATTCCAATAGGCTTTGTGATGATGAGAATGAGTAGAGAAAAAAAATTCCTGAGAGCCGAGGATAGGCCTAGATGAATAGTAACTCTAGGACCAAGATCAAGGGTGCTGGGCAGAGAAACTTAGACTCAGAAGGGAGGTAGAGTATTAGGCCCGGACTCGGGTGAAGATATTTAAAGTTTCTGGTAGGGATATTGTACCCGTTTGATAAAGTTTTGATGTGTGATTTTAACCTATAACAGTGACTTTGTGACAAAACAACCACTACCAAGCTCATTTTTGCCATGTGGATGGTATGGAATAAAACTTAGTAAGCAAGTTTTAATCTCACCCATTCGGTAAAATTTCAATGCGCGGTTTCTTGCATTGAACGAAGCTTAAAGAGCAAGCTTCTTGACAAATGTATGGCAAGGTAAATGGCCACATATCCTATCTTTAGCAAGATCAAATAATAACCACACATATATATATATATATATTTTATCGCAAAATTATATTTTTGTGGTAAAGATTTTAAACACATCTTCTTATATTAACATCACAAATCACATTCTCACATTCCTTCCCTCAAAATTTTGGCCCCCCTTCTTTTACAGCCCCTTACACTTCTCCCTTGCAAAACCCCATGAAACTAGCTTGAAAAATTCATTTTACAATACCAAATCTCAATACCCTAAACACAAAACCTAATATCCCTCTTAAAACCTTCATACCAAACTCAAAAGAAAATTTCCATCTCACCTCACTATCAAAGAAGGGCCACTATTTTACTGATTGAAGGGAAGATTTGGGCTAATTTTGATTGAAGTTAGGTGGAGAAACACTTGAAGAAATCATTAGAATTGCAAAAGTCTTCTAGCTAAAGGTAGGAATTTCTTGAAAACCTCTTTCAATCTAGCTTGTGCTTTTTGAAAATTTTCAAAGAAATATGCTAGGATTTGGTTTTTTTATTATATTTTAGAGCTTGAATATTGGTCAACATGCATGATTTGGTTGGTACATGTTGCTAGGATGCTTCTTTGATCAACTAATTACATCTTAGTTTGGTATGCTGAAAACTCAAATTGAGTCTAGTGGTAAACTCGTGTGATTTTTAAAACACACTTAGAAATGTCTTTTTGATCTGATTTTTTTTTTTTGTATAGTAAAGCTAACATATTAAGGTAACTCCATGATTTTGCTTGAGTCTATTTGAAGACTTTTACTATGTTTAAAAGTTCAAAAACCAAGCCAGTTAGGGTTAGTGTCTAAATAGTCAATTTTAAAGCTCTGGATTTTTCTAATTTTGTTACCATATCAAATAATCGAATTTTGACTTGAAATTTTTATAGTTGTCGTAGACACCTTGAGGTATAACCCTGAAATTTTACAGAATTTATTTGGTTCATTTGATATGGTAATAAAATTGAGAATTATGACTATTGGTTGGAATTAGGTGGTTATTGACCACCAAATTTGTACAATTTTGTTAATATAGCTAGAGATTTTTTTTTTGCTTTGAAATATTTACAGGACCTCATAGATATATTGAATATCTTTGAAAATTATTTCACCCTATATTTATGATGTTTAGTAATTTAACCAGAATTTTTTTTAAATATATTATGTTTGGGGAGAGATGGCTGAGTGGACTAAAGCATCGGATTGCTAATCCGTTGTACGAATTTTTGTACCAAGGGTTTGAATCCCTCTCTTTCCGTCGATGATTTGGTATTTTTTTTCTTTTCAACTTATATAGCTTCCTTTGTTTGTTTTCCTTTTTTTATTTACCTGTTAAAGATGTAAAATAGATACAATCCTAAATTTTTTTTTTTTGTAAAATCTAGTACAAGAACGGAAAACATAGAAAACTAGAAATATTTTTTTTTATTCTTCACGTCTTGGATCGTTAGATAGGAATCTGAAGATGAAAAGAGAAACAAAGAATATCACTATTGTGTAAACAAATAGTTTTAGAGTAAGCATTACGAGCTAGAATTGTGACTATGAATAATATGCCAATGACTTTATGCATGGTACACTATGTAATTTAATTGTTGATGCTATTTATATATGTTTATGATGCTTGTGCATGTGACATGGAGCATGAAATATGAATTGTTAAAGTATTCCAGAATGAATAAGAGATTCCCTTGACACTGAGTCAAGGAAAATAAACCTAATTAGGAATAGTACTGTGTGAGAGTCAAAGAAAGTAAATCTGATAATCATGTATATGAATGAGCTTAGTCCTCAAGCAGTCTATTACCTTGGAGTGGACAAGGCCCTCATATGTCAAGGGTAGTAAAGATGAGATCCTCTTCGATATGTCAAGGACACGGAAAAAAATCCCTTCGACTTATCAAGGGCACGTGAAATTAATTGAGAAAGTCATTGCATTTATCATATCCATACTCATATTATACTAATTCATTTTCTTATGATGATTTACTATGAGCTTGAGCATTATGATATATGTAAATTAATTGATTGAATACTAAAAGAAACCCAATTTGGAAGGATAATTTTAAACTTTAAAATGAATATTTGTTATGTAATGCATGATCACATTTTTTTTAATAAACCGAAGTAGTTGGGACAATGACGATGACATTGATTATTGTGTATTTAGGGATACTCTACTAAGAATTTCATAATTCTCACCCCCTATGTTTGTGTGTTCCCAGTGTCATCTCTAGATAGCTCATGAGAATAATGAAGATGCTAATCCTGGAAGTGACTGATTTAGAATAGCTCGATGGTTGAAGTCCATTATCAATTTTCTTTTGTTATATATATATATATATATAAGTAGAACTATGACTTAGTTATCATATGACTCAATAGAATATGCTATAGATACTTAAGCAAAGTCTACTAATTTATAAGTAACAACTCCCAAGTTTGGTATCATGGCTTAAGGATGATGTTGTACTTGGGAGGGTGTTATAATCATTACTTCATTTTCCTTAATTCTTATAATTTATTTCTCTCTTTCTTTCTTTTTCTTATTCCTCCTTTGTGTCAACAAATTACTCTTAATCTTCATAAGCTTATCATGACCATCACAATTGAACAATTGGCGACTGGAGCTGACATCATCAACTTCTTATGCGAATCCATGGTGGTTCTTTGATGGTGATTGGTGTTAGTGACTTTAAGTTCCCTTCCAACACCATGCTAATCAAATGTGCTGCCAAGTTCTTTGTGTTCGCTGGAGAGAATGCTGGTGAAAGTGAATAAGTTGCCGATGAACCTAAGCTTGACGCAACATGGAGTTACATCTTAGGTCATGCGATGGAGAAAATGGAACAAAGAGAAAGGAGTTGTGATCCAGATTACATCTCCCAATCATTTTTGAAAACTTCCTTCTGGGTTTAGAATTGGTATGTTATTGTGAAATCCTATTGTGTGATGTGCGGTTATTTTCAAAAGGAGTGCAAGGTTGGGACAATAATGGTGATGGATAAAATGGTGAAAGGAAGAAAAGAAAGAGAAGCAGAACATCCTTTGTAATATATATATATATATTATATGGAAGGTGAGCACAATGGTGAAAGGTAGTTTTGGTTACTTGAATCTTAAGTTCTTCTATAGGCAACATGCAATAGAAAAATATAATGTTTGCTCTTTTGGGGTGGTTTTTTTTGAGGTCTTATGTGCAAGGCTAGCACTTGATCCTTGCTTGCCAAAAGAACAAGTTGGCTTAGTAGATTGGGCACCATTGAACCTAGAGAAGGGACTCTTGAAGATATCATTGATCTTCCTCTTCAAGGAAAAATTAACCCCAAGCAGGGTGTTGGCAAAAGTTTCTAGATACTGCCCATAAGTGTGTAGCTGATAGTGACCACCATGTTGCAAACTGGACAAGTTCCACTATAAACTACCCTCGTCAACATCTTATTTCATTACAGTCCAAAACACACAACTATCTTATTCAAATAATTCCATAAGTGAACTTTTCATTTGATAAACTTGATGAAGGCATGATACCAATTTGTTTTTTGAAGGCACCAGCTAAAGCACTTAGTTATTTAACCCATGCAATGCAGGGGTAATAAAAAATAGTTTGAAATTTATTAATAATCAAAATATTGATGGCAATTTTTACAAGATAACTAACAATAGTAAATAATTAATAATAATATTATGATTAAAAGTAAATATTACAAATGATTATTTACATGGGAGCTTTATTTCTAATTTTGATCTTCATATATTATCTTGTATTATATAATAAAAACTTATATTAGCAATGAACTATGAAAAAATTTGATAGCAAATATAGTGAATGTTTTATTTAATAAATGAATAAACCCTCATTTTAGTCCCTCGAAAAATATATTAGAAGATAAATTAGTCTTTCATAATTCAAAAATGGTGGACAAATTTGTTCACTTTTTTTAATTGTGAGGGGCCAACAAGTGACTTTCAATTCTGAGGACTAATTTATCACTTGATATATTTTTGAGGGACCAAAGAGTATCTAGTCTTAATAAATAAAATAAAAAATATAAAACGTAAATTCTTACATCAAATTTAAATATTTTTTAAAATCTCCTTGGTTTACATTTTTAATTATGTTGCAAGGTTTCCCATTGTTATCTAAATAATATTCCACTTCTTGATTTTATTTTTGAGATAGCCACATAAAGTTTTCCATAAGTACAGACAAGTTTGGGTAAAATCGATCCAATAAATGATAAAAATTGACCTTGACTTTTATTAATGGTCATAGCAAAGCATAGAGTGATTGAGAATTGTCTTTTTTGAGATTAAAAGATAAAATTGTTAATGTTAGAAATAAAATAATATCTTAGTATATTTTTGGTTAATTTAGATTGATTTAGGCATATCTTGGGTAGATTTAGATTAATTTAGGTTAATATTAGTTTGATTTTTGTCATTATATTTTGATTGGTACTTGTTTATTGCATTTATTATTCTAGGCCTATAAATAGGTACCACCTTCGTAATTTACATATGTATAGTATACAGATTATTCAATCTTTTTCTCTATGTTCCTATTTTCCATTATAACTTTTATCATGATATCAGAGCCATGGTAACCACCTTGAAACCTAGTTTCTTCCACTGCTTTTAGAGGTCTTGGAACTTATTTTCTCTCATCTTCTTTCATTTTCTCTTTTTCCAAACACTTTCACCGACATCTTATTCTTTCAGAAAACCCTCTATTATTTTTCATTACTTTTGATAATTTTAAGATCAAACTCTCTTTATTTCTTGGTTTCGCCCAAGCCCGTCTCTGCATTTCCTAGTTTCACTCAAGTCCGTCTCCATGCTTCATGGTTCCACCTAGGCATGTCTCCTCTTTCAACTTCCACCCAGGCCCATCTTTGCTACCTAGCTAGTTTCGCCTAACCCCTGCACCTTTTTCCTTCTTCGATATCTTCGTGTATTTACAACAAGCTTAAAGCTTGATGAGCTTTATCTTGAAGAAAAGTGTTAGCAATGAAATAATATCTTAGTATATTTTTGGTTAATTTAGATTGACTTATGTATATCTAGGATAGATTTAGATTTATTTATGTTGATATTAGATTGATTTTATCTTGATGTTTTGATTTTATATTTGGCCTGTAAATAGGAACACCTCTTTGTAAATTTTATACAACACATCAATAATATAATACATATAGATTATTTCATCATTTTCTTTGGGTTCCTATTTTTCCAATTCTTCTAACATTTGAATAATTATGGTTGGGGGGCTCATGTGCATAATAGGTGGTCGACACCCTCCAAAATTTCTAATTTGATACTTTATATATATATTTGGACCCTCCCTCATTTGTTTTTAATATTTATACTTCAACCAAAAAAATGAAGAAAGAATAGTGATTTATCCTCTTAATACATTTTCTTTCAAATCCTATTATATATTTAATCAAGTAAGTTTTGATTACTTTTTAAATTGTTTTATTTTTTAATTATTTGCTTTATCTCAATAAATTAGAAAATGTAATTTAAATATTTGAGAGTAGTTCTTATAAAGTTTTGACTTAATTAGATCGTAGATATTGTAATAGAAAATATGTTATGCATATGGTTCCTTAAGTTTTGACTATGAAATTTGTATTTTCTCTTAGAATGAACCCTCAGTTTAGTTGTACAACAAAAATAGTGAGACAAATTGATTCCCTAAGAAGAAAGAATATTTATAATCCCTCATAATTAAAAATATAGGTATTTTTAAATGATTTAGAGGATGAATTGATCTATAATAATTTATGAAAGAGTTTATTGGTTGCTAATATTAGCTCCAAAACCCTTCAGAAAGATCCAAAGCTTTAAGGTTTTGAATAACTACAAAACAAATTTTGATAAAATGTTTTGAAGAAAGGATTAGGGCCTGTTTGGTTTGGGTTTCCAGTTTTCAGTTTTCATTTTTAGTTTTCGAATTTTCTAGATTTTGTGAAAAAAATAGTGAAAATTCTAAAAATTATAAATTCCAAGTTTTAGAATTTTCAATTTTTCTTTCACAAATTCTGAAAACTGAAAAACTAAAAATGAAAATTGAAAAGTGAAAACTCAAACCAAACAGCCCCTTAAATTTTTAGTTTTCATTTCCAGTTTTTAGTATTTCCTTCACAAAATCCTGAAAACTGAAAAATGAAAATGAAAACTGAAAACTCAAACTAAATAAGCTCTAATATTTCACTTGAATTTCTATAGTGTTTACAGGACTATTAATATTCTTGTAGACATATTAGTTTAATCAACGAGTCATTTTTCATAGTGCCATGTTTTAACATAATTATAATCTCATTCAAAGAGATTTAGAACCACAATAATGTGAAAAATAACTCTAAGAGTGAATATGTGTATGTTGGATACACAAGAAAGGATTTTCAAGTTCAAAAACTAAGTCCAGATCTTCAAAAACTAGTTCACTTAGAAAGTGTTGATCAATGAAGAAATCCATTTCTTTCTGAAGCAAGTCATGAAAGCAATCTTTAATATCAACAAGAAAGGTAGTTTTGGAATGACCAATAACTTTTGATGACACAACTCTTGCTATGTATTTCTTTTCATAACTATAAAGGTAGGCTTCGAATAAGAAACTTGCTTCTCATGCTCTAGATGCAATGTTTTCTTGTTCTGATCATAATAATAAAATGTTTTTGATGCTATTAAAAAAAGTTTCTATGTATCTAACAATAGAAAATTTCTTTTCAAAAAGTTAATTAAAATTGAACTTGAGAAAATCTTTTCTTAGATTAAACTTTTTTCATCATAAATTGGTTTGTCATCATCAAAAAGAGGAGAGACTATTAGAAACTGAATCAAGAAAGGTTTTCATGACACAAATAATTTAAGTTCATAAAAGTTTCTATCTCATGCACAAAAGTCTTTATCTCATAAATTTTGGAACAACCAAAAACTTTATGATGACACAACTCTTGCTACATATTCCTTTTCATAACCATAAAGGTAGTTTCTGAACAAGAAACTTGGTTCTTAAACCATTTGGATACATTAAGCTGTGAGCTCTTTTTGTAAAAAAGAAGTAAGGTTTCAAACAAAATTTTTTCCAAAATAAAACGCCTTCAGAAACCAAAGCTATATTGCGTTTCACCTTGAGAAAGTTGTTCAGGTCCTTGCTCAATATAAGAAATATAACTTGGGCACAAGAAATCTTGAAAAGCCAAGTCTTATCGTTAGAAAGGTGATCATTTGTGCAAGAAACAACTTCAAGTTTTATGGTTTCAAAGGATCAAAGCTTGAGAAATTTGAAAAGCTCTAAAGATTACTTTGAAAAGATGAAATTAGCTCCAGAAATTACATCTAGCAAGAACACAACAAATTCAAAAACATACTTCTTAGTTTAGAATGTTCATCCATCTGTTGTGATGGTTTTGAATTCCATGAGAAATATGTTTTCCCAATATTCTAGGACAAAACAACAATTACCAATGTACACTAACACAAAAATTGCTATCACTATCACTTGTCAGTACAGAAGCCATTAAAGAAACAAATGTCACTTTCATAGTCAATTATGTGTCTAAACAAATAATCATTTCAAATCCTTGGCCAAGTTTATATAAAGGATGCATTTCAAATAGAGAAAGTTTTTGAGCTTACAAAAAATAACTTTGATGCAAAATCTTTCTCTGCTCTTAACTTTTTGGAGTTTCCATAAAGTTACTTAAGTTTCTCTAGAAAAATCTTCTTACAATCTTAATATCTTAGAAGCCTATTCCCACTTTGAGAATTTGTATTTGTAAGAAGTCACTCAAGACTTACACTATAATATTTTCAATCTTTTAGTGTTGAGTAATCCAAACACAAACCAAAATCATACTCTTTTGTAACCTTGAACAATTAGTGTTTATTTAGCTTGGAGAGGCTAGGTAAAGACTACTTATTTAGTATGATTGCTCACTATAATAGCTTGGAAAGGTTAGGCAAATACTATCTTGTAAGAGCCTATAGAGGCTGGGTCAAGAGTACTAGTGTATTATGGACCTGTGGGTTCAAAATTGGATGTAGGCATTTGTAAGCCAAACCAATATAACTTTTTGTGTGTATCTCTCTCTCAATATCTTTCTGATGCTTGTTTCATTTCATATTTAATTTTATTTTGTTTAAAATCTGGTAAACTTATTCAAAAATATTAACTTTATAAATAAACTAACATTGCTTCTGCTTTATATATCCAAGTCCAAAGACTTTAGAAAGTTTGTTTGAGGTATTGGAAAGAAAAGAAAGTTCAGATGAAGAAAAAACACAATTTAACCTCCCCTTCTTGTGCATATTTCTCACCTACATAGGTTGCATGTGATCATAAGATTTTTGCACTTTTGATTCTTGTCTCCATTTCCTTGCCTCAAATACTTCCAAGTAAATCCCCTATAAGTTAGAAGTACCAATCTTAAGTGTCTAAAGTATAGAGAATAAATTAAAACACAAAATCTCATTAAAAGGAATTTATGCAAGGTTTTCACGTAAAGTGTAAACGAAGAGTTAAACCTTGATTTCATGCAAAATGATGGGAAAATGAGTACAACTAAAGGCTAAAACACTAAGAGCTTGTTTGGTTTGAGTTTTATTTTCATTTTCATTTTTAGTTTTAATTTGTGAATTTGTGAAGGAAAAACTAAAAATTTTGAAAACTACAAATTTCAATTTTCAGAATTTTCACTTTTTCCTTAACAAATTCTGGAAAACTGAAAATGCAAACTGAAAATTGGAAAATCAAACCAAATATACCCTAAGCATAAGGAACATAATGTATGTCCAAAATCAAACTTATCAATATAGCAATCATGATTACCTTACCCGTATTTTTTGATATGTAAAATATTTATGTTCCTAGAATTCTTGGTTCTCATCTTTTGTTTGTGGTGTGCTACATGCCTGAAATTTCTGATTTTTCTTTACAATAAGATTTGTCTCTAAGTTTGAAGTCAATCTTGTTGCTCATAGTTGTTAATCATATGATTGAAGCATTTTATACAAACAATGACAGATGTTTTAGCCATTATTTTAGCCTTGATGGTAATGTCAAAGAGGCTGATGAGGATGTTTACTTGTTTTGTTGTTATATATTTGCTTTAAAGGGCTTTTGTTTCAAATTTTTCATTGTAACACATCTTTACATATGTTATTTTTTTGTCTTTTTGATGCTCTTATATATGAACACTATTTGCTCACCTTTCATTTGATTGGTTCAAAGCTCTCTATATATCAGGAAAAAAAAAAGTCTTGGCCCTATTTGTAATTTGGATTTTATTTAAATACACTAACATTGTAAATATTTTTTACATTGCTATTTAATCAAATTCTCATGTATATAATTTTTGAAGTAGTGAGATAAGAGTTAATTATGTTTTGTTCATGTAGTAAAATGTGATTGGATGATTGTATCAAAAAATATTTACATTGTTAATATATCAAAATTAAACTCTTGTAATATCTGTAAATTAAGATCTCTATTCATTGATAAAATGACTTCTAAATGATATGTTGTTTGAAATAAAATATTTTTCATTTTTGTATGTAACATCTTAAGAAAACTAAAACATTGAAAGCTAGTTGAAGCTCACTAAGAAAAAGTGCTACTGCAGTTGAAATTATATTATATTGTCTTGTGTGAGTTGTGTCTGAGAAATGAAAAAGGAAAAAAAAAAAAACAACAACAACAACAATGACATCGACAAAATCTCTAATCCATCCCTTTCTAGGGCCATGTGTATTTTGATCTATATAACTTTAGAGTTTAGGCAAAACTTTCAAATTAGTCTCTCTTAACTTTTATGTCAAACAAATTGATTCATTTAGAAAAAACAGTGAATTAATTGGCCATTCTAAAAAAAAGCTAAAGAAGTTCTTGTCAATTAAAAAATAAGAATAAATTAGTTTCTCTATATATGAATCAATATGATATTTTTTTATTATTTTTTATAGACTAATTTGTCATTTTTTTTTCTAAAGGGTCGAAGTTATCCAATATTTTAAATTGATGGGGACTTCTTTAGTTTTTTTTAGAGGCTAACTTATTCGATAGGAAATATAAAATGATACAATTTGAGAGTTTTATTTACTCTTTAAATATTTGTTATATAACCCTTAAACTTTTTAAATGTATATGTTGGTTCTTTCATTTAATTTTACGTCAAGCATTAACAAAAATTGTTATAATTAAGTCACATGACTACATTTCAGACTAATTTTTGTTTTTTTATTAGCAAGTGTCCGATTTACCTCTTTTCAACTTATGTTTTGGCGTATTTTAGTTTTGAAACACATAAAATTTGCTAAACCCTGTTAATATACACTAAAAAATTCAACGAATTGACCAATTGCACATGATATAAGTTTAGAGATTTGTTACATACTTTTAAAGTTTCAAGACCAAAGTGCAAAATGACTTTAAGAAAAAGGGTGTAAATTTGAATTTTCTCAAAAAGAACCAAGGAGGATAGAGAGTAGAGAGAGAACTTCATCTTAACGTGTGTAGGTTTCTGATTTAAAAAATATATAAAAATTAAATTTTATATATATCTAGAAAAACTAAAAACTAATTTTATTGATATTCTAATTGTTTTTAAAAATTATTTAAATATACAAAAAGTGAATAGGTGAAAAAAAAAATCAAACGCCCATGTTGTGTGAATTAATCGAGTGATTCTAATTTAGTTCAAGAGTAGATGTACTAAACGTATGTGTTAGGAGTATAGCTAAATAGAGTTAGTTAGACTGTTAAGAGCCACTTGACATTGTGAGCTGGCATAACAGAATTGGCTTTAATCTGTTGTGTGCTAGCACGTGTATATATATATATATATATATATACTCCCATCACTCATGTGATAATCAATGATAATCAGTTACTTGACTCACTCATATTCTCTCATCTTCACCTTCTTCTTTTTCTCTCTTGACTCTAGCTTCTGCACCTATATGGTGTCAAAGCTTAAGGTTCTGATCCATGGAGTCTCCAGCATCATCTCAAATGGGACAAAATGGTGATTCACATATCAACCACTGGTACAAAATTTTTTGAATCATGCTGAAAAACTCGATAATGAGAATTTCTCCATGGAAGGATCAAGTTGAAGCTTTAATTGAAGGTCACAATTTGCTAGATCACATCCATGGAGTCAATGTTCCCAAATAGTTCCACTGATGCAAATAGGCGATGGAAAAGCAAGATGTACTCCTGAAATCCTGGCTTATAGCTTCAATGACAAAACCATTCACCACAAGGATGGTAGGTTGTACCTTCACACATCAAATCTGGCACAATTGGAGACATTCTTTGCATCAGAGAGTGCAAATGATGCAATTGAAAAGCAAGCTTGGTAATATCAAGAAAACCTCCTTTGTTAATGACTAATTGCTTGAAATTAAGAGCACCATTGACTCATTAATCTCAGGAGGAGCTAAGATCTTAGAGTCTGATCATGTTGAGGTGATTCTTCATGGTCTCACGAAGGAGTATAGCTCCTTTATTACTACAATAATATCTGTGTTGAACCCTTTCAGTTGGTGAATTAGAGGCTCTTCTCATGACTCAAGAAGAGATTCTTGAGAGATTCAAGTAGAATACTAGTTTCATTCAAGCCAATATGGCTCAAACAACACCTGGAAGATCAATGCATGGAAGAGGTGGAAGGTTCTATGACAATCAAGGTAGAGGTGGCAGATCTACTAATTTTCGAGGAAGAGGTGGCAGATTTCACTTAAGAAGTGGTCGATTTGGCACCTCTCCAAGACCTAGTTGCTAGGTCTGGCAAGATTGGCCATATAGCTCTTGATTGTTGGCACAGATTTGATGCTCAGTATGCTTCTTTAAAGTCTAATAATCACTTCAATGCTGAACCTCAAGCAAACTTATCTATGAGTAGTATTGTGGCTTCTTCCACTTTCCATGATGACAATTGGTATGCAGATAGTGGTGCTACTCACCACATGACTCCAGATCAACTCAATCTGATGGACAAGACTGATTACAATGGCTAGGGAGTTGTCATTGGAAATGGTTCAGGTTTGAAAATTCAACATATTGGAAATTCAATAGTTAAATCTGATCTGAGTTCAAATGCATTCATGTTGAATAATTTGCTTCATGTTCCAAGTTTACCTAAGAACGCAAAAGACAATAGAGTCTTCTTTGAACTACATTCTTATGCATGCTATGTCAAATTTCAGGACACATTGGAGACACTTCTCCAAGGCTTAGCTGATGGTGGCCTTTACAAATTTCCAAATTTCAGAATTCTTAGACAAACACCTGCATTCATGTCTTCTGTGAATAATACATCACAATACACATTGTGGCACACAAGACTTGGTCATGCCTCCTCCAATGTAGTGTCCAGAGTCTTGAAAAGTTGTAACATTCCTTTCTTAGTTGAGAAGTCCCTTTGTACCTCTTGTTGTTTAGGCAAATTTCATCAATTACCTTTCCTAATTCAACCACAGTGTATAATACTCCATTAGAACTTGTGTATTCAGACATTTGGGGTTCTCCCTTGTCCTTCAATAAATGGAGCTAGGTACTATATTCATTTTATTGATGCATTCTCTAAATATACTTGGATTTATCTTGTTAGCTCTAGATCACAACTCAGATCAGTTTTCAAACATTTCCAAACCATGGCTGAATTGCAACTTGGAACTAAGATAAAATGTTTTCAAAGTGATAATGCACTTCAGTATATTAGCCTTTCAAAGCATTTGCAGGAACTTGGAATTATTCACAGTTTTCTTGCCCATACGCTTATCGCAGAATGGCACAGCAGAGAGGAAGCATCGCCATGTAGTGGAAATGGGCCTAACCTTAATGGCTATTGCAAATATGCCTCAACATTTCTGGGGGATGCATTTATAATAGCTGTACATATCATCAACTCTCTACCCACCCCACTTTTAAGTTTCAATCCCCTATGGAAAAACTATTTTGCTCCAAGCCATCCTATGCCTCTTTCAGGTTGGCTGCCTATGTTTTCCTTACATGAAACCATACAATAAGCATAAACTACAATTCAGGTCAACTCCATGTGTTTTCTTGGGATATGGCACAAACCACAAAGGCTACGAGTGTTTGACCCCTCCTGGAAAAATTATTCTAAGCAGACATGTGTCATTTGATGAGTCCAAATTCCCATTTAATGACCTCACATCACTATTTGCAAAACAACCAACCTCTGTCCACAACCTCCTTTAGCCTATATCACTTGCCACTATCTCAGATCCTGTCCAAAACCCCACCAACTACACCTATTCCAGCACCTAGTGTCTCAATTGACAGTCCCTCAATACCATCCAATTCAACACCAAATATTCTTTAGTGTGAAAGACCACATACAATACCCAATGTAGAGGATATTACTCCACCTGCACTTCCTCCCTTACCTCCTATCTCTGAAAATAACCACCCCATGATAACTAGATCTAAAGCTAGTATCTTCAAGCCAAAAGCCTTTCAAGCTAGGCTAGAACCAAGTTCTACAAAACAAGCTTTAGCAATCCCTCATTGGAAACAAGCTATGGATGATGAGTATAGTGCCCTTATGAGAAATAAAACCTGGCAACTAGTCCCTTTACCACCAAGAAGGAGTGCAATTGGTAGCAAATGGGTGTTCAAAGTCAAATACAACTCAAATGGCTCACTTCATAAGTATAAAGCAAGATTGGTAGCTCAAGGCTTCCATCAACGACCTAGCATTGATTACATAGAGACCTTTAGTCCAGTATTAAAGCCTACTTCAATTAGGTTATTACTTTCCTTGGTTGTGTCTAAATCCTGGTGCATAAGGCAACTTGATGTTAATAATGCTTTTCTGAATGGGGTTTGAGTGAGGATGTCTTCATGAAACAACCTCAAGGCTATGTAGTGGGGGATGGTAGCCTAGTGTGCAAGTTGACCAAGGCCCTGTATGGACTAAAATAGGCTCCACAAGCCTGGTGTCAAAAGCTACCATTAGCACTAATTCAGCTGGGTTTTCAGCCAACAAAATCTGATATATCTCTATTTACTAGAGTCAACACTACTTCTGCTACCTATGTCTTGATTTATGTTGATGATATCATCATCACACACTAATTCAGCTAGGTTTTCAGCCAACAAAATCATATCTCTCTATTTACTAGAGTCAACACTACTTCTACTACCTATGTCCTGATTTATGTCGATGATATCATCATCACAAGTAGCTCAAATACCTATATATCATATTCAATAACTCAATTACACAACAAATTTGCTCTCAAAGATATGGGTGAGCTGCATTATTTCTTAGTATTGAAGTCAAGCACACGACTATAGGGGGTCTAGTGCTGACTCAATCCAAATATGTTCATGATCTATTGGAAAAAGCTGGCATGAGTGGCTGGAGCCATGTTCAACACCTTTGCCCTCCCAGCAAAATTAAAGCGGCTAGAAGTCCAGAATTTGAAGATCTAGGCTTATATCGATCCATTGTTGGAAGCTTGTAGTATGTTACAATCACAAGGCCTAAATTAGCTTATTGTGTAACTGAGTGTGTCAATTCATGCAAAAACCACTTGAGTCTCATTGGAGAGTGGTGAAGAGAATATTAAGATACTTAAGTGGCACAACCACTTTTGGCCTTCACATTCGCAGAGTGCTAAGTTGAAGCTAACAGGCTATAGTGACTCTGATTGGGGTAGTGATCCAGATGACCGCAAGTCTACAAGTGGCTATTATGTGTACTTTGGACCAAATCTCATCTCTTGGGCCTCCGCAAACAACATGCTGTGTCAAGATCAAGTACAGAGGCTTAGTATCAAAGCTTGGTAGCCTTAATTGTAGACATTTCCTGGGTGAAACCTGATGCAAGAGATTTCACAACCATTGGCTCAGTCCCTCAAGTGTATTGTGATAACCTAAGTGCTGTGCTCTTTGCTACAAACCCAGTTTTACATTCTAAGTCTAAGCACTTTGAGTTAGATTTGCATTTTGTAAGAGATCATGTTGCTAAAGGCTTAGTTTGCATTAGTCACATTCCAGCTTCTATCCAAGTAGTTGATGTATTAACCAAGGCTGTAGCTTCATCTTTGTTTGTTGATTTTATAAACAAGCTCAGGATTATTGATGTTCAATCCATGAGCTTGAGGGGGATGTTAGGAGTATAGCTAAATAGAGTTAGTTAGACTGTTAAGAGCCACTTGACATTGTGAGCTGGCATAACAGAATTGGCTTTGATCTATTGTGTGCTAGCACGTGTATATATATACTCGCATCACTCGTGTGATAATTAATGATAATCAATTGCTTGACTCACTCACATTCTCTTATCTTCACCTTATTCTTCTTCTCTCTTGACTCTAGCTTCTGCACCTACAGTATGCTTGTGCACCTCTCATTAGATGAGTATAATAGACTTAATAGGTGTCATACCATCATAATAACTGATACTAATAGCAATTATATGCACAGATCGATACTTTAAAATGGCTAGTATGTCTTGAATATGTCATTGCATGTTTCACAAATACTTTCAGACATTAATCCTAATAACTATAATCTATAAGCTCTTGTTTTAATTTTATTTAATATACCTATATAATTGAAAATTCTATAATAACAATCAAGCAGATAAGTGCAGAATATTATGTTTACAATAATTTACACTAGCATTAAAATTATTGTTTCGTTCCTTTAGTTTAATATTTATATTTTTATGTTAATTTCATAATAATTTAATATGTTATCTTATAGTTCTGTCATATAGGTTTCAAACATTCTTGTATCTATGTAATTATGTCGTATCATTGTATATGCATATGTGATAAAAATACTATTTTAACACTCAAAAGTGTATGTTTAATTGAGACATCCGCTTCATCACGGTTGGATGTGATGACAATCTCAATTTTCTCTACTTATTTATCACATCTAAAGGTGATGAATCACTTATTTTTGGGAGTTAGAATAACAATACTCTTATGTGATAGAGTGTTGTTTTTGTTTCTGAAAATTTGATGGCTATATAATGTGACTGGACGAGATATCTTGACATTCATTTATCCGTCGCGTTAGCATGTAATGTTCAAGCGGTGTTATTGCACTTGGATGTTTGAAATATAATTTTCTTTTTAAAGTTATATCTCATAGTTTTTTAATGTGTATATATAAACTAATTATTTAAATTCTTTTTATATAATTATATATTGCCTATGCTTATAATACCTAAAATGTTGGAATTACTATTTCCCTACGTACCAAATGGAAACTACGCAGTACTCATGATTTGATTCGAATAACATACAGAAGCAGTTCATGTTTATTATGCCACCTTATGCGAGCCGAAGCTCAAAAGAATGATGAACCGTGCATGGACTCAGGTAACAAAAAAAAAAAAAAAATTTGAGCCACGCACAAATCACATCATTGCCGCAATTTGCAGTACACAAAACATCTCAAAAGCACAACATATACCAAAAATACAAACGAGCTTCAGCTAGCTTAGAAAGCTAAGAAGCTGGCGAAGGCGACAGCAACGAGGGCCGAAACCCGAATAGTGGCAGCACCGCTGGGCGGCCACCCGTCATCAGTTGTGGTTAGGCCAATGGGGGCATCGGCCGGGGCGGGTCCAGGAGCGTACATCTCAGTGGGTTCGCTGCCCATGGCCTCGGCAGATGGTGCGGGTGGGGATGAGATATCTGCATCTGGAGAAGAAGAAGGAGCGGGTGCTGAAGCTGAGGCCTTTGGGGATGATGCGGATGGTGCCTTTGCTGGTGATGATGATGATGATTTTGGTGCTGCTGGTGATGAATTGGGGGATTGTGATGGTGCCTGAGCCATAGCCATGCTAGCAATGACCAGGAATACGAGTGCAAGAACAATAGCTTGACGGCCCATTTTTGTAATTTCCTTTTGGGTCTTGGGTTGTTTGGTTCTTGCACGAGGGTGCGTGATTCTGTGTTGTATCTGCAGTTGTTCTCTCTAACGGGTTAGAGAAAAGACACTGCAGGTTAACGGAAGAATGGGGAACAAGGTTTGCACGGAGGAAGGCAATTTATAGGTAAACTTAAGTTTGGGGGTGTGAGAGAAGTTAGGGGGAACATGTGGAGGAGATTAGATGGAGCAGAAAGAAAGGGTTTTGAAATTTAGGGTCAGATGAATCGATGGATGTGGGTGACTTGCGAGTGATCATGGGAGGGGAAAAAATGGAGAAAACACGCAGACAGGCAAAAGAGAGAGATTCAATATTGACCTCTTTCAATTGGGTGCCTTATTTGGCGCGAGTCAACCGGGAGAAGGGATTTTTTTTTTTCAGCTTTTTTTTGACATAACATAAGTGAGACATATTGGAATGACGAGTTTTTTTTTTAATTTTATTATGTTAACATCATATTAAAACAACCAAATTATAGCATCTTCTCCTATAAAGTGTTTAATTTGAATACACATTCAGCAGAAAATAATTTCACAAAAACATGTTCATGTGGCATTATATCAATAAAAGTATTTAACTCAATTATTTTTTAACTAAAAATTCTTATAAATAAAAGTATATGACTATTATTAGTGCATAAAAATTAAATTTAATAAGAATATATTATTTTATTTTAATATTAAAACACTAAAATGTCACATCCATTTTCATAAAATGCTTTGTGTGGAGTAATTTTTATTCTTTTAGATGATTTGAATATTTTATTCATTTGATTATTGAATTAATTTCCGTAATAGTAGATAATTAAAAGTAAATCAATTGATCAAGTGGTTAAATCTCGGACATTAATTTTTTTTGAATAAGACTGTGAATTAGTAACGTCAATTTTAAAAATATCAAAAGCTAATATTATATTTTAATAAATGAAAATTATTATTATTATTATTATTATTATTATTATTTGGTAATACAAGGGGGCCGAAGCCCAATAAATGGAAATTATTTATATTATTAAAGATGTATGTATATAATAATAATAATAATAATAAGAATAATAATAATAATAATATAACAGATGTTATTAAAGATATATGTATATAATAATATAGTGATAATATTTACTAATATTTTAATGAATAAAGTTACGATAAGGAAAAGTTTTGAAAAGGAAAAAAAAAACGTTATTAGGCGTGCAAGCACCTTACATAATTTCCTTGATGGCCAAAATTTGGACATCTATGAAGAGTGGAAGGAGTTGGTCTTCATGGCTGAGATCAGACAACGTAAGAAGAAGTAAGAAAAATAAAAATAAAAATGAAAAGAACTAAAACAGAAGGTGGCATAGGAAAAGAGAGAAGAAGGGAAAAAGAAAAGGCGATTGCTACCGTGCCTGGTGGAATTTTGAGGGTAACTTACCCGATCAAATGCGTCAGGCGGTTGTTGGTGGAGAAGGGGGTGTAGGTCCTGCCCACTCATCCCTTCGGGCTATTAACGGTCTCACCGCACAATGTTTTCATTTTTTAGGGTCTAACCCCCACCCATTATTCAATTCCTTTTTTAACCCCCGTGTCTCCATCCTTGTTCATAAGATACAGTTGCAACAGATACAAAAATATATACGCAAACACTTTCCGCTTTTTACCGTTGTAACATCTACTCTTGCCCCCTTTCACTATTTCATCTGAAACCCTTGTGTTTCTTCCCCATCGAAGCCGCAACTTCAAGCTTGAACATACCATTTGGGGTTCGATTGTGAATTAGCTCTTTGAACAAATTTTACCCTTCTTTTGTTGTGTGTTCGTATGCCGCATTCACATGTTTTCTGACATGGTTGTAGGTTCGATTGTTTAGTTATTGGCAGAACTCTCCTCTTTTATCTTGGCCAACTTTGCCATATATCATGTGTATACAATATCCCGAACTGCCGACAATGTCATATATTAATACTTTCGTAATGTCGTTGTAAGAACCCCTTTATTCATTTTTTCTTAGCATGCGAAAAACTCTCTGTTACGGGCTGTATATGCAGGCCCAAGGAGCAATCCATTATCTAGGTTTGCCTAAAATCAGAGGCCCAAAATCATAGTCCAAAGGGGTTAGCGAAAATAAGGGCCAAGAGCCCAAAGCCGTAAGCAGGAGAGATGACACCCAAGACAGGTTCCATGCCCTCCGAGCTTGCCTGGCACATGGTGGGAATTTGGCCTCGTCCCCCCATGAAGGCCACGTAACCCACGATCTTCCAAACACCCATGCACACTAACCACATCCCGAAATATGGGGAAAGTGGTAACAGGGATAATGGCTTCCTATTTAATGGGTATCTAAAGGTGAAATAGGTATGCATTCAATCCCTAATACACTGCAATCTAAAACCCATGATGATACCTTCGGTGGAGTCCCTGGGTACCCCATCTACCATCTCAATTTACATCAAGTCCAACCTAGGAAAGGAGAAAGCTTGATTGTAACGCTATCATCTCCCCAAGTAACTTCTTGCTATACTCCTACGTTACATTGGCATCATTGCCGGGACATGATTGTTTTTCATCCTTTCCTAACAATTAGAAATGCATGTGGCAAGATAGCCACCCAAACCACCATTTCAGCCAGAACACCACTAGAGAATTCAAGCCCATACCCAGGAACCTAGTAAAGCCTCAAGGGCATCACAGCTGGTAGGACGACCTTTCGAACTTGCAATGATGGACATTTTTCACATGATGCGTGATCAGGCTATTCGTATGCAGGCATTAGAAAATGAGTTCGAGAGGAGGAGACACGATGATGATAGATTGGCCTAGGAACGAGCTAGAGCCCTGGGGCCAAAGGCATGTCTCTGACGTGAAGAGGAATGAGCAAGAAGGCTCGAGGCGCTCCTCAAAGCCCTCGAGGAGACCATGTGCACAGACTATGCAGGAAGCCGCTCATGAGAGGAGTAGTCGCCCCTGAGAAGGTGTAGGAGGGATGACGGAGTGCATGGAGAGAGCAATAGGAGCCATCCCTCTAACAGCCAACATCGTGACGGCAACAAACCAAGTCGGACCAATGAGGGAGCTCCTGGGATTGAGGCAACAACAGGGAAAACCACATTGATTGGAAAACCATGAATGAGGCTAGAGAAAATGAAGACATGAAGTCATCGTTCTCCGACGATATCATGAGGTATGCCCTTCCACCCCTTTAAACCCCAAGTGACATCAAGCTATATGATGGCACCACGGATCCCTAGAACCATCTGGATGTCTTTTGGTTGCGCATGTACCTAGATTGCACCCCGGATCACATAAGATGCAAGACCTTCCCTGTCACTTTGGAGAAATCAACCCTCAAGTGGTTTAATTGACTCGCTGTGCTTCATTCACAAGTTCCTCGACTTGGCCAATAAGTTCTTGGCTTAGTTTTTGCTAGTCAAAGAGGCCCAAGTTGATAACCAATCTTATGGGGTTCAAACAGGTGGAGATAAAAGGCTCCATGAATACGTGGACCGATTCAACAAGGCTACATTGGAGATAGCAACCTTAGAACCACAAACGGCACTAGTAGCCTTCATTAAGGGACTCAAATTGGAAGCCTTTGCACAGTCATTATAAAAAATGGAGCCAAGGAGTATAGAGGAACTGCGTGAAAGGCAAAAAAATACATAAACATGGAAAAGGTGATGTTAGCCAAGTCAGAAAGCGAGCGGAAAAGGAGGAGTAGCCCCAAGAGAGAAGAAAGGCCTTCGAGGAAAGAACACGAGAGAGCGAAATATATAAGGAAATACATAATACAGAACACCTTAAAAGACCAAGACCAAGACCAATCAGAGAAACGGTGAACACAAACAAATCGAGTACCTGCGACTTCCATGATAGTTTTGAACATAGGATGAAAGATTGCAAAGATCTCCGAAATGCTGTAGAAGAGCTCATCAAAGCAGGAAAGCTAGCAAAATATGTGGCCAAAGGAACCCTAGGAGGAGAAGACAGTGCCCAAGTAGGAAAGAGGAGAACAAAATCAGAAATTCAGAAGCGGAGGCAGATGATGTAACACCTTCCTAACTACTCTATATTACTCAAGCATTAGCATCGTAATTAGGAGAGTATTACTCCCTGATTATATTATAGGCTAGTAGAGAGATATAAATAAATAAAATACAATAAAATAAAAACATAAGGTAAAGCAACCACCAAAGTTCCACTATATACATATATTTTGTAAACAAATATCTTGACACATGCCCAACCAGGAGATAAGTTAGTACACCTACAATACCACATAGGGATTTTTATCCAAAAGACCTATCGGTAACATAAAGCCTAGCCTACTCACATTAAGATCCAGCAAAAATTGTATACACATAGAAATGGATCTTATAACCTCAAATGAGAATCAGCAGGCTGGCACGTCTTATCACTATACTACAACTACATACAAGTCAAAAGTCCCTATAGATCTAGCATCCTCCTAGGCGAAACCGTTGGCCATCGGGATGATGGCTTTACCTCCACCGGCGTCGGACCCTCTAATGGGTCTGAAGTGAGGAGGAGGATGAAGAAGGTCCATCTCCAGGGGGGGCATAGGTGGTGGCAGGAGGTATGAACACAGCTGGGTGTGTCATGTGAAGGGGCACACCATCAAAAGGGAAACCTGGTCGAACTCTGAGTGAAAATAGAGCTACTAAAAGAACGGGTGAAGAAAATATACGCTCGGATGGGAATACACTACCACATACAGTGAATCCAACTCTGCGTCATAATGCCACCTCCACTGAGGCGAATCAAGAAAGAAGATCACGGTCAACATCTGTGGATCTGAGCACAATACAACATACATGCACATAGGGATGAGAATATTATAAAATTCTCAGGAGGTATCCCGTTAGCATAGACAGGCCTAATTAATGAGGTTATTCATGTGAGTGGTATTATATTATGTCCCATGCAAAATGCTGATAGAATTAGCAATAATAATCATACATATTATCTTATAAATAACCAACTCAATTTCATATCGTTACCTTTTTTCTTTCATGTAGGGAAGGCTTGATTTCACATTGAGCAACATCTCCAGTGGATAGTTTTATAAAGGACAATAGACCTAGGACATGAGCTCATTCATATTCGTGATCATTGGACTTCATTTTTTTCCATTTCCGAATCACACACAGTTCTATTCCTAGCCGATACGCCTACCGACTCATACAATTCTTAGGGAAGTCCTTACTTTTGCCTTCCCTCTTTAACTCATATAAGCCTTGTTTCTGTTTTCCCCAAATGTTAAAACATGCCTAGTTAGAAGTTATAGATTCTCTTTTGTCATGCCACGTATCATGTATTTCTCTTTTTACAAGGCATAGCATACATCACTTGTAGGCATTCAATCACATTAGGGTCTCATTTATATCTCATAAACAACTCTTTAAAGTAACTAACATGCATGAATATAATTATACCCGGACTAAGTGTCATTTTATCATCATTTTAGTGCATTTCTACCATTTCAGCACTTGGGCTGATTCACTATGCTAGTAGTAGCATTTTATTTCTATATCAAATGGCCAATTCATATGCCACAAAAATTCTCCATGACACTTCAATATGTCTAGAATATTCTGTAAAAATTTCAGGACAAGTAGAGCTCTCTAGCTACTTCAGTAAATTGCACAAATTTAGTGGTCAGGCACCACAAATTCACAGACCAGACCTGAATTCTCAGAATTTTTAACCCTAGCAAATGATTGAATTAGTGCACAATAAAATTCACAGTGATACTTCAATATGTTAATAACTTCAGGTAATAATTTCAAGGGTTCATTCAATCATTTGCTATGATAATAAAATCGGACAACTTTATTGCTTCAGTTTCAACAACCAAGGCAGCATCAAGTCACAATTCGGTTCTTGATTTTTTGAGGTAGTAAACTTTAAGGTTAACACCCAAGAAAATTTATACCATTAGTTTAAGATGTCAATTACAACATATAATTTTTTTAGTCATGAAATCACCCAAAAATATATCATAAAATTCGTGGATAATTTCTGCTTCAGGACAGCTGAAATCCGCAGCCTAGTCCATATTTCCTTTAGTGAAAACCCCTTTTAACACCATCCAAACCCACCACCACAATTCACACATCAATAACAATATATCATCAACCAAATACAATCAAAATTTCGAAATAAAACCAGGCAGAACAGGTTAACAAAAATTTCAAGAGAAAGGACTATAGAAAACCCTACTCTTGAAGGCTAGTCTATCTTTGTCTCTAGCTTGCTTCAAGATGAGAGTCCTCCACTCTAAGACTCCCAAAACACCTTCAAACCCTCCTCTGACCAGTGATGGATGAGGTGAATATGATGAGGTTTGGAAATTCTAATCGGTTGTATTGGTAGAGATTGAAGTGTAGATCAATTTTAGTGAAGGAAGGTTTAGGTTTTGATGGCTCTAAGCTAGGGTTTATGGAATTTGAAAGCCAACTCAAGCTCTTGGCTATGGAGGAACCAGCTGCTTCTCTCTCCTGGAATGGCCGAATGGTTTGGCTTCTTGGAGAAGCTTTGGGTTATGTTTATCTTATAAGTAATGATGTCATAATGTTATGTAATAGTCTAGGATAGTTTCTAATCTTTAAAGATAAAAAGGATGGCTATGATTCAATTTTAAATTTCAAAATTGAATCTTACCCATTCATGTAATGTAAAAAGATAAGGTTAATCATTTTGTAAAGGTTAAATTAGCTTTTGGTGTTAGAAATCGCACACGAAATTTTAACGGGTAGAATACCATACGGATAATCCAATATTACCCGAAAGTAATTCTAAGTATGAAATTTTCATTTCTAAGTATTTCTAACCTCATTCCCATATTTTCCAAATTTCGGCACCTCCGGGTCCCTAATCTAGGGTTTCGGCTGTCAGCCTTGGCCGTAAAATACTATTCACATTTTTTTTTATAGAATCATTGAATCACTCTCATCATTTCTACATTATTGGATTTTTAAAATTCCAACTAATAAAAGCTTATATATATATATATATATATATATATATATATATATATATATATATATATATCTTGGATGTTACAGATGAGCCCTAAAATGACAACCAAACAAAGGTGGTGACCAAGACAACACACATCATAGCGGGTGGCTTTGCCAAAGGCAAATATTCGAAGTTGGCTCGCAAGATGGCATTAAAGGAGGTCATGAGAGTAGATTCTAGCTCAGAAGATAGGCAAATCAGAAAAAACCATCTCTCGATCTAGTGTTCTCCAAGAAAGACAACCTAGGGATCATCCTAGGACATAATGACCTAATGGTGATCTCTGGAATAATGCTAAATGTGGATGTCAAGTGAATTCTAGTAGATCAACGGAGTTCGGCGGGCCTAATGTTTAAGCCAGCATTTGAGAAACTAGGTATGATAGATTTTGATCTACATGCCTAATTGGATGAGCTGGTAAAATTCTGGAGCCATAGCAAAGCTAAAAGGGTTTGTCACACTTTGCGTCACCATAGGTGCCAAGCCTGACACAAAGATGGTGCTCTTGATTTCCTTGTTATGAATTGCCCTCGTATACAACGCAATCATCAAGTACCAAATGATAAACAAGCTTGGAGCGGAGTGTTAACACCCCACTTGGTGATGAAATTCCCTTACGAAGAAAGTAAAGTGATCACTGTCACGGGTAGCCAAATTGTGGCTAGGCAATGCTACAATGCCAACCTTGAAGTAGGATCACGAAAGAAAAAAGGACAAGATGAAACTAAGCACGTGATGATGGTAAAATTAGATATGAGAAGTCAAAAAACCCATAACAAGCTTGAACCAAAGGCGAGTTAGAGGAGATTTAATAAAATGACTCGGGCATGACCACCAAGATTAATAAGCACCTTCTATTCCCGACAAAGGAAAATTAGTCGAGTTTTTGAAAGCAAATGCAAACCTTTTTACATGGTTGGCGAGACATGCTAGGATAAGCACGGATATCATGAAGCATCATTCCTTTTCCCTAGCTTTAAGTCGATAACACAGAAGAGAAGACGTATGTTGAAGGAAAAATCCAAAGTTGTCATCGACAGGACTTCCTGAGCTCTTTAAAGCTGGATTTATCAAGGAGGTTTTTTACCCAACATGGTTGTCAAATGTTGGGCTAGTCCGAAAGCCAACGGAAAGCTTCGTATGTGCATGGACTACATGGACATGAACAAGGCATGTCCAAACGACCTATACCCACTACCCAGCATAGATAGCCTCGTCGATTCCACCTTCGGGTTTTAGTTCCTGAGCTTCATGGATGCATATTTAGGATATAACCAATACCCATGAACCAGGAGGATAAGGAGAAAATGACGTTTATTACGCTAAGGGCTAACTATTGTTATAAGATCATGCTTTTAGGCTCAGAATGGGTCCACCTACTAGAGGTTGATGAATAGGGTATTCCTGAGAGCATCTTGGAAGCGGAATGGAGGTATATATCGATGACATGCTGGTTAGGACAAGGTAAGCTTGAAGCATTATCACTGATCTTGAAAAGATATTTCGGAGTATTGGGCTCACAGGATGAGGCTAAACCCATCGAAGTGCGCCTTTGCGGTTGATGCAAAAAATTCCTCGGGTTTATGGTCACACAGAGGAATCAAGGCCAACCTAGATAAGTCAGAGCCATAATAGAAATGAAGAGCCTTCCTGTGTGAAGGAAGTCCAGAAGCTTGCTAGAAGGCTAGCATCAATTTAGATTTCTCTCCCTCTCAGCTAAAATGTCTTCCCTCTCTTCGACTTGCTTAAGAAAGGGAAAAGCTTTGAATAGATGGAACAATATCAACAAGTCTTCCAAGGCTTCAAACAATACCTCGCTAGCCCTCTGACCTTATCCAAGCTAGAAGAAGGAGAGGTACTCATCCTGTATTTTTCAATTGGTGACACTGCTATAAGAACGGCACTAAGTCAGAGAAGAAGTATGAAGTCAAAAGCCAGTGTATTTCACAAGCAAAGCCCTCATGGGTCCGAGATTAAGCACCAAAAGCTAGAGAAGATTGCCTTCTTCTTGTGCTCACAACCTAGAGATTGAGGTAGCGTTTTCAGGTCCATAGCATCTTAGTGAGAAAACCAGCCCATCAACAGATACTTCAAAAGCCGGATCTCATAGGACGGATGATAAGCTAAGTGTAGAGCTTTTAGAATTCGACATTCGATATGAACCAAGAACGCCATCAAAGCCCAGGTCCTGGCAGACTTCATTAGGGAGTTCGTAGCTGACAAGGAACATGACCCCACAATATGGACTTTGTATGCAGATGGCTCATCTAACCTTAGAGGAAGTGGAGCCAGGGTGATGCCTGGAAAGAAACGATGATGTCTGTATGAAAATGTCGGTAAATTTTGACTTCGCTACCTGAGCAACAGAATGAGTAGAAACCATCATTGTTGGGTTAAATTTGGCAAAGGGTATGGGCATAAAGGAGTCGGTGGTTTGCAATAACTCCAATCGTAACCTCCAAATTGAAGGAACATACATGGCTCGAGATCCGATGTTGAAGTTGTATTTGGAAAAAGATGAAAAGTTTGTCCTAGGACTTCGATAAGATTGGAGTGAAACACATACCTCGAGAAGAAAATGTTAGATCAGATATTTTGTCAAAGCTAGCAAGCACCAAGCCTGAAGGCAACAACAAGAGCCTTATACTCGAGACGCTTTGGCAGCCAATTATCACTCATGATAATGAGGTTTAATCGGTGGAGACGGTTCCGACTGGATGCAAGGATCTTAGAGTATCTCAACTGGGAACCTTGCAAAGCGATTCGAAGGAAACCCGAAAAGTGGTTTATCAAGATCTCTATTACACCATAGTGAATGGCCAGTTGTACAAGAAAGGGCTATCCCAACCACTGTTGAAATGGTTGAACAAAGAACAGCAGAGTACGTCCTTTGGGAAATCCATGAGGGATAGTAGCAATCACCCCGAGGTCGGTCATTTACATTGAAGGTTCTCCAAGCGGGTATTATTGGCCTTCCTTGACTCGTGATGCAGCCAAGTTCATAAAAACATGTTAGAAGTGCCAGGAGCACTCCCATTTTCATATAGCACCGACTCTGCTCGGACCTTTCCTCTTGCTCTGGGACAAGTCAAATCCGTGTAGTGAAGGTCGATTACTTCACAAAGTGGATCAAGGTGGAACCCCTCTCTACTATAAGGTAGCCTAATGCAAGAAATTTGTTTGGAAAAACATCATCACGAGGTTTGGTATTCCGAAGTCCATAATCACAGATAACGGAACAGTTTTTAGATTGGAAATTTAGACAACTATTAGGAGACCTAAAGGTATCTTAGCATTTAACATCGGTCGATTATCCTTAGGCCAACAGGCAAGTTGAGCCCGCCAACAAAGTCATCTTACAAGGGTTGAAGAAAAGACTCGACAAAGCAAAGGGCGCATGGGCAGATGAGCTAGGAAGTGTTCTCCAGGCCCATAACACAACACCGCACACCTCAACCTAATAAACACTATTTAGGCTGGTCTATGGACAAATGTTGTTATACTAGTGGAGATTGGGGAATCAAGTCCTTGACTGATAGGCTACTAAGAAGAAGAAACAAATTACAAAGAAGAGAAGAACTCGATCTAGTTGAAGGGATACAAGAAGAAGCCAACCTCCAGGAAGAAAGCTGAAAAGAAGAATTGCAAGAAGATATAATGAGGGTGTAATCCCAAGGCAATTCAACCAAGGTGACCTTGTCCTTCAACAAGCCAACATCGGACCACCCACACCTAGACGGGAAGCTTGCTACAACTGGGAGGGCCCCTTCGCATTCCAGAAGTGTTAGGCAATGAGCTTACAAGCTTGTAACCTTAGAAGGAAAAGATCCCAATCGTGGAATACCGCCAACCTTAGAAGATTTTGTGTAAACATTCATTGTACAAATAGCGTGGAAGCCTGGTACTCTTTTTCCTACCTCAGGTTTTCAGAGAGGGTTTAAGAGGCGACCGAAGTGCATCCTGGGTAGGCAAAAAGTCACCTGGTTTGATTCTTCATCAATAGAATTCACATTCATTCACTTATTTAAAAGATTTACTAGTTTAGAATTAGGGCAAAATTGTTTTAAAGGCAGATGTTGTAACCACATTTACTATTTAAGCTTGATAAATTAAAAACCTATGAGAACTAACCAAGGAAATTAAATTGGGTCCAAATTATCCTAGATCGGAGGTCTTAACCCATAGATAATTGTAACCTATTTGAATGATAAAGCCAAGTAAAAGCTGATGAAAGGGAGGCCATAGCCACATCTCCAGTTTAAATCAATGTAGATTACAAAGCCTAAAGAAAACTAATTCTAGGCGAATAAGTTGGGTACTAATAATTTAATGATAGAAGCCAATTGATTATTTAAACTTGTTAGATTCTTCAAACCTGTGGAAAATTAATCCAAGGTAATAAAACTGGTAGAAATTATCTAAGATAAAAGGAATTAACCTTGGAGATAACCCTAACTCGTTATACCTGTCAAACCTATAGAAACTTAATTCGAGGTAATCAAATCAAAGCCGGTATAGTGTAAGAGCATATTCACATGGCAAATTCAAACAATATTTACAAGGGCAAATTCAAAGCCGCTCAAAGAAATTGACCTATAAAAGATAAGAGCATCTAAATGCACAAGTATTCAAGGACAGGGAATTCAAAAAGCCAATTCATGGCACTATATCTGAACTACACGACCTGGAGGCCCAGAGGAAACTAAAAACTATGAGATCGGGTGGGGCTGGTTCTTCTTCCTGGCAAATCCATAATCTAGTAATCCTGGACCATGCGGAATATCCTGACTTGCGAGAAATCCACATCAGACACAATACCTTGACTTGGGCTAGTGTGTTATCAAAGATCTCTCGAGAGCTTTTCTCCTAATCAGTAATGGTCTCAGCATTAGAGCTTTGAGGTTAGAAACCTCCTTAGTGAGCCCCTCCTTATCTTTCTTAAGCAAAGTTATGGAGGATGCCATAAATCCTTTTCATTTTGCAAGGCAGCAACTTTAAGCTTTAGCTTAGCCAGTTCCTTCTCTGAAGCTTCAATCATGGAAAAGAGGTCCTTATTGTCACTAATATACTCATTCATGGACTCCTTGATGTTTTCCAAATGTTCCTTCTTGCTTTCAAGTTCCGAATGGAAGGCATCTCTCTTTCTCGACCTTTAATAGCTCGGATGACAAATCTTCGCCTCGACATAGAAGTGCAACTGCGCGAAGAAGGAAATGTTGGCCCCAATAAATTAGTTCTAGAGGGAAGAAATCTGGAGTTGATGATGCGTTCCTTCAAAGAATATATACTCGTCGACAAACTCAGAGAAAGGGAAATCATCTGAAAATAGGGGGCTCTTTACCCATTTCCTCGCTGGCATTTCCTTCTCGATGTCAGAACTAGAACCGATTGTCTTCATGTTCAGGGAAGAAGTGGATCCCTGACCTAAGGGGCTTTTTCCTTTCTCTAAGGATGAAGTGTCAACCTCTTACTTCAACCTCTTTGAATAAGGCTGACCAACTCAATAGATAAAGAAGTAGAGGAACCTGAAGTATCTTGACTTTGGGCAAGAAGCTCCCCGCATTCCTCTCTAGCACTTTGGACTGAGAGCTCGGACTCGGAATGCAAGGCCATTTCACCTAAAAAATAAAAAAAAAACATATCAGCTCATAAGAATATTCATGAAGAAAACAAAGATTTAAAGCGGGATATCGGACCTTGGTAAACCTTAACGGCCTTAGGGGGAATGAAAAATTTTCTTCAAACTTAGAGGTTTCGACTTCTAAGACTCCAAGAAAAAGTTTACTATCAAATGTTAGATCAGATTGAGGGAGTCCTCGGATATCTTCGGAGAACAGGGAGCAAGAGTCCAAAAATAAGGGAATTCAAAACCCTGGAACCGGCCCACAAAAAGGGCTGATGATGAGGAACACCCTTGACCTTGAAGTAAAATTCCTTGAAATGATGAAGAGACGCTTCATAAGCCTCAAAGACTTTCTTATTCACGCAGCCTTGGAAGGAAATCTAAGAACCATTAGATGGCTTGGTGAAGATGAATAGATAAATAAAGACCCTGGAAGAGGCAGGATCTCAAGGAAATAGCATACAATCTCAAAACCAGGATAATCATCCAGCTATTTGGATAAGTTGTAAGGGAGCAGCATTGATTTCTCGAAGTATGTTTACTTGGAAGTTGGAAAATGGAACTCGTACATCCAATCTTTGAGCAGGATGTTGTACATCCAAATATATTGGAAGTTATCCTCCCTAGGATGGGTACACACTTTCTCGTCAAAACGCAGCCTCTAAGGAGTATCTGGATTCATTGGCAGAATCGAGCATATTTGAGTATGATGCCAGAACTTAGTAAGGTACTCCTAGTCCACTAGAGATGGTGTTCTGAGAACCTTATCTGAAAAATGATGTAAGTAATCATCAGCAGGATGGGAGGTCGAAGAATTTTAGGAACTCTGACATCACGCTTCCATGACCTACAATCGGGAAACCACCACGTCTAAAGCTGGAAACCAAAAGAAATAAAATAGGCAAATGTAAAGACAAACACCCTATGGTAGTTCCCAGTGTAAACCCAAGGTGGCACAGGACGGATAGCCACAAAGCCCCACCACTAACGGCTAATGCGTAACAAATATTTATTATGGGACGGTGGCACCATTAGAAACAACCCGTTCATAGAGCAAGCCATGGTGGTGCCGCCCTGGGAACGCGCCAATGCCATCGTAGATGAAGAAAATCATCTGCGGAGGCATTTGAAGCAAACGAACCCTTTAACCTCCCACCAAGATCAGATAAAGCCCAAGAAAATACAAAGAGCAAGAAGAAAATAACAAGGGATGTAGGGAAAACTTGTGAGGGAAAAAATCAAGAACCTCCCAATGCTTGGATAGGAGAAAATCCAAGGAGCAACAGTGAAGAAGAAGCGGTGTGAATAGGCTGGGAGAGGAGAACTAGAAGGAAATAAGAAGAAGAATGGAGACGAAGTGGTGCAAAAATAAGAGATATTAAAATAGGGGTAGTTGTATCCTTTCTTTATGCCTGATGGGCAGAATAGGAAAACAACATCACCCTTATTTATTACGTCGTCTGGAATAACGTGCCCCATACGGGTGTCGATGGTGTTCGAGCGACGGACGTTTGATGCGACCTGAGCTCAAAAGGCATCAGAAGATCTTTGAAACATGCAAATGCTCCACCACGGAGCTTGATGGCTGAAGAAGTGTTCATAATGGGACAAAAGCAAAGCTCAGGATCAACGGAATCTTTATCATAGATAGTGAACAAAAGAACAAATAAGGTTACACTAGGGTTCAGCAAAAGCCTTTTTGAACTCGTGCCTAGTTAAAATAACCGAGCCCCAAGTTAGGGCACTGTTATGGGCTATATATGAGGCCCAATAAGCAATCAATTATTTGGGTTCACCTAAAATCAGAAGCCCAAAATCATAGTCCAAAGAGGTTAGTGAAAATAAAGGCCAAGAGCCCAAAGCTAAGCCAGAGGGATGACACCCAAGAGGGTTCCATGCCCTCTGAGCTCTGGCACGCGGCTGGAATCCATTCTTGACCCCCCATGAAGGCCACGTAACCCACGATCTTCCAAACACCCAAGCACACTAACCATATCCCGAAATATGGGGAAAGTGGTAACAAGTATAATGGCTTCCTATTTAACGAGTATCTGAAGGTGAAATAGGTATGCATTCAATCCCTAATACACTACAATCTAAAACCTACGCTGATACTTCGTTGGAGTCTTTGCAGGTACCCCATCTCCCATCTCAATTTACATCAAGTCCAACCTAGGAAAGGAGAAAGCTTGATTGTGATGCTATCATCTCCCTAGGTAACCTCTTGCTATACTCCTACATTACACTATCCCTTTGTAGCATGGACATGCCAATAATAGTAGAGTCTATTTTCTTTAGCTGTTTTTTGTATTGGTTAGTATCTTCGGTAGGATAGTACTTGGAATGGTTTATGTTTCTTGAAAATCTAACTATAGATAACCCTTACATAAACAAGTCCACATTGTGTGATGTTGTATTGGACTGATTTTGTTCAAAGGACTAATTATTGTGGACAATTGACTCTTTAAGATATTTTAATTAAGTTGAAAAATAAATCATGATTCCTAATGGTGCTGTCTTTTGAGCCTCAATGAACGCTTATTTAGTGTAGACTTATGGTAGCTTTGATTGCATTAATCCGCTCGTAGAACATTAAGGAGTGGTGTAACACCCTAACTTTTAACATAATATGGTTAACTTTTAGTTATTATACCTTTGTCTTAGAATTTAATTTATTTTTCTTTAAAATACAAGTAATAAAAATATGGTTAGTGTTTTTTTTTTAACTTTAAAACCAAAACACGTGCCATGTGTGCACATAAATATGGGTATTACACACATAAATAATAGCAATTATATAAACTTCATGGTAATATATATGTATTAACCATAGCATAGCATGACACAAACTGGGATAACATATCATAACCATAACATAATAGTGATGTCCCATAAATATAAATGACATCCTAAGATATTAAGCTCACCGATAAAGGTTAAGCATACAATAGTCCAAAAACTAAACATAATTATAGTATAACTAAACCAGTCATAGGTACATATCTATCAAAAGACTAAGCTACAGATACGTATAAGGGATATGACAACCCTAAAGCTATTGTACAAAGGAGAGCTATCTCCATGCTTTCGTTGTGACTCTCTGATCTAGTTCATAGCACAAATTCCACGTCCACGTCTTAAGAAAGACCACGAATAATGACACTATCCTCATACTCTAGGGATGAGAAACTTATTCAAGATTCTCAGGAAGGCTTCTAGACTCTAACACAAGTGTCATTGTCACCATCCCAGCCACTTTGGTTTTCATTATGAAAGAGATGTACATGCATAAGGTTTAATTTTAAACTTCTCAAAGCTATTTATCCAAAGTGGGTGTCTTTAGTATGGGTCTTAACGTCATGAATACAACAAATATCTCATGTATGCATGTTAATGCCTCAAAGTATATAAGTAACACATGTAAATAACATAAGCATACTCACAACACGAGTTTGTAACATTCAAATCTAAACCACAACATAAGGCTAAGTATATAAGCATGATACAAGCTAAAAGACTAAAGCCACCTAGCACATAAAACATATGATTAAGCAAACCAATAGAGCAATAACATAACATATATCTTTACTTTACTTTCTTAGGTGACTTGACATTCAAATTATGTAATGTCATTGAGTGACAAGTAAATGAATACATGACAGGACAAGCATGATGAGTCATATAACATTTAACATGCATTGGAAGTTAAGAGAATCCATGATACTTTACTTTCTTATAGTTGAACTCTCAAATTCTTTTATTAATAACCACCCTCTTACATAACAATCCTAAACCAACCATCTTACTTCTCACGATTTTACAATAACCACCAAAACTTTACCTCACCAATTTCCTAGGATAAGTTCAACCTAGCTAACCATTGTTAGATTTAATATGGCGTAGTAGAAGGGGAAAACATCACTTTCTTGCTTTAACTTAACTTTCTTATCATGAGCATGAAGCATAAATTGAGACCTCATGAAAGTACTATGAGGCGTAGTCTATATTGTAAGAGATCTTGTCAGTCATTATGAGACATTAAGCATGCACACGATGATCCAATATAATAGTACTAGGCAAATGCGCATTTATCACAATTTATCATCAATTCTCAATAAAGCTAGACATGCTCATATACTTCACATAAATTTTCTTTTAGTCTACAAATTTGATGAAAATTTGACAGAGAACGGTTAGGAATGAAGTTTTCCCTAAATTTGCTTCCTATCATTTAATATATGAATCATGCATCTCATTCATCCACAACATGCTATGATTATTATTTCATTGATCACATAAGCATGCACTTCGTATTTGCATATATTCATAAGCATATCTTCATGAATATCTCATTGAAATGTAAATATGCTTCCCAGTTGCTAGAAATCAAGGGACCGAACTAAGCTAATGCACATGACATACTTAATAGGATAATAATAATAATAATAATAATAATAATAATAATCATTAATTTCATAATCTAAGGTTTTAAGCATGCATAGTCATCAATTCATAGTTTCATATAATCATTCAAGTCATTCAAATTCCAAACAATTCTCACAAGTATAATCCACATACTATACCAATCACATAATTATTAATAAGTCATTAATATTTATACTTTAGCCCCAAAAAGGGTTCAAATAGAAATTTCTATAAGCATGTGGGTCAAAATGTAAATTTCTCATTTCAACAATTTTCTCAAAATTAATGATTCTCAACACTTTCAAGAGACCCAACATCACTTAGATATCATTTTTAAACATCATAAAAACCATTTTGGGCCATTGACCAAATTATTAGACTTTAGGGGTTAAAATGCAAACTTCCGCTTTCTGATGCTTAGTGAGTGTCAACACTTCTAAAAATCATTCTTAACATCATAAATAAAATTTTGAACACATGAACACATCTAAAATTATTATTGACTTTAATTAAACTCATTTAGCCAAAATTCACATACTTGAGAAGTTCAAAGTGTAACTTTTCACATTTGCAAAACTATACAAACCTAATACTTGTAAGTAACCTTTTAGACACATAGGATGCTAAAAATAACTTTGGCAATAATTATTAATATTTAAACACCTAAAATAGTGGCAAACAACAAGTAACAGTGGTAAAAATTGAAAATATGAAAAGCTTTAAAAATTATATTTTTACCCCATTTCTAGTTACTAGTTTCTTTCAAAAAGTATTCTAAGACACTTAAGAAATCATTTTGGCATCTAGAGAATTAATTTTTGACATTAAAATAGTGGCTAACCCAAAATTACATTCTTGGGGGTCCTATTTGTTCAAAAATCACATTTTTGCTTCTTATTGATTTCTAACTCTTTCAAAAATTCCTTTGAACACTTTAGACACAAGATGCAAGTTTTAAACAAAATAAAACCAACCCAAACTCCCATATATATGCTTGGCCAAAAATCATATATACATGTGTGTCCATATTCAAAAATTCCATTTAAGATAGTGAAAGGCAAGTCTTGAGTAATAGAGATACAAGGTGATGACTAGAAGCATAAATATGCAATGCTTGCTCATTTTATCCATTAGAAATATAAAGTGATGACTTGAAATATAAATATGCAATGCTCTTTCATTTTAAGCCACTAGAAATATAAGGTGATGACTAGAAACATAAATATAGCAATGCTTGTTCATTTTTAAGCCATTAAAAACATAAAGTGATGACATGAAACATAAATATGTAATGCAGCATTTTTAAGCCATTAGAAATATAAAGTGATGACTTGAAACATAATTATGCAATGCAAGTTCATTTTTAAGGCACTTAAACATAAAATTAAAGCCTCAAGAACCCAAGACATCAAAAAGGTGGAATTTAATGTAGGTTGGAAAGTGCACAAGAAAGCGGGTTGAATTATGCTTTAACTTTTCTTTCTTTTTAAGATTTTGAAAAGCTTAAATAGAAACTATTAAGTATGAACTTGAAATGCAACGAAAATAGCATCAGTAAGTGTCAGAAAGTAACTTTTTGAACTAAACAGAATGTAAGAAATGGAAGATTAAATATGTTCTTCAGAAGAATAAATACAATAAGGACAAAACAAAATATAAAGGAGATTCAAGGAAGAGAGAATACTACATAAGAGTTTTTATATTGGTTTAGTCAACCTTACATCCAGTTCTCAACAACCTTGAGTTCCACCAAAAACCCTTTCTCAATCCTAAGAAAGTTACATAGTCTTTTTATAGCCTTTTCAAGCTATCTCTATGTGACCAGGAGCTCACTCTACTATCACTTCCAAGTAGAATTTACTTTGCCTTTTCAAGCTAACTTAGCGTGACTAGCAACTCACTCTACTATCACCTTTCAAGTAGTTTTTGCTTAGCTTCTTCAAGCTAACTTACATCAATCACTACCAGATTGGGTTACAAAGGCTGTGTTTGGGTTGGATCACTTAAACTATCAAAACTCAAGTTTTCTTAAAATATAGAAGCTGAAAACTTGAATAACTTCTTTCTATCTATTCTTCTTAGGAAGAAGATGCTATCTAATGGGAACATAGAAAGAAGATTTTTAACAAAGATGAAACTGATTACAAGCTCTAATAGTTTTACAGAAGATGAGAGGAAATTTCTTTAGCATCTCAGCACATGTAATGAGCAAAAGTCTTTTCGTTGTAAGCACAACATCTTGTTTTATACTTGATCTTCATTTATGACCATTGTCCTTGATCTGTTTTCCTAGTGATATGTGTTAATCTTCTTTTTGTGTCTTGGAAATGAAGTCTAGAAGAGTAGCTCTACCCCGAGAGTTACTTTTTGCAATTGCAGAAGCCGTTGTCTAATAGAGGTTTCTGAGTCTACCTTCAGAAACTACTTTTTACTTTTTGAACACGATTTTTGAACTTTTCCTTCTAGAAGCTGGGATAGTTGACCAAGTTGACAGAAGAGATGTCAAATCAGTCCCTGACGGGTTTGACTTTAATTGAATTTCAAAATTTCCTTTCCATTCCTGAAATTTCACTGTTTACATGAAACATGCTTTCTGAAGTACCGTCTCAGTTTTGGACAATCCTTAGATCTTCCTTTCTTCAATCAGAGCTTGTTGTAAAGAATATAATCATGATCATGATGATTGAGATAGTAACCACACTTTTCTTCAGATTTGGATCACTTGAGACATGCTTTCTAAAGTCGTGGCATGCTTTCTGAAGATATAAACCTTGGTTTTTTTTTCTTGAGAATTTCCTTTCATGCATTGAGAATAGAAACACTCATTTCACGATATATTTTTTACTTTCATCGAGTTCTAGATTTCTTAAATGAGATTAAACATGTTTGCACATGTCATTGTGAATATAATTTCATTTTAAGAACATGTATGCTAATGTGAATAGTCCTATTTGGTGCTTTTAGAAACTCAAGAAGCGGATTAGTCCTTCTTCAAAATATTTTCACTAAATTAGTTATGTTATACTGAAAACATTAAGCATTGATGCTTTTTGAAGGATTCTGGAGCTAATAATCTCCCCCTTTATGATGATGACAAACCAATTCTTAGAAAATATTTTGAAGAGGTTTTGAAAGAAATATATGACTAGATATAGAATCAAGATAAACCTATATTCTTTCAAAATACTTTTGATTAAGTTTTCAGAAGGTCTACTCTTAAGGTGTGATGTAGATAAAATCAAGATATTTTACAACCTTAAGTGACAAGAATCAGAGCTTTTATTTCAAAGAAGGTTTCTGAAGTAAATTAGAGCACTTTCTGAGAAGTATTAGAGCAAATTTTTGAAAAGGTTTGAGAATATAATCTTTTTGAATAAAAATAGCTTGATCTTTAGTCATTTGACTTTCTGAAAATAAGCGTGTTTGAATAAAGAGCATAATACTCATTATATTTATTCTTGATCTTGAATCCATATGCAACACATCTTTATCCATTTTTTTTTTTTGAAACACGATGTAATCATTATGCATAAAAATAACATGCAACAGATAATCTTTGCACACAATGTAAGTTTCTAAAGCTCAAAAAGAGTTGATCACATATGTATCAGAGCATTTTCATCATAGCTTGAGATGTATGTGAAAAACTTCATATTTGTGTGCTAGAGGATATATGTTTATATGAAAACACGTTAAGATCATGTATCATAGCATACATATCATAACATAAGAGATAATGTGTGTGTGTGTGTGTGTGTGTATACACATATAAGAGCTATAGTAGATATGTATCAGAGCTAATCATTAACAACATATCAGAGCACATGATGGATGTAGTTAAGTTTCATAACATATGCTTAAGACTTACGAGACATCCATTAAGATATATGTTAAGTAAGATATATCAGAACTTAACATTCTGAAGCAAATAAACTGATCATGTATGTACCAAAGAAATAGTTCAGAGTATTAGAGCAGGAGTAAAATAACCCATAAGGAAAAAGTAGGTTTAGAGCTAAACAAAAAAAATAATGAATGTACAAGAAAAAACATGCTAATGCTGATTTTGAAAATGAGTTCACCTTTCTCTTTGCTAGCAAACAGGAGTAGCATTTAGTCCATCCCAACAAGCAAGTTGGTGCTTCCCAATCTTGGGAGAAGAAACAACAGGAAAGACTTATTGTGCCCTAGAACTTAGTAGAGGTGTAATCTCACTACGTTCATATATGGGGAGTCTATGAGACACCTGGAGACCTCCTGAGAGACTCTTAGAAATTTGAACCAATCACCTTGAGCTGAGCATCTAAGTTTGGTGCTTGGATGACATTGGAGATGTCATTGATTCTTATCTCCATGTTGGTACCCCTAATATAGGTCTTCATTATGGAGTCTGATTTCAACTCCAGGTGGAAATAGTAGGTGGTTACCATTCTTGGAAAACATTATCAGAGATTTGCAAGAACTCCTCCCAACCCTGGAAAGAGAAATCTCCTTATGAAAAGGAACCTAGTTCATCAGTTCTCTGCTTAACCTCTTTCCTTGTGCCACTTTTCTGTGAGAGAAGGTATATGTGTAACATTGTTGCATAATAGGTTTATTATACATGAGGAAAATTCCTATACATGCAACGCTTCCGTCGAATTGCTTTCTTTAAGCCATGGTAAGGTTGAGTATGTGAGAATTGGATGAAAAGGTTGAGGTTTATGAGGGAATGGTGAAGGTTGTGAAGAAAGAGAGCTTTGTGAGAGAAGATGAACGGTTTTGTTGAAGGTGAGAGTGTTTTTGGTTGAAGATGAAGGAGTAAAGTGTGATGTGTGAGGAGTGAGAAGTTAAGTGATGGGACATAAAGTTTGAAGGTGAGGCAACGTGGGAGAGAGAAACCTGAAAGAGTGGAATTATCCCGCTTTTTTCACTCTTCTAGAATAAGTGATTTTTGAAACATGGAACCACTTTCTAAACTTTACTCCACTTTCTAAGATAACGTGGACATAATATGACCCTTTACAATGACACTGCTTTCTCATATATGAATGATCTTCTATATTCTAATTATGTATGACTTTCTAACCCATTTTCCGATCTTCTAACCTAGCACACTAACTTTATGAGTCTTGTACATTGATTTTCTGATCTTGCAATCTGATGTCTTCCTTTGGGTTTTAGTTCAGAGCTATGATGGGATGTCGTCCAAAGATGTTTATGCATGAATGCTATCAATTTAAAAACTTTTAAAGCTCCAAAGCATTTTCAAGTAGTAAAAATGATCTTCATCTAATGGTTTTGTGAATATATTAGACACTTGGTCTTTAGTATTCATAAACATTAACTAATCATCCCCTTTTTGAACATGATTTTTAATAAAATGATGTTTAACATCAATTTGCTTAGATCTAGAGTGCTGGATAAGATTCTTAGCAAGATTTATAGTACTAGTATTATCATAAAAGAAAGGGATTTTGAAATACCTAAGGTGATAATCTTCTAGTTGATTCCTGGAACACCTCAAAAATCATTTAAAAATTAATTTGAGCTTTATTTGTCATAATTTCAGAAATTCTAGTTTTAGCAACGATGAGGATAACCCAATGGATGTTTTAACAAAAAATTTTTTTTGGTTAGGGTGAATAGTGACCTTGTGGGCTCCACAAGCTTGTCTGACAGCGAAACCCTAGATCTGGACTAGGAATACTCTGAACTAAGAAAAAAGAGGGTTGAGATTAGAAATGAGGATTTTATATCTAGGATTAAATTTCTGACAATGTTTGATTACCTGGGTACGGTGTTTTACCTGTCGGTAAAATTTTGATATGTGATTTTTAATACCAAGATAATTTAACCATGATAAATAGATAATGTATATCAATTTAATACAAGTGTAAGGCTAAGATTTAATCTTGAATTCCAAGATTAAATCCTAGCCATCCATTTTACTTTCTTTCTTTAAGAATCATGCCTTTATATTATATAATATCTAAACTTCACCTACAAGCTAAATAAAAGCTAAATCTTCTTCAATACACCAATAACATTTTCTGCATAGACAAGAAGGAAGGAAGCCACCATTGTCATCTTTCTCAAGAGCTCAAGCTTGATTTTAAACCACCAAAACACTTGCCCAAAGTTACTAAAAGCATAAACTTCCTTCACCAAACTTGTTATACTTATCATAACCTACAAATCTAATCGATTGAAATTTCAAATCCTCACCATTTTTCACTTTGATACCTCATCTATTGTTGCCTAAGGAAGGGTTTGGTGTTAGTTTGGAGGCTTTGAAGTGAGCAAAATCCTTCTTGGATTACCCTTGGAGCCAAGATCCCTAAAGCTACCAAAGTAGCTCTTAAGCCTTTTTGGAATTCAAACGTTTTTAAGTTTGGTTATCGATTAACTTGATCTTTTTCATTGTATTGATTGGTGCTATATGTATATTGATGTGTCTAATTTGGTGAAGTGTATGCTTCATTTTGTTGTTATATAAAATTACTAAAATGCCCTTAGGTAATTTTGCATGTAATTCCAGGAATAATCCTCAATAAAGGAATATAACATTAGAAAAACATTATGAGAAACTTGAATAGCGATTTGTGCGAGAGTCATAAACCTCATTTTTCTGGACGTGTAAAACGACCAAAATACCCCTTAGGTCATTTTTACCTAGAAAATTAAAGATAACCAATCTAGATTATCTTTGAGGGGTTAGTTTGATACTTGATGGGAATTATATGAAATTAATGGGCCTAAAATTACCATTTTACCCCTAGGAATTTTACATGAAGTTATGTAATCTTTGAATTTGATTTTCACCCAAAGGTTCAAAATGACTATTTCAAGTACAATTTGAGAATGTCCGGTAATTAGGGAGTTTTTACGTGAAATTACATTTTTACCCTTAGTTGGTGCTTAATGAGTTTTCTTAAGAAATTAAGGCGATATTAAGCTCAATCCTTTTCAATTCATTTCATTCATTAACCTTGAGTTAAAAATTAATTACCTAAGGTTAAAAATAATTACTTGAGGTAATTAGAGCCTAAGACTACTTAAGGTAAAATTAAATTTCCTTTCCTTAATTACAAGAATTCATAAAATTAATTATTTTAAGTTTAAGGTTAAGATTTCGTTTAGGTAAAATCTAGTACAATTACATTTTCTTATCCTAAGTTTAGAACTTATCTTACAAATTGATTTTTACTCAATTGAAATTAACTTCATTTACTAGTGTATGATTATTCTTTTTACCTTGTCTTGATTTGTCCTAAATACTTAACCTTTTATCCTTTTTTCATTAATCTATCAATTTCTAACCTTTTACCTAAGTAATTAGACATCTAATACATGTTTTACCACTTGCAAATAATGAGGAATCTGACCATAATGGCATTAGAAACCAGCGCCCTTTATGCTCCCACTTCATCATGTTTTAATGGCTTTTCCAACAAAGAAACATATCCAATCTTATCACCATTTCTTTAGCTTTCTTTTTCATTATTTATGGTTATGTTTAATCAAAAGAAAACCCACCCATTTTAGCCATGTAGTGATCAGCCACAATGTCTCCCATTAGCATAATATTTTACTATTTTCATCTATTATACATGAACAAAATTATTACAACCATAAAAGCATTCTTTTTCTAAAGTTTTCTTTGATTAAAAAATGAAACAAAACCTCCATTTTCTAACCAAGAGGCAGCGGCCAAACAGCCCTCATATGGCTATAAATAGGTTCTTTTCCATTGCCAAAATGCACATACAAATACTCTTAGCCGTAGCACTTGCTTACTTGATAGTTTCCTTATTCAAAGTTTGTCAAAGTTCTCTAATTCTCTCAAGATTTCAAGCTTTCTTCTTCTTCCTCATTCACATTCAAGAGACTCTATTCTCAATAACTAATCAAGCTCTAAACCTCAAGTATACACATTCCAACCATAAATCAACTCCTAAACACATAACCTTTCTATTTCCAAATACAAAAACACAAGAAAAATTCCTCCTCCATTCTAACTAGCCTCTGCCTTCATCATCCCCATTAGCATTATATTTTCTTCTTCTTACTTCATAAAAGATCAAGCTTAATCTCTTGTACACAAGAAACAACTTGGTAGAGAGTTTATTCTATGATTCTTTCTCTTGTTCTTTCCTCTAAAATTCGGTTCCTATGGCTTGATGATGAGGAACCATGGTGGTGGCTGTGAATCCATCATATAATGGACCTCTAAAGCTCAAGGTTTAGTTTTTGTTGTTAAAAGATTTATAGAAAAATTGTTAGTTTCCTTTAAGTGGATTCTTTTTGAGCTGGATGATGAGGTCAAGGAATAAGGTTCTTAGAACCATGGTAATAAGAGCTCTAAAGCTCACTTTCTCTTTATTAAGATTAACTGGAGTTAAAGAGTTCATCTTTAAAAAGTCTTGAGTTATGAGCTTAACAAGATATAATAAGGAACTTGCATTCATGTTTATGTTTCAAGCTCTTACATATCATGTTTAAATTCTAGCCTTGCATATTCATATTTATATTTCAAGCAATCACCTTAATTCTTGAAGATAATAATAAGGATTTGCATATCATGTTTAAATTTTCAGCCTTGCATAATCATATTTATATTTCAAGTAATCACTTTAATTCTTGAAGATAATAATAAGGATTTGCATATCATGTTTAAATTCCCAGCTTTGCATAATCATGTTTATATTTCAAGCAATCACCTTAATTCTTGAAGATAATAATGTAGACGTGCATATCATGTTTAATTTTCCAAGTCTTGCACATCATGTTTAAATTTCAAGTCATCACTTTAATCCTAAAGATAAGGAAATGGACTTGCACATCATTTTTATATTTCAAGCCTTGCATATCATACTTATATTCCCAAGTTATCACCTTATAATGACCAAGATTAAAAATGAGATTGCATGGTATATTTATGATTCTAGTTATCACCTAAATCTATAAAGCTCAAGACTTGCTCCTTTTATTTTAAATGAAAATTTTCACCATGGACATATTTGTAATATATGATTTTGGCCTCATGATGATGATGGGCCTAAAGTGAGTTTTATCTTGTGATTTCATAAGTTCTCTTTATCTTGAAATAATTATAAGAAAAACTAGTAACTAGAAATGATTTATGATACAATTTTCCAAGTTCTTAGAAATTAAAATAAAGGATTCTGATTTGCTTTCATAAATTATGTAATATGTTGTTTGGGATTATCTAATTGTGTAAGAATTGCTAATAATTAGTGTAATAATTAATTTTAGCATCTTAGGAAAAGTCGGTAATTAGAAAGGGTTAAAAACGCAATTTTTAGAATGCCTAAGATTTAATTTTCTAAATTTTGCTCAATGCTGTTTGATACTATTCATCAGGCTAAAAGTTAGTGAAAATTATTGCAATAAGTACTATTGGTCTCTTTGATGCATAAAAGAATAATTACAAGTGTTAGGATAAATCGATTGGTAGCTTTGATCGTTAAGGGTTAACACGTAATTATCGACAACTTGAGGTTGAAAATAATAATTGTGTTTGTGATCACCTTTGGTGCATTATTTATATCTTGTTGAAGCATAACATGTGCATTAGTTGAGCCCGGTCCTTAATTTTTGGCATACTGGGTAGAAGCATGTTTACTTTTCAATAAGATGTTGATAATAGCATGCCCATGTGAATTATGAGTTGCAATTATGATTGAGGTCTTTGAGATGCATAATAGATGTGTTATGTAAACATGAAATGTGAATTCATAAGTTATAATGATGTAATACTTAGGTTTGCACTCTAATGAACACGCTAAAATTAAGGTGACATAAGACTCATGGAAATGATCCTTTAGACTCCCTAATTAAAGATTGTGAGAGGTGATCCAAAAGGACCCTTTAGACTCTAGGAATTAATGGTTATCAAAGGTGTTCCTATTCCCCCTAATCCATACTCTAGGAGTTGGGAATTTTAGCTTATCCTGGGGATAAGTGTAAACTAGTAACGACTAGTTAGGTATGAGCTCACAACCTAGAACTCTCAAGAGGAGAGAAGATATAGGGTGGCCCCTAAGGAAAAATAATAAGAAATTTAAGTCACCAAAAAAGAATAATGAGTAGAAAGATTTGTGTTCTTTATGGCATGTACCTTGTTTGTAATTTTTATGATAACTTGGCATATGGCATTGACATGCATTCATTAAATAGTATGATGCATCCATGACATTAAGATTCATGCTCAAAGATACAGACTCAGCCAATGGCATTTGAAACTTAAAAATTGAATCTTATATATGCTCACAATTTCATAATGAAACCCGAGGTTCCTAAGGACGATTATGATGACACACGCATTAGGAGGCGAAAGTCCTGAGATTCTTTTACAAGTTTCTCATTCCCTCTTCTTTTCTTCCATCTCGTCTTCAGAGGTTGATGGCAACGTTCGTGATCTTTGTTGATAGCCCGACGTGGGAAATGCTTTATGACTTGATCAACCGATCATATTATTTTGTGGGTCATTGTATTCATTTGTATGTCTTTATGGATCGTCCTTTCACGCACCCGTTTCTAGTGACCGGTTTTCCCCACTGCCCCTTTCTCGGATGATCTCCCCTTCAAGTGCTCTCGGAGCTCATGCTCAGTTCCACATGCTCACTCGCGAACCACCACGTTCTACTTGGTCCTGTCAGATCCATCAAAGGATCTACCCTCCCATCACTCTTCAGGTAGATCTGCTCCTATTGTCCCCATGGAGGTGAGAAATGATAGTGATATAGAAACTACTCAGGCAATCGAGGAGAGGAGTTGAGTCTATACGGAGAAGCACTACCCGTCCTCACTGAGGTGCCCATGTTCAACCCATAGGGCTTTATGCCACACGAGACGAGTTGATCTGTGAAATATTACGCTAGGTAGGAGTAGTGAGAGGGGATCTCATGCTAGTTTATTTTGCATTTCATTTTTTTATTGTTCATCTTGGATTACTATACTTAACTTAAGATCTGTTGTAGTGTTTGATGTAGAACGATTAATACTTATGCTATAATTATATATGATGGTGTGGTTATGTTCATGTGATTGTTGTGCATGTATGTGACCACTTTTATTTCTCATCTATATGTACGAGACAGATGATTGGTTTTACTTAGTATGCATTGCTCATGTTTGTTCGTTTTTTTTTTTTTAAATTACTTGTAATTTCATTAAAGTATTTCAAGAGTTTAAATTAAAGAACTGGAACAAAAGAGTAATAACTAATAATTAACTTAAATACGTCCTAAGCATGTTGAGTTAACTATCAGGGTGTTACATGAAGCGTTTGGATGATGTTAGAAATCATTTTTGTCAAAAGGGATTTTGAACGATGCTGCTAAATTTTTGGATTTCTCCTAGGCAAGGTTTAGTCGAATTTTCTGGTCTAATTGTAGATGTTTTTATGAGCTAGAAAAATTATATGTTAAAGCTAACATCCTAAGGCAACTCTATAATTTTTCTTGGACCATTGTAAGGACTTTTACTACTCAAAAAATTAGGAACCAAAGCTATACATGTTACTGCGAATTGCTAAACCTTGCCTTAATTTTTACTAATTTTGTTACCAAAGCAAATGATAGAATTTTCCTTTGAAATTTTTATAGGGTATTAGAGACATCTTTTGGTTTTAAAAATTTTTGTTTCGAATTTTTGTCATTCACTAGGGTTAAAAATTATGGAATTCTAGTTTTGGGCTAGATTAGGTGGCCTCTCCACCAAATTTGTCTAATTTTGTTATCATAGTTAGAGAATGATTCTTGCCTAAACTTTTAACAGGACCTTGTGGATACATTAAAGTGTCTTAGATAATTTTTATAGCTTCTGAATCGATTGTTTGATGTGCAAATAAATTTGTGCTATAATGGTGTGAAATCTGCCAATGTGTTGGAATTGTAATAATGCCTTGAATTCATGATATAATGACTTTGATGGGTATGAATGCATACTATGGACTTCAAAGATTGTTTTTTGAAAAAAATGAATGATATATATAGGTTTGAAGCATTATGAAATTAGAAATATATGTTAATGCATACAAAAATATGATGAATGTATATATAAGCTTGAGGATTGTATGTGTTGAGTGAAGAATGAAATCTCATTTAGTATATTAAGGGCATAGAGAGATCCCTATAGTATGGTAAGGGCACGAAAATATCCCCTTTATTATGTCAAGAGTACGGAAAGATAGGAATGATGTATATGAGATCCCTTTTGATATACCGAGGGCACATACAATTGAGAATGAAATACTATGAGGTTGAGTAGTATGACATGTGTATATTAAGTGATTGAATAATAAAAGAGACCTACTTTAGAGAATTGATTTTTGAACTTTAAAATGAACCTTTGACATATATTGTATGCCCACATTTTCTTAATAAACCGAAGTGGCTGGGACAATGACGATGACATGGATTTATTTTACTATAAGTTTTGGGATGCCCTACTGAGAATTTTAGGATTCTTACCCCTATGTTTTGTGTTTCTGTGTTGTCTCCAAATTACTCAGGGAAGATATGCACTCTTATAGAAGAATCAGACATCATAACTCGATAGTTACAATCTCTTTTTAACTTTATTTTGTTATGTACATGTGTTTGTATTTATGTCAATAGTAACATATATAAGAGGTCATAGTAGAGCTTTTCCTTATATTTGTATCTATAATGGATATTTTATTTCCTTTTTATATGTTTTCGATAGAATTATGACTTAGTTATTTTATGAATTACCCGATCTTGTTATAGATATTTAAGAAAGGTCCGCAAATTTATAAGTAACAACTCTCGAAGTCCAATATCATGACTTAAGGATGAAGTTGTACTTGGGAGGATATTATAATTCCTTATCCACATTTGGGTGCAACAATTTGTAGCAACTACATATTCAGCTTTAGCCTGGAGAGAGAGCAATGGTATTTTGTTTTTTGTATGACCAAGAATGAGACTCTTTCCAAGAAAGAGCAATTCCACTGGTTCTTTTTCTCTCTCTGTCTCTAGTAAAGTCAGCATCATAGTACCCTCTAAACTCACAAGATGCACCTTTCTTGTACCATAAACCAAAATTAGTAGTACTGGATAAATATCTCAAAATCTTTTTAAGAACATTTAAGTGAGATTGCTTTGGGTACTTAGATTGAAATCTAGCATAAATTCCTACACTTGATTGAATGTCCGCTCTAATTGCTGGAAGATACAGAAGTGAACTAATCATTCCTTTATAATTACTTTCTAATACCTTTTCACTATTCTCATCTACACCAATGACTTTAGAGAGATGCATAGGAGTACTCATGGATTTGGCTTAATCCATATTAAACTTTTTCAAAGCTTTTTGGATACTTTTCTTGATGGATTAATGCTTCTTCTTTTTTTTGTTTTGTCTAAAGTCCAAGGAAAAACTTAAGTTCACCTATCATGCTCATCTCAAATTCACTTTGCATCAATTTTGAAAACTTTTCACAAAGAGAATGATCAGTGGTGCCAAATATAATGTCATCAACATATATTTGAACTATCAAAAAGTGATTATTTTGCTCAAGAGTAAACTTGGTTGTATCAACTTTACCTCTCTTGAACCCATTCTTTAGTAAAAGTTACTTAGCTTTTATACCAAGCTTTGGAGCTTGTTTCAAACCATAAAGTGCCTTTGTTAACTTAAAGACATGGGTAGGAAGGTTTTCACTCTCAAAATCTAGAGGCTGCTTCACATAAACTTTCTCAGAGAGGAATCCGTTTTGGAAGGCAATCTTAACATTCATTTGGTAAAAAGTGAATCCTCGAAGTCAACAAAAGCAAGTAGCATTCTAATGGCTTCAACCCTAGCTACTGGTTCAAAGGTTTTATCATAATCAATTCTCTCTTGTTGATTATAACTTTGTCTAATCAATCTTACTTTGTTCTTGATAATATTTCTAACTTCATCTAGCTTATTTTGAACAACCATTTTGTTCTTATGATGGTTGTTTCCTTGGGCTTTTCCATGAATGTCCAGACTTTGCTTTTCTCCAATTGGTCTAGCTCCTCTTACATAGCATCCACCCAACTTTGATCACTCAAAGCATCTTCAATCTGCAGGCTCATGGTGGAAATGAAAGCATAGTTGGAAACATTTATGAGGGAGGATCTTGTTTTCATACCCTTGGAAATGTCCCCTAGAACTTTGTTATGAGAAAGTGCTTTTAGATCAGAAAATCCTCTGTATAATTCCTGTGACCTTGATATTCTTTAATTTCTATTTCATCTTTAGATATTTCTTCTTCATGCTCAGAAATGTCATTTTGAAGGGCTTTGGAGTTTTGAGTAAGCTTTTTGAAGAGCCCATGTTTTGGAGCTTACTTTTTGGAGATTGTGCTTTCATGTACTTGGTTTTTAAGGGTTCCTTGAGGCTTAGCTTCTAAAGGTTCCCTTCCAGCTCTTCCAAATCATTAGTAAGGTCTGTCTTAAGCTCTTTGACGTTGATGTGGATAGTCTCTTCAACACATAGTGTTCTCTTATTGTACACCCTGTAAGCTTTCAAGATCAAGGAGTATCTTAAGAAAATTTTATCATCAGATTTAGGATCAAACTTTGTAATTTTGTCCTTGGTGTTAAGAATAAAGCAAGGTAAGCCAAATAGATAGAAATATGATATGTTGGGTTTTCTACTATTCCATAACTCATAAGATGTTTTCTTGAGGATTAGCCTTAAAAAGATTCTACTTTGACTATAGCATGAGCTATTTACTATAGGTAGAAAAATGCATGAGAAGGGGGTTGAATCGGGCTCCAATTCTTTTTCTTTTTTGGCTTCTAAAACTTAAACAAGATACTATCAAGCGTTGAGCTTGAAGTGCAGTGGAAAAATAGTTAGGTACGTAGAAAGTGACTTTATGAATTACAACATTAGTAACAGAATAGTAGTAGAAGAGCAAATAAGACAGACTTTAAGGATATATTAAATAATAATCTTAAAACAGTGAATCTAAAAGAGATAGGGAATAAGAGAATCCTACACAAATATTTTTATACTAGTTCGACTAACTTGCCTACATCCAATTCTCAACCACCGTTGAGTTTTCTAAACCTTTCTCAACGAGAAAGAAAAATAGGATAGTCTTTGTAGGAGCTTTCCAAGCTCTACCTTGACCATAACAACCCCTACTGTCACAAACCAAGTAGTCATTTACCATCCTCTCCAAGTTGAACTGAGTAATATTGTACTAACCTCTCTAAGCTAACTGAGTAGTCTTGTACAAGCCTCTCCAAGCTAAACCGTGACCAAAACACCTTACCTCCACGTTCAAGTAGTTTTACCTTAACCCTCCAAGCTTACCGATCACTACTATATCAAGGTTACAAGAGATTTGTGTTTGGGTTTGCCATTCAAACTTGTAACACCCAATTTTTCGTGTCTAAATGACCAAAATGCCCTGAGATCATTTTATCTGAAAATGAGGATTGCCAGTCCCAGCCATCCTTAAGGGGACATTTTGATGATGATAGGGGATTATATATGTTATGTGTGTTAATAGAGAAGAATATCATTTTGTGAGTTTGATGCGCAAAATGACCAAAATGCCCCTGACTATCTATACCGAACAAAGTGCCAATTGAACCGAATTTCACCCAAAGGTTTTAAATGATGTTTTTATGCTATGTTTAACAACTGGTTAAGCCCGGTAGTCCTAGGAGGTTTTTGTGAAAAATTACCATTTTGCCCCTAACTAAGTGCATTATGGGCCTAATAACGCAATTAGCACAATCTAAGCAATATTAGACCTTAATTAAAGATTAATAAATTCTAATTACTAATCTAGAGTCAAAATAATTTATTAAGATTGATTAGAACCTAAGATTGCTTAGACACACTTTAATCTTTGATTTAAAAATCAAGATGTCATGTCATGGAATCTTGAATAGTATTTTCTCTCCAATTCCTTAAATCAAGGAATTGTGTTTATGAATGGTTTTTATACAAAATGAGTTTTTATTTCACTAATAAAGTAAGACCAACTCCTTAATCATGTCTTGATACCCTTAATTATCCATTACCTTGCCTAAACACTTACTTACAAACTCTTAATCAAAAGCCTAATCAATGATACACCTAAACATACCTCTAAACCACAATTAGATAACATATTTTTCCTTTCCTTGGCTGCACATGGCCAAAGCCACTCCTCCCATGATCATCACATGTTAATTTATTTCTATACACAAAAAACCATGCTTTAGGCCATACTTCACCATGCTTTGAGCTATACTTCACCATGCTTTAAACCATGCCCAAGACCATATCTTGCAAAGAGATATTTTTCTCTCTTTCTCCCTCCACAAGGCCGATGGCCTCCTCCACCATTTGCTCCTCCATGTGTTGCAATTCTTCTATAAATAGACACTAAGGAAAGCTTGTAATGTTTTGCTCACTTGTGCAAAGCTTCAAGGTTTCCTTTCTTTGAGTTCTAAGAGTTCTTCTTCTACTTCTACTTCATTCTTCCAAAGAAACACCATCCTCTACCATTTCCTAAACACAAACCACCACTCAAACACCATAAGCCTTCCTTTAAACACATAACCATTCCATTCCTAAGTTCAAGAACCCAAGAACAAACCTTTCTTTCTTTTCTTTTTCTTTGGCCAAATCCATTCTCAAGTTTCAAGAAGAATTTGTTCTCTTCATCTTATCTCAAGACAAAGCTTCTTTCTTTGAAAAATAAATTATCCTTGGTAGGGAGTTGTATTGAAAGTTATTTCATTGCTTTGTTAAGCTTTATTCTTGGTTTAAAATGATGTTTTGATGGATTCCCTATGCTATATTATTTCGGTTTTCTCCTTTTCTTTTCTTGTGCATTTCGGCCTTCAAGGCCTTGTTAGTCTCTCATGATAGCTTGATGATGAGAGTTCCTAGATGATGACTATGAGTTTATCACAATGAAACCTCTAGAGCCTGAGTTTTGTTTTTACAAAGTATGAAGAAGCATGTATTCATGTTTATATTTTCTTGCTTAGCATATTTACTTTCCAAGTTATCACTTAATAATTAATCTCAAAACCTATCTATCTCAACCTTAAAGTTGATATGTGATTTAGAGTAAATACTCTTAAGAGGCCTGGAGTACTAAAATAAAGAAATGGACTTGCATTCATGTTTATATTTCCTTACTTATCATATTTACTTTTCAAGTTATCACTTAATAATTAATCTCAAAGCCTACCTATCTCAGCCTTAAAGTTGAGATGTGATTTAGAGTAAATACTCTAAGAGGCCTAGAGCACTAAAATAAAGAAATGGACTTGTATTCATATTTATATTTCCTTGCCTAACATTCATATTCATATTTATATTCATATATATATATATGAAAAGCTATGATAATTATGAATTATGTATTGCATCTTGATATAACATGATAAGACTTAAGGTGACTTAGAAATATAAGAAAATGATCCTTTGGACTCATCAAACTATAGGTGATGAAAAGGTGATTCTTGCCCCTAACCCGTACTTTTAAGTCGGGACTTTAACTTATCAAAAAGGATAAGTATATGCTAGTGAGGTATGAGCTCATAACCTAGAAGTACTCTCAAAAGGGAAGAGTTAGAGGGTGGCCCTAAGAGTGAAAGTGAACTAAATTTAAGTCACCTAATGAACTAAAGAATGTTATTCATGAATCATGTTCTATGCATATCGTGTTTGCTATGAAGTTAGATGTATGCTATAAGGTTAAGTGTTGCATATCATAACAAAGTATGGTGCATTTATTACAAGACAGATGATGAAATGAATGGGCCTTAGTAATTGATGGTTTAGAACTTAGTAGATGAATCTTTGCATGCTCATTATTTCATAAAAAAACCTGAGACCCTTGAAGACATTGATGATGTCACGTAGATAGGAGGATACCTTATTGAGATTCTTTACTAAGATTCTCACTCCTTCTTTCTTTCTTTCCATCATGTCCTCAGATTCTGATGGTGATGTTCGTCCTTTTCATTGACACCCCCACTTGAGAGGTTCATTTTGACCCCGAGCATTTGGTCTTACCATTTTGAGGGATGCTACTCTCCTCTGAGTCTTTATGTTCGTAGGATGCCCATTTGCACACCCTGTTCCTAGTTACCATTTCTCTCTCACTTTCCCCACGATGATGACATGGTTTTTGAGCATGCACGTATGCACAATGAGAGGATCCTTCACATATACCACCACATCTGCCATTCATGATTTCCTAGATTATGTTCCTTACTCGAGGCATTCCGAGATTGACCTATCAGAGGACTTGCCTACCCACATATATTTCGAGAGCTCTCCCTACTCCCCTACTGATAAGGAAGGGTAGTGAGGAAATGGTCACCCAGCCAAGGTTAGCACGGAGGCCATCCATACGCCCCCCATGGAGCCCATGTTCAGCCGCTTGTATGCCCACTCTGACGAGCTTCGCCCATGGATCAAGTTCCACCCTTTTAGGGCCAGGAGCAGGAGACCTCTTGGAAGACCATAAGTGCACACACCATTACTAGCTTAGGATAACCTTTTTTTGTTATAGAGGTTATCTATCTTATGTGCACTAGGTAGGCATGTTTTCCTTCATATTTTCTTTTCCTATGTATTTGTTTTTCTATTATGTACTAAACTTAACTCACCTTCCATTGGTGGGTAGATTATGATATGTTTAATTATGGTGTGCTAATGGATGATCTTTTATGGAGCCTATCTGATGTTTCTACCTATGTTATTCTTTTACATGTTACGCTTTACGTTGACAATCGCTTATGTTATGCGCAGCTCACGTTTTGTTTATGTTTTTCAAAAAAAAAAAATTGGCTTATATGTTACTAAGTATTTTCAAGTATGATATAAGAAACTGAAACAAAGAAATATACCTAATAATCAACGGAATACGTCCTAGGCATGTCAAGTTAATTATTAGGGTGTTACATTTTGGTATCAGGTTTCGGTTCTCAAGGAGCTTGAGGATTGGATTCAACTATGCTTCTTAAGTATAATACGCTAGAAATGTCATATGTAGATGTTTTATCATTAGGATAAGCTTGAGGATTAGAAATGCATGACGCTGGATGTTGCACGTGCTACGGTAACTTGCTCACTTTACATGGAGTATTGAGCCTGATCACCTCAGTGTTGTTGTTTTGTGTGTATAGGAACCAATGGCACCTCGACAAGAGAACTAGGAACTCGAACCCTGGGTAATCAGAAACGAGACCGGAAGCACTTCGCGATGTAGCAAGAACTATAAGGATGATGATAGAGAGGATGGATCAAGATCGCGAGCTAGTACGGGTCATGGTCCCAATGGCACCGACGTCCCTAAACACACTCGTTTTGGGAGTTTCGCAAGGCAAACCCGCTAACCTTTAAGGGACCATAAACCCAAATCTTGCTGACGAGTGGATTAGGAGCATGAAGAAGATCTTTTTTGTGGTCCCATGCATGGAAGAGCATAAAGTAACTTTCGCAACTTACATGGTCGAGGGAGATGCTAGTTTTTGATGGACTGGAGCCCAGACTCTTGGAGGCAATGGGTACTGTCATTGACTAGGAGCTGTTCAAGGCTCATTTCTACGAGAAATATTTTCTTGAGTCTGTCGGAATGCTAAAGACATTGAGTTCATGTAACTCATTCAAGGAAGCATGACTATTGCTCAATATACCGCCAAGTTTGAAGAACTCAGCAAGTTCTCACGGATGTACCAAGGCAACCCAGGCGAGTACCTGGAAGTGTATCAAGTATAAGTCCGGGCTTAAGGCTGAGCTCAATTTGGAAATTAGGGACTTTCTTACCCTAGTTAACAAATGTCACATCATTGAGGAAGGGCAAAGGAAGTTGAATGCCACAAGATCCGACAACATCATAAAGAAGCTAGCACCTCAAGGCTAGAAGTTCAAAAACAGACAGACCCCTTTCTAACCTCAATAGAAGCCCAAGGACCCAGAGGAATTTCAATCAAGGTAGGCTATACAACAACAACAATAACAACAACAACAACAAAGGAAAGGCACCTCAAAGAGCCCAGCTGCACCTCCGATCCTTACCATCCATCGACCGTCCTAAGTATGGCAAAAATCATGGGAGCTTACCATGCCGAGCTGGAACGAATGTCTGTTATCGTGCAGAAAGCTTGGGAACATATCTCGAGATTGTACAAAAGGAACACGTCAACTCTCAATCCCAAACCACAATGCCAAGGAAGGGTCTTCACCCTCAATGCCGAGGAAATAACAAAGTCATGGAATCTCATGGAAGGTAAGTGTGAAATATATGGTAAAAACTTAATTGTACTATTCGATTCTAGCACCTCCCATTCTTTTATATCCTACTCTTGTGTTGAGACCGTTAAATTGCATATGACAGAACTTCCTTTGACTCACCTTCTACCCCACTAGAAAACCTCTTAGGACTTGTAAATGTTGCTTAGACTATAGTTTTATTTGCAAAGAGATATTTTTCTCTCTTTTCCTTCCACAAGGCCGATGGCCTCCTCCACCATTTGCACCTCCATGTGTTGTAATTCTTCTATAAATAGACACCAAGGAAAGCTTGTAATGTTATGCTCACTTGTGCAAAGCTTCAAGGTTTCCTTCCTTTGAGTTTTAAGAGTCCTTCTTCTACTTCTACTTCTACTTTATTCTTCCAAAGAAACACCATCCTCCACCATTTCCTAAACACAAACCACCACTCAAACACCATAAGCCTTCCTTTAAACACATAACCATTCCATTCCTAAGTTCAAGAACCCAAGAATAAACCTTTATTTCCTTTTCCTCTCTTTGGCTAAATCCATTCTCAAGTTTCAAGAAGAATTTGTTCTCTTCATCTTATCTCAAGACAAAGCTTCTTTCTTTGAAAGAGAAATTATCCTTGATAGGGAGTTGTATTGAAAGTTATTTCCTTGCTTTGTTAAGCTTTGTTCTTGGTTTAAAATAATGTTTTGATAGATTCCCTATGCTATATCATTTCGGTTTTCTCCTTTCTTTTCTTGTGCATTTCGGCCTTCAAGGCCTTGTTAGTCTCTCATGATAGCTTGATGATGAGAGTTCCTAGATGATGACTATGAGTTCATCACAATGAAACCTCTAGAGCTTGAGTTTTGTTTTTACAAAGTATGAAGAAGCATGCATTCATGTTTATATTTCCTTGCTTAGCATATTTACTTTCCAAGTTATCACTTAATAATTAATCTCAAAGCCTACCTATCTCAACCTTAAAGTTGAGTTGTGATTTAAAGTAAATACTCTAAGAGGCCTAGAGCACTAAAATAAAGAAATAGACTTGCATTCATATTTATATTTCCTTGTCTAGCATATTTATTATATCTCTTAAATTTAGAAGTTATTTTGAAGTTTGAAGCTTAGTTACTAGAAATGCCTTATTTTATGCTTATGGAACTTGTTACTTTTCGGTTTTGTCTTTATTTGTCTAGCACCTTTAAATTCTATTTTAGATGATTTAAATGTGTTAAATACCTTGTTACTTGATGTGATAATTGTTCTTGGCACTTTGGGCAAGCCTAGTAGCTAAAAAGAATCGAAAACAAGATTTCTAGAACTCCTAAGAAAAAAAATTAAGCATTCTGTTCCAGCACCTTTAAAATCTGTAAAAATCAGGTTTTACCATGTTTACTTAAGTAAGAATGACCTATAAATGGTTTAGGAATTTATTTTAGCATCATAGGAAAAGCCGGTAATGATAAAGAGTGTAAAACGTAACTTCTAGCACACCTTAAATCATTGAAATCCTTTTTACTGCCTATGCTGTCCAACTTTGATTGATGATGCTCTTAAGCTAAATAATTAGTGCTAATGATGATAATAAATCCCTTAGATGCATAAGAAAATAATTTGACAATTAGAGTTACCGATTTAGGGGTTTGGCTATTTAAGGGAATATTTATGTGTTGATTGAGATGATGAATTCTTTGATGCTTTGAGATGATGAATTTATGTGATATCTAATGCTGTGTGAGTTCTTGATCTCTAGAGATAGGATTCATCATCTGCATGTTATAGTTTCTTCTGGAAACATTAGTTATACCTATGCAAGAAATATATATGAAAAACTATGATAATTATGAATTATGTATTGCATCTTGATATAACATGCTAAGACTTAAGATGACTTAGAAATATAAAAAATGATCCTTTGGACTCATCAAACTATAGGTGATGAAAAGGTGATTCTTGCCCCTAACCCGTACTTTTAAGTTGGGACTTTAACTTATCAAAAGGGATAAGTATACGCTAGTGACGACTAGTGATGTATGAACTCATAACCTAGAAGTACTCTCAAAAGGGAAGAGTTATAGGGTGGCCCTAAGAGTGAAAGTGAACTAAATTTAAGTCACCTAATGAACCAAAGAATGTTATTCATGAATCATGTTCTATGCATATCATGTTTGCTATGAAGTTAGATGTATGCTATAAGGTTAAGTGTTGCATATCATAACAAAGTATGATGCATTTATTACAAGACGCATGGTAAATGAATAGGCTTCAGGAATTGATGTTTTAAAACCTAGTAGATGAATCTTTACATACTCACTATTTTATAAAAAAACATCTCCCCTGAAGACATTGATGATGTCACGTACATAGGAGGATACTTATGAGATTCTTTAGTAAGATTCTCACTCCCTCTTTCTTTTTTTCCATCATGTCCTCAGATTCTGATGGCGACGTCGTCCTCTTCATTGACAGCCCCACTTGGCAGGTTCATTTTGACCTCGAGCATTGGTCTTACTATTTTGAGGGACGCTTCGTTGAGTTTTTATGTTCGTGGGCGCCCATTTGTACACCTAGTTCCTAGTTACCGTTTCTCTCTAACCTCCTTGTACTGCGATGACATGGTTTTTGAGCGTGCAAGTACGCATAACGAGAGGATCCTTTGAACGTATACCACCGCATCCACCATTCGTGATTTCCCAGATTATGTTCCTCGCTCGAGGCATTTGGAGACTACCCATTGAGGACTTGCCTACCTACATATATTCTGAGAGCCCCCACTCCCCACTGATGAGGGAGGGTAGTGAGGAGATTGTCACCTAGCCGATGTTGGCATAGAGGCCATCCATGCTCCCCACTGGAGCCCATGTTCAGCGCTTCGTATGCCCATTCTGACGAGCTTCGCCCATGGATTGGTTTCGCTCCACCCTTTCTGGGCCAGGCAGGAGACCTCTTGGAGGACCATTAGTGTACATACCGTTACTAGCTTAGGATAACCTTCTTTTGTTATAGAGGTTATCTATCTTAGGTGCACTAGGTACACATGTTTTCCTTCATATTTTCCTTTCTTATGTATTTGTTTTTCTATGATGTATTAAACTTAACTCACCTTCCATGGGTGGGTAAATTATGATACGTTTAATTATGGTGTGCTAATGGATGATCTTTTATGGAGCCTATCTATGTTTCTGCCTATGTTATTCTTTTACATGTTATGCTTTACATTGACAATAGCTTATGTTATGCGCGGCTCACGTTTTGTTTATGTTTTTCAAAAAAAAAAAAAATTGCCTCATATTTTACTAAGTATTTTCAAGTATGATATAAAGAGTAATATCTAATAATCAATGAAATACGTCTTAGGCATGTCGAGTTAATTATTAGGGTGTTACAAAACTAACCTACACTCAAGTTTCCTGAGATATACTACAAAGGGATATGGGAAAACTCAAATGACTTCTTTCTAATAATTCTTCCTAGGAAGAGTGTAAGATCCATTAAGGATGCAAAGAAGATTTTACAAGCAAAGAAACTAACTACAAGATGTAATGAACTTCACAGAAAAGAAGAGGAGAAAAATTTTGCAGTGTTTCAACATTGTGTAACATCTATATCTCTTCATTTGGAGGCTCAACATCTCTATTTATAGATGATTTGCCTTTGTGATCGTTGCCCTTGATCAGTTCTCTAAGTGACACATGTTGATCATCTATTTATGTCATGAAAATATTTAGAAGCATAGCTTATATTTTGTCAAATCTATTGCAGAAGCCATTGTGAGATAGAGGTTTCTAGGACTACCTTTAGAAACTACTTTTTACTTTCTAAACATGATTTCTGAATACTTCCTTCTAGAAGTTAGAGTGGTTGACTAAGTTGGAAGAAGAATGACATACCTTGTAACCGGATTTGATTTCAAATTTAAATTTCAAAATTTCCATTCTTTTTCAATAGAGTGCAGCGTTACTGAAGTACACTTTCTGGTGTTGTATCAATTCCTTGATATGTCCTTGGTCTCCTGGTCTTCAATCCGAGCTTGGTAATGATAAACTGATTACAATTATGATGATTGAAGATAGTAGAACACATTGGCTTCAAGGATGGATAGATATCTTCAATTTAAGTATACTTTTGATGTCCAGTGCTTCTATCTGAAGACCCGTGCCTTGGCTTATTGTACTTGTTGATTTTCTTCAACTCGTTTGGAATTTATATGCTCATTTCACGATATAATTATCACTTTCATTTTAGTTTCCATCTCTTTAATGAGATAAATCATGTTTGCACATGTAAAGTGAAATTATCTTCACTATAGGAGACGTATTATGCTAAGGTATGACCTGTTTGTTACTTCAAGAAACTCAAGGTAGACATTCATCGTTCTTCAAAATATTTTTCTTAAATTGGTTCTAATTGTCATTCAAAACATACTGCATTAATGCTTTCTGAAGGGTTTTAAAACTTACAATCTCCCCCTTTTTTGATGATGACAAACCAATTTGAAGAAAATCTTTGGAAGAGATGTTGAAAGAAATATAATATAATATATCAAAATAATTACTATTCTTTCAAAAACATCATCACGTGTGCTTTTCAGGAAATCCTTTTCTTAAGGCATGATATGGATATACTCAAAAATATTTTAGCCTTAAGTGACTTAAATCAGAGCGTTTTGATTTTTCATAAGGTTTTTGAAGTTACTCAGATTACTTTTGATAGGTATAGAGTACTATTAAAAGGAATGTGATCATTTAAGCTTTTTGATACAAAAACAACTTGACATTTTGTCAATAGAGATCTTTTCTAAAATACACGTGCATGAATAAAAACTACTAATGCTTGTGATATTTTCTCTTGATGAGATTTCTTATAGGACAACTTATCCAAGCGTATTTTCAAAACTCAATGTGATTTTGTACATGAAAACGTATGTAACATATAAGCTTTGCACACATCAGAGATTTATGAGGCTCACGACTGATCTCAGTTGTATTAGAGCATGTAAGGATAAGTTTCTGAAGATTAAGAAACTAATCACAACTGTATTTTGAGAAAGTCATACATAACTCATGAAATAACATCATATATGTGTCAGAGTATATATATTTCATGAAAACCATTTCAAGACATACATATCAAAGCATAATAGATAAGTGTATTAGAGCAAAGAGGATGCTTATGCTTAATCTATACTTATTAGAGCTAATCAAAGATACATAGATGAGCTAAGTATCATAGCGTGCTAATGAATAAACAAATCAGAGTGAACACTAAGAGATAAGAAGCATACACCTCAAGCATGGTTCAAGATTAGCTATGCATGATAAACAGGCATCGATATGTACCAAGGCTCAAAACAGAATATGTATAAGAGCTAAAGGAAACCATGAAACATGATATCTTGAACAAATATGATGAAATTGATATATATATATATATATATATATATATATATATATATATATATATATATATATATATATCATGTGCATACGAAAATTGTTAAGAGCAAAAGGAAATATCTGAGAGCATAAAAATGATAGTTTTAAAACAAAAAGAATGCATGCTGAAGAAATATCTCTGAAGCCCCCCTAAGCATAGGCTCCCCTTGAGTTCCACAGGATTTGGATTTTCTTCATTTATTTTCTTTTCATCTTTTCTTTTCTTTTCTCCCTTTTGACATCAACAAAAATGAGGTGTGCTGGAAACCAAGAACACCATCATTAGCCCCAATGCCTCAGTTCTAGAATCTCCACCAAAAGAGCTTCATGTTTCTGATAGAGCTTCCATATGATCTAGCCAGTTGTTGATGAAGCATTGTTCATGCAGCAGTAATTGAACCTTTGAGTAGCTTGGCTACACTGCGGTGCAAGTTGGCATGATGAGGGAACAAACATCCTAATGGAGATAGTTAGAGTAGGAAGAGGAGTAGGTTTTTCAACGGAGTAGGAATTGAGTTAGTCATAGGACTGGACTTGTCTCTTCATGTCCTGAGGATTTTGACTGAGAAGATGAAGACACAGAGGAAAATGAAGATTCTCGCATGTGAGAGCTTGAGGGTTTAGAGGTAAAAAATGATCTTTGATCTTCTTCATCTAACTCTTGTCTTGGCCGATGACATCTTCCACCTCCATAGGATACTAGCAAGTCATGCCAAGGCAGGGAAGAGTTTGAATTTTCCTTAGATTCTTTGGATCCTTCTGAGTCTTTTAATCTTAATTACTTTCCTTTTTCCTTCTTCTCTTCTCATCTGCATATAGCCAATATAAGAATGCATCTTTATCCTTGGTTCCTGTTTCTAACACCTATTGTGGCTTCACCTATAGGTCTTCGTAAGGTCTTGAAGGAGTACATAGTGCCTCCCATATACTCGTACCACTTATTCGCCAATGGGTAGTTCAAGTATTCAAAAATCTTGGTTGAATCCCATAAAGAATAATAGTATTTCTTTTTTTTTCTCTAGGGAGATGGTAGTTAGCATATAATCAAAGATTAGTCTGGGCAAGTTTACCTTTCTCTTTCCTTAACATGAGTCCATTCTGACCAGGATATGCGTGTTTCTCAGCCTTGAACTAGATGAGGGTGAAAACTTGACATGCCTTGGAGTTTAACATGGAGTTTTGTTGAGACTCCAAGATTCATCAACCAGTTCTATCGTTGAGCATATGAGTCCTTCATCAAGGGGCATGCATTATGTTGGAGAAGTCGGATATGTTTAGCTCCAAGTCAATTCCTCTTATGTAAGGTGTTAGCACGAACTCGGACAACCGTGTAACACCCTAATAATTAACCCAATACACCTAGGAGGATTCTGATTAATTACTAGACTTTACTCTTTGCTTCAGTTCCTTAATCATGCTTTGAAAATACTTAGTGAAATTACGAGCCATTTTTTTTTTTAAACATAATTGAAAACGTGAGCCGCGCTTAACGTGAATGATTTAGCAAAATTTAAAAGACACATAGGAATTTACAAACATCACATCATAATATATTGGCTCCATCATACAAGCATCCATAATTACATATCATATAGATATTTTGCCTACCAACAAAATAAGACTAAGTGTAGGCAATCTAATAAAACATAAATAATATATGGATGGAAGGACATCCATTAATGGCACCTAGTAATAACACTCTAGGGATAGGATAGATATCTGAAATATACGAGTGAAACTAGGATTCAAGTTCACTACCCAGCCTCAATGTGATTCACGAACGCTTCCTTCTTTCTAGACGAGATGGAAAGAAATAGAGGAGTGAGAAACTTATAAAAGAATCTCAGGGTACTCACCTCATGATGCATTGTGTCATCATCATCGTCCCCAGGAACCTCGGGTTATTATGAAATAGTGAGCATGCTAAGATTGATTTATTAAGTTCGAAAATATACTTTACCGAGGTCGTCGGTTTTAATCATGCGTCTTATAATGCATCATAAACTTAGCATGTCATGTTTATAATGAACTTTTCCTTTCATATATAATAACATAGTTATGCATAAAATCACATCATATTCCTCATCATCATTTCATAATACTATGCATAGCAGAATATCATATTTCTCATCATCATCTCATAAATACTATGCATAGCAGAACATCATATTCACATAATGCATTTACTTAGTTTCTTAGGTGACTTAAAGTTACTTTCATCATCATTTTCCTGGGCCACCCTATACTTCACCCTTTTGGGAGTAATCTAGGTTATGAGCTCATACCTTGCTAGTCGTCACCAGCATATACTTATCCCTTTTGATAAGTAAAATTCCGTCTCTACCCTTTTGAGAGAACGGACTAGGGGGCAAGAATCACCTTTTCACCGCCTATAGTTTGATGGGTCCAAAGGATCATTTTCTCATATATTTTGAGTCACCTTTAAGTCTTTGCATGTTATATCATAATACAATTCTTCATTCATAATCATCATAACATTTTCTCATTTATAGTCTTATGCCGAAATAATATATACCAACTAATCATGCATCTGGAGATTCCAGGAAAGAGAGGTGGGTCACAATGGACACGCTTAAATACCAAATCTTTCCTTAGCCAGAATCTTTCCAAATTGCACTCTTACAGTAATACACTTTCTTCCAATAGAATATGTCTTTATTTCATGCATAAGTTTTCATTGTTTGCAACAACAACTATAACATACAAACCAGGGAATCAATCAATGACACCAAATTCTTAATAAGCATCAAATCACATTTTAAGTACACATAAATTACTAGCTTCCCATAAAATTCTTACAAAGTTTTAAAACTCTTTTAGAACTAATTCCTTTTGTTAAACTTGAAAGAAGTCATAGGACTTTAGGCCTAAATTAACCATGGGACCGATTTATAACTTGAAAGAATGTTCATAATTAAATCTTTCACTTAAGATAAAAGGAGCAAGTCTTGAGCTTTAGAGATTTAGGTGACATCTTTGAATTATTACCATGCTATGCAACCTTATTTTAATCTTATCTTTATAAGGTGATAGCTTGGAATTATAAACATGATATGCAATTCCATTTCTTTATCTTTAAGATTTAAGGTGATAACTTGAAAATTAAACATGATGCAAGAACTTGTAATATAAACATGATGCAAGAAACTGGAGGCGGAATCGCATAGGACCAGGAGAGGGAGAAGAGAATCTTAAGCAACCTAGCCGTAGTCCGCATAGGACCGGTGAGGAGATGAGAATTACATTTTTTTTAAGCTCCAATTCTAGACTTCTTAAAGAATAAATTCTTTAACTCCAATTATCTCATTTCTTCGCTTATGATTCATAAGCAAGTCTTTGAGCTCTAGGATTTTTAGGTGATGACATAAAATAAACATGCCATGCATTGATCTTTTAGCCATTATAAAATAAAGTGAGAGCATAAAATAAACATGAGATGCAACTTCTTTATTATCTTTAGAGATTAAGTGACAACTTGAAATTTAAACATGAAATGCAAGCTTGGAAATTTAAACATGAATATGCAAGTTCATTTATTCATTCTTGAGAATTTAGTGATGACATAGAAAGTAAACATGGTTATGCAAGGCATAAACTTAAACATGGATGCAAGTTCATTTTATTTCTTTACTAGAGCTCCTCCAAGACTTTAGAGAAATATAAATTCAACCCAATATATCTTAGCAAGACAAAGTGAAAAATACATCTTTCAAGTTCTAAACTCAAGATCATAAAAACATCATAAAAATATTATTCTTTAAAGTTTTGCATCAAGTGGAACTTTCAAGCTTTAGAGGCCTAACTTGTGATGGATTCACAACCCACCTCAAGGTCCTCATCATCAAGCCATCATCTTAGTCCCACCTAGGCCATATGGCTGAATTGTTCAAAGAAAAGGAAGAAGAAAACCAAATGGAAAAACTAGAGAAAATCCATGAAATCATCATTTTGAACCAAGAACAACACTTAGCAAAGCATAGAAATAAACTTAAAAACAACTCCCTACCTAATCTGATTTGAAGGAAAGGAAGAGAACTTGGTTTCCTTGAGTGAAATGAAAGAAAATATTCTTGAAAACTTGAAGAAAGAATTCAGCCAAGAGGAGGAGGAAATGAGAGCTTTTGGTGCTCCTAAAACTAGAATTTGTGTAAGTTATGAACTAAGCATCTAAACTATCTTCAAGCATGCCTATTTATAGAGATTTTGCAGCTCATAAATGGACAAAGGAAGGAAAGAAATCTGACCAAAAATTAGAGAAAAAATAAGGAAGAAAAATCATTTTGTTTGGTGGCTTAAAACATGGAATCATGTTTCCATGTTTTCATGATTCTTTGTTTTCATTCTTTGGATTTTTGTGTAATAATTTTCTGACTTATTACTCAATAATTTCGTGCATTACAGCCTTGTGGAAGAGGATTTTGTGTGTTCCATGTATTTTTTAGGTGTAGGCAAGGTATTCATGCAATTTAGAGAATTTACGGTTAAGGGTTTAAGTGAATTACTAAGCAATTTGGGTGTTTTAAGCAATTTTAGGTTCTAATCAATCTAAATAAATAATTTTGACTCTAGATTAGTAATTAGAATTTAATAAGCTTTAATTTGAGCCTAATATTGCTTAGGTTTCGTTAGACGAATCAAAAATCTCAAAATTTGTAAAACTTGCACAAAGAGAGGGGCAAAACGGTCATTTTACTTAAAAATTGCCCGAGACCACCCGAGCTTAACCAATGGTTAATCATGGCTTAAAAACACCTTTTAACACATTTTAGTGAGGTTCGGGCTCAGTCGGCACGCAAATCGGAGTTAAAATAAGGGCGTTTTGGTCATTTCGCGTCAAGCTCAAAATTAGGATTTTTCTCCTCTATTAACACACATAACACAAACAATCCCTTATTAACATCAAAACATCCCCTTGAGGATGGGTGGGGCCCACGATCCTCATTTTCTAGTAAAATAACCTCAGGGCATTTTGGTCATTTTACACGTAGAAAATTGGGGTTTGCAATACTTGCACGAATTGCTCCTAACTTCTCTTCTAACGTTATATTCCTTTATTAAGGGTTGTTTGGTCTCAAATTTTATATAATATTTACCTACGGTAATTCGGTAATTCCTAATGATAGTAAAAATTACAAAATTGTTACAAACCACTAATTGGAAATAGAAAGCGGTAACCATCCGTGAATATCGGGTCGATGAGGTTGAGAAATCCTTCCTATCCCTAGAAGGAGATGACCTTTAGTAGGATGAGGACCTGAGCCATTATCTCGTACTCAGCCTTCTCCTGGAGCCACTGGCCATTGAGAAAAGTTCTTAGTGTAGTGCTCCGATGTATAGATTCATCAAATATGAGAAGAGTTCCCATGTTAGCAATTCATCCGTCATAGCATTTTCCTTGAGCCATTGGTTGATTTGCATGAGAGGTTAGAAAAAAAAAAAGGTTGAAGCTTGAAAGGATTTGAGAGATGAGGGTTTAAAGAGGGATGGTGCAGTTCAGAGAAAGTTTAAGAATGAGGGAATACAAAATGATTTAGAGCATGAGTAGAAGATGAAGGCAAAGGTATAGCATGTCAGAGTATGGGTTATTTAAGTTATAGGACGTGACTAATTGAAGGTGAAATAACGTGAGAGAAAAAAACTCAAAAGAGTGGAATTATCCCGCCTTTCATCCCTTTTAGAAAGAGAGGTTTGGAAGCTTGAGATCATTCTTTGAAGAAGTTACTTTCTAAGCTTCACTTTCCATTTTCTAACCCTTTGAAGTACACCATGTTTTCATGATTAACTTATCTTCATATTCTAAACTTCATGAGACTAGATATACCCCATTTTCTAATCCTCAACTTTTCTTTCTATCAACCTATCTTCTTCTAAGCTTACAACTGAAATTCTGATCTTCACTCTTTAATGGTTGGCAAGCTAATGCCTTTATTGAGGCTTTAGTTCAGAGCAATGTAGGGAAATACCTAGAGATGTTTGTATATGAATGTTTATAAGATATAAAAACTTTTAAGTTCAAAAGCTCTTTCAAAATACATAAGTGATCTTCAGCTAATGGTTTTATGAATATATCAAACACTTGGTCCTCAGTATTTATAAACATTAACTTAACATCTCCTTTTTGAACATGATCCTAAATGAAATGATGTTTAACATTGATGTGCTTAGATACAATCCTGGATAGGATTCTTAGCAAGATTAATAGCATAGAAGATAGGGATTTTGGAATATCTCAGGTGACAATCTTCTAGTTGGTTCCTTATCCACAGCATCTTGGTATAGCAGTTTGCAATGGTTATTTAGTTTCAACAGTAGAAAGTGTAATGGTATTCTACTTGTTACATGACAAGTGATCAAGCTCTTTCCAAAGAAGCAGTAACAATCACTGGTCTTTTCTCTCTACCTTATCTTTAGTAAAGTCAGCATCACGTAACCTACAATATCATAAGATGTACTTTTCTTATACCACAAGCCAAGATTAGTAGTCCGATAAGTATCTGAAAATTCTCTTAATAGTATTTAAGTGTGATTACTTTGGGTTAGATTGAAATCTAGCACAAATTTTCACACTTAATTGAATGTCTGGTCTACTAGCTATAAGATAGAAAAGTGAACCATTCATTCCTTTATAAATACTTTCTGATATCTTTTCGCCATTTTCATAAGCATCAATGATTTGAGAAGGATGTATGGAGGTACTCATGGTTTGGCTTGATCCATATTAAACTTCTTCAAAAGCTCTTTTGTATATTTTTTTGATGGATCAGGTTCCTTCTTTTTGTTGTTTTATTTGCAAACTAAGGAAAAACTTAAGCTCACCTATCATGTTGATCTCAAACTCACTCTGCATTAATTTAGAAAACTTTTCAGAGAGAATGATTAGAAGCGCCAAATATAATGTCATCTACATATGTTTGAACTATCAGAAAGTTATTATCTTGATCAAGAGTATATTGAACAGATTCTTCAAGCAAGAAGTACTCAGTTTCATACCAAGCTTGAGGAGCTTGTTCAGACCATAGAAAGCCTTCATTAGCTTGAAGACATGGTTGGGAAGGTCTTTACTCTCAAAACTAGGAGGCTACTTTGCATACACTTCCTCAGAGAGGAATCTATTTAGGAATGAAGGCTTAATATCCATTTGGTAAAGAGTGAATCTCTTGAAGGCAGCAAAAGCAAGTAGCATTCTGATGGCTTCCATCCTAGCTCCTGGTGCAAAGTTTTCATCATAATCAATTCCCTCTTGTTGATTAAAACCTTGTGCAACCAATCTTGCTTTGTTCCTGATGACTTTGCTAGCTTCATCAAGCTTATTTCTGAACACCCATTTTGTCCTAATGATGATCTTCCCTTTTGGTTTTTCAATGAGCCTCTAAACTTTACTTTTCTAGAACTGGTCCAGTTCTTCTTGCATAGCATCAACCTAACTTTGATCACTCAAAGCTTTTTCAATGCATTCAGGTTTAGTGGTGGAGATGAAAGCATAGTTTGACATATTTCTAAGGGATGATATGGTTCTCACACCCTTGGAAATATCTCCAAGAACTCTATTATGAGAACTTCTTCATGATCAAAAGTACTACTTTCTAATTGCTTTGGAGCCTTGAGCAAGCTTTTTGAAGTGTTTATGTTCTGGAGCCTACTTTTTGAAGGTATGGCTTTCGTCGCTTGCTTTCTGAGGTTTCCTTGAGACTTATTTTCTCAAGGTTTTCTTCCAGTTCTTCAAGATCATTAGTAAAGTCTTTCTTAAGTTCCTTGAACTTGATGTGAATAGTCTCCTTAATGCATAGCGTTCTTCTATTGTATACTCTGTAAGCTTTAGAAACTGAGGAATAACCTAAGAAAACCCCATAATCAGACTTAGGATCAAACTTTGCAAGTTTGTTCTTGGTGTTAAGGATAAAACATGATGAGCCAAAAATATGAAAGTATGATATGTTAGGTTTTCTACCCTTCCAAGGCTCATAGGGAGTCCTCTTGAGGATTAGCCCAGAAAGATTATGTTTTGGATATAGCAAGAGGTATTCAGCCTCCCCAAAAACCTTTTAGTAAACTTCTTTCTAAAGGCATTGTCCTGACCATCTCTTACAAGCTTCTATTTTTACATTTAGCAATCCTATTTTGTTGGGGAGTTCTTGGTGTAGAAAACTCATGAAGAATGCCATGTTTTTCACAAACTCTTTAAAAACATGATTTTTAAATTCTCCTTCATGATCAGATCGAATAGAGGTGATTTTAGAATCCTTTTCAACACAAACTCATTTTGCAAACACTTTGAATTTATCGAGCACCTCATCCTTAGAAGCTATGAAGATAACCCATGTAAATCTAGAGTAGTAATCCACTATGACAAGACAATATTTCTTCCAGCAAGACTTGTAGTTTTGGTTGGTCCAAAGAGATCCATATATAAAATCTCAAATGGTTTAGTGGTTGAAACCACATGTTTGTTGTAGAAAGAAGCTTTGATTTGTTTTCCTTTCTCATAGAAATCACAAGTTGAATCCTTGTCAAATCTGATCCTTGGTAGGCCTTTAACTAGATCTTTTTTGAGAAAGCTTGAAAATAAGCTTCATATGAGCATGCTCATGCTTCTTATGGCATAACCACTTTTTATCCGTGAATGATGAGAGACATTTTACATCTTGATCTCGTAGGTCATCCAAGAGTAACACATTCGTGTTATCATGCCTTTTACGAGATAAGATGACTTGTCTTGAAGTGGGACTTACTATCTTGCTTGCATACGCATCAAAAATAACATTAAAGCCTTGGTCACATAACTGCTAATACTTAACAAGTTGTGAGCTAGACCATCGACATACAACACATCAGAAATTTGGTAGGAATCATCCTTAACAACATTTCCTATCCTAGTGACCTTGGCCTTACCTCTATTGGTGAACTTTACCTAATTCTGAATTTTTGGACCAAGGTTTGTGAACCACCTTTGGATCAGGATATGTGTTTGGAGTAGCCACTGTCCATGTACCACTTATTATCAAGTTGCACGTACGTTCTCAGGCAAACCCCAATAAACACAGTTTTCAATTTAGGTAAACAAACTTTCTTGGGTCCTCTTGGGTTAATCTTTTGAGAGGAAAGTTTCTTGACTTTTTTGATAGACTTCTTTCTCATGAAACACTTGTTAGGTGGATGTCCCTTCTTATGATAGAAAGTACAAGAAATCTTGTTCCTTACTTTCTTAACTGAGTTGGCTTCCCTTTCTCATGTATTTTCTCTTCATATCCCAACATGATTTTTTGAAAATATGGTCTCTGACTTCCAAGCATCAGATCAAGGTTCTTTGATCCATTTACCATTTGTTCAAGGTCAAATTTGAGAAGCTTTGAAGTTTTCTCTAACTTCAAAATGACTTTCTAAATGTTTTTGCTTTTGTTTGAGACTTCAGTTTCTAATGTATTGAATTTTACATTTAAAACTTTGTTTTCCCCTTTAAATTCTTCTTTTTCAAGCCGTAGACTTGAGCTTTTGTTTAGCCATTTCAAGTTCTACAACAACCTTTTGATGTTTTCTTTTCAAGTTGAGATAGTGCGAGGAAAGAGTTTGAGAGTGAGAGATCAAGCGAGAGCGAAGGAAACAGGAGGCCGCGAGGAGGAAGAACGGCGGCTGAGATCGGGGAAGGAAGGATCAACTCCATGGTGTGAGGGTGCGCTAGACTGAGGGCGGCGAGCTTCCAGTTTGCGGTGGGGGGTTCGCATGCGCAAAGGACGAAGGCATGGAGGCTGGGTTTTTCGGGCATGCGCGGGTTTCAGATCCGAGGTGGGAGGGGAAGATCCGCAAAAATCGTGGTTATGGGTTGTGGCGGAGGAAGGGCCAGCTAGATGGTGGCTTCGTGGTGTTGCATGTCTGGTTTCACCCGGTAAGAGGCATGAAGGCTGGGCTCGTGGGGTGCAGAGGGCTGCGGTGGTTCAGATCGAGAGAGAGGTCACCAAAACAAGGAGCTCACAACTAACTTCTCGAGTAGTTTCACGTGGAGAGTGTTGCGGGTTAGGTGCTGGGTAACTTCATCGTGCAGAGTGGAGGCTGGGATGTCCTGGCCGCCTCCCCATGTTTCCTTTTCTTTTTTTATTTTTGATTTTTGATTCTTGGATTGGTTTTGATTCAGATCCTGTTTGATTTTGTTTGGGTTTCTGGCTTGGTTATTGACTAGATTAGGTGGCTGTGATTGTGATGACTTCATGTTGTGATGATGGCGATGATGGGGTGACAGTGTGAGATCGGTGATTTAGTGGGTGAACTGTGACTACGCAACTACAAATGGAACAACATGATGTAAAAATACATGATACTCTTGAGAAATACTTAGATCAGAAGAACAAACCTTGTGCTTGATTAGTTATAATTTTTTGGTATTGTTCCCTCTTCTTTTATTTTAATTAATTCTCCCTTTATATAGTTGTTCCCCCTGTGAAACCAACTCACCACCAAAAACAAATTCATCCTTTACGCAAAGGATGAATAAGAAATGATGATGATGTTGCCAGCCAGCTTTCCTTTTTCCTTGTTTTCTTTGTTTTGTTATGTCATGATTTCTTTTTTTCTTTTGTTTTGCATATCATGGGTTTAACGGCTGAAAGCTAACCAACAAGCCCTCTTTTATTATTTTCATTTTTTTATTTTTCTTTTTTGAGCTCAATGGACTAAACCTTGGTTAATGGATGAACAAAGTATGGGCTACAACAACCCAAAAAATGAAACTAAAATGGAATGGACAAACTAAAATGGATTATTTATTGAATTTTTTTTATGCAAACAAAAATAAATATGAAAGCAAATAAAATAACGGGATTGGACAAAATATGGTTTTCACGAAGAGTCCTCAAGCAATTCTTCATACAAAGCTAAAAGTTCATTGTAGGAAAGATCAAATTCAGAGCTATTTACCTCAAGTTCACTTTCTACGTATAGCTTACCATGAAGCATAGGTTTGCAATATCTAGCTCCTTCTGATCTTCTAATCATTCCTTCTCTTCTTCTGATTTACTCCAGGTAGTTAGCATGCATTTCTTCTTATGCATGAACTTCTTCTGTAGACCCTTAAGCTTGGGACATTCTACTTTAAAGCATCCCTTCTCTCCATAGTTGTAGTAGGTGATGCTTTCCAGCTTCACTTTGCCCTTTCTTTTTCTTAAGGTTGATGTTTCTTCCTATCTTTGTCTTTCCTCTCTAGGCTTTTGACATCTTCCTCACCAGCATGGAGAGCTCATCTCCATCTTCTCCTTCTGTCTCATCATCGGACTCTTCCTCTTCATTAGAGGTTTCAGCAACTTTCATTTCCTTAGCCTTACTCAGCTTTGATAAGATGAGTTCAAGGCCATGGACTTGCTCTTCTTGATAGATTCATAATGCATTTCAGAGAACTACCTCATGAGTTTTGAGTGATCCAATGAGTGCGTCTAGACTGGGAGTTTGAAGGTCTTTAGCCTCTATGATGGCTGTGACCTTAGGTGGCCACTTGGTAACAGGGAGGCTTCTCAAGATATTTCTAACCATTTTAGAGTTAGAGTATCTTTTGCCTGGCCCTTTTAGCTAGTTTATGATGTGCATAAACCTTGTGGTCATTTCATCAATACTTTCTTGATCTGTCATTTTAAACATCTCATATTGATAAACCAACATCCTGATCTTAGTCTCCTTAACTTGACCAGTACCTTCATGCAGCATATGTAACCTGTCCCATATCTCCTTTGCTATGCCACAAGCAATGCTTTTATCATATTCAGCCTTCCTTATTGCACATGTGAACAGGTATTTAGCTTTAGAGTTCAATTGAACTCTGGCTTTGTGTTGTTCTTCTCCACCTAGTCTTGGGGACTTTTCTTGATGTTGAAGGTGCATCATCAGTTTCAGGAACCTCTTCAGTTGGAACATAATCACCTTCTTAAATTATTTTCCACAAGTCAAGATTTGTGTATTTTATGAACAACTCCATGCAATCTCTCCATTGGCATAGTCCCCACCATCAAAGAATGGTGCTCTGTTGATGAAGTATCCTTCTACTATATGAATACTTTGTGCCATTTGTCCCTCGTATTTTTGTTCTTTGCAACTGTTAGAATGCTTAACCCCTTAGAGGCTAACTTTTGATGCCACTTGTAGGTAGAAAAGCGCACGAGAAGGGGGCATTGAATCGTGCTCTACTTCTGAAACTTAACAGGATATTATTAAGTGTTGAGCTTGAAGTGCAGTGGAAAAATAATTAGATATGTCAGAAAGTGACTTTCTGAACTATAGCGTTAGTAACATAATAGTAATAGAAGAGCAAATAAGACAAACTTTAAGTAGATATTAAATAATAATCTCAAAACGTGAATGTAAGAGAGATAGAAGAAGAGAATCTTGCACAAATATTTTTATAATGGTTTGGCCAACCTTCCTACAGATTCTCAAACACCATTGAGTTTCACTAAACCTTTCTCAACTTGAGAAAGAAAAATAGGATAGTCTTTATAGTAGCCTTCCCAAGCTCGTATTTGTGACCACTAAACCCTACTATCACAAACCAAGTAGTTTTTCACCAGGCTCTCCAAGCTAAACAGTAGTATTGTACTAGGCTCTCTAAGCTAACCTAAGTAGTCTTGTACGAGGCTCTGCAAGCTAAACCATGACCAGCAAGAACACCTTACTATCACATTGCAAGTAGTTTTACCTTAGTCTCTACAAGCTATCTACCGATCACTACTAGATTGAGGTTACAAGAGGTTTGTGTTTGGGTTTGCCACTCAAACTAACCTACACTCAAGTTTCCTTAAGATATACAACAAATGGATCTGGAAAACTTGAATAACTTCTTTCTAATAATTCTTCCTAGGAAGAGCATAAGATCTGTTAAGGATGTAGAAATAAGATTTTACAAGCAAGCAAACTGATTACAAGATATAATGAACTTCATAGAAAAGATGAGGAGAAAAATTAGTGTAGCACTGTATAATGTCCAGATCTCTTCATTTGGAGGCTAACATCTCTATTTATGGATGATCTGCCTTTGTGACTGTTGCCCTTGATCAGTTCTCCAAGTGACACATGTTGATTATCTATTTGTGTCTTGAAAGCAGTCTAGAAGTGTAGCTTATCTTTTGTCAGATCTATTTAGAAGCCATTTTGAGATAGAGGTTTCTAAGACTATTTTCAAAACTACTTTTTACTTTCTGAATACTTCCTTCTAGAAGCTGGAGTGGTTGACCAAGTTGGCAGAAGAGATGACATGCCTGTTGTAACTGGATTTGATTTCAAATTTGACTTTCAAATTTTTCCTCCTTTTTCAATAGTGTACAACGTCTTCCTGTGAAGTGCACTTTCTGAGGTGTGGTATCAGTTCCTTGATATGTCCTTCATCTTTTAGTCTTCAATCCAAGCTTGTTGATGATAAACTAATTACGATCATGATGATTGAAGATAGTAGAACACATTGGCTTCAAGGATGGATAGATATCTTCAGTTTAAGTCTATTTTCTGAAGTCCAGTGCTTTTATCTGAGACTTGTGCCTTGGTTTCTTGCACTTGTTAATTTTCTTCAACTCGTTTGGCATTTGTACACTCATTTTACAATATAATTTTTATTTTAGTTTCCCTATATTTCACTAGAAATTATGTTTGCACATGTAAAGTGAAATTATCTTTGCTATAGGAGCTGAATTATGCTAACGGTATGGCCTATTTACTATTTCAAGAAACTCAAGGTAGACATTAGTTGTTCTTCAAAATATTTTCGTTAAATTTTTTCTATTGTTATTCAAAACATACTACATTAATGCTTTCTAAAAGGTTCTAGAGGTTACAGTTATAGCCTTAAGCCCAAAAACCTTTGCATAAGTCGCTTTCTAAAAGTATGGTTCTGGCCATCTTTTGTAAGCTTCTATTTTTCCTTTTGCAACCCTATTTTGTTGGGAATTCTAGGTGTAGAGAACTCGTGAGAGATGCCATGTTTCTTTACAAAACTTTTCAAAAACATGATTTTCATATTCTCTTCCATGATCTGATCTTATAGAGGTAATTTGAGAAATATTTTAATACAAGCTCATCTTATAGAGGTAATTGGTTGATACTCAACAGATTGTAAGCCAAACCATCAACAAGTAAAACATCTGAAATTTGGTGAGAGTCATCCTTAGCACATATCCAATACCTATGGCCTTGACTTTGCCTTCATCAGCAAATTTTACTGATCTAGAAGTCTTGGGCTTTAGATTTCTAAACCACTTTCTAGATCTAGACATGTGTATGGAGGCCACTCTCCATGTACTATTTGTTATGTTTATCAACGTGTGTTCTCATACATAGTTATAACAAAAATAGTTTTCAACTTAGGTACTCAGACTTTCTTGGGTCCTCTTAGGTTAGTTTTCCTTGGGGAAGGTTTCCTAACCTATTTGATAGATTTCTTTCTCATAAAACACTTGTTAGATGGGTGTCCCTTCTTGTGGCAGAAAGTACAAGAAACTATGTTCTTTACTTTCTTTGATAAGATTGTTTTTCCTTTCTCATCCATCTCATTCTCATATTACAAACCAATCCTTTGAAAATAACGCCTTTTGCCACCAAGCATCAGCTCAAGATTGTTAGAGCTATTTACCATTTTTTGAAGATCATATTTGAGAAGTCTTGAAGTCCTTTCTAGTTCAGAAATTACTTTATGAGTTTTTTGAATTTTTTTAGTGACTTATACTTCTTAGGCTTTGAGCTTAACATTTAAAAACTTGTTTTCTCCTTTTATTTCTTCCTTCTCAAGCCTTAGATTCTCAACATCTGATCTGACCTTTTTAAGTTCTAGAACCACTTTTTGATGGCTCTTTTTGAGGTTGAGATAGTGAGAAGAGAGGCTTTGAGAGTTTTTAAGCAACTCATCATATAATGCAAGTAATTCATCATAAGAAAGATCAGTTTTCAAGTAATTCTCCTTCTAAAGCATAGCTAGCCATGAAACATATTTTTGCTACATCTTCTAGCTCATCATAGCTTTCTAAACCCTCCTTCTCCTCTTCTGAATCACTCCACGTGGCTAGAATTCCCTTTTTCTTTGAGGGAAACTTTTTTCGTGGACCCTTGAGCTTGGGACAATTAGTCTTGATGTGTCCTTTCTCTCCACAATTATAGGGTTATGCCTGTCCAACTTTCCTTTGCCTTTTTTTGTCCTTTTTGAGGTTAATGCCTTTTATTTTATTTGTTATGCTTCTCCAAGCTTTAGAAATCTTTCTTATGAGCATGAAGATCTCATCTCCATCTTCTTCTTTAGACTCATCTTTAGATTCTTCTTCCTTATCAGAGGTTTAAGCAACCTTTATTACTTTACCTTTACTTTGTTTATGGTGTGATGACTTCAAGGCCATGAACTTGCTCTTTTTTATAGTTTCACCATGAACTTTAGAGAGCACAACTTCATGGGTTTTTAGTGAACTAATGAGTGCATCCAAGCCAAGAGTTTGAAGATCTTTGGCTTCCTATGATGACTATGACCTTGGGAAGCCATTTTATAGGGAGGCTTCTTGAAATTTTTCTAGCCATTTCAGTGTTTGAATTCCTTTTGCCCAATCCCTTTAGTTGGTTTCCAGTATGCATAAACCTTGTGGTCATGTCATCAATACTTTCTTGTTCATTCATTTTAAACATTTCATATTGATGGACTAACATGATGATCTTAGTCTCTTTGATTTGATTTGTTCCTTTATGTAGCATGTGTAATCTGTCCTGGATTTCCTTGGCTGTGTCACAAGTAATGATCTTATCATATTCAGCTTTGCTTAGTGCACATGTGAGTAGGTACTTAACCTTGAAGTTCAATTGAACTCTAGCTTTATGTTGCTTTACATAGTTATTCATGGAACTTCTCTGGAGGTGGAAGGTACATCTTCATTTGGACTTCCTCTATAGGAACATAGTCTCCTTCTTGAATGATCTCCCACAAGTCATGACTTGTGTATTTTATGAATAGTTCCATTTTGTCTATCCTATATGCATAGTCTCTAGCATCAAAGAATGATGGTATATTTATATAGTGTCCTTTTGCAATATGAATATTTTGTGTCTTTTATCCCTGGGATCTCTGTCCTCTGTAATCATTAGATTGCTCAACCCTTTAGAGGGTTAAGCTTTGATGCCAACTATAGGTTGGAAAGTGTATGAGAAGGAAGGTTGAATCATGCTTTAACTTTTATTTCCCTTTTAGATTCTAAAAAGGTTAAATAGAAACTATCAAGTATGAACTTGAAGTGTAGCGAAAATAGCATCAGTAAGTTTCAGAAAGTAACTTTCTGAACTAAGCAAGATTAAATATGTTCTTCAGAAGAATAAATACAATAAGCACAACACAAAATATAAAGGAGATTCAGGGAAGAGAAAATACTATACAAGAGTTTTTATACTGGTCCGGCCAACCTCATATCCAATTCTCAACAACCATTGAGTTTGACTAAAAACCCTTTCTTAACCCTGACAAAGTTACATAGTCTTTCTATAGCCTTCCTAAGCTATCTCCGTGACTAGTAGCTCACTCTATCCTGTCACTTCAAAGTAGTCTTTGCTTAGCCTCTTCAAGCTAACTCACGACGTTCACTATCAGATCAGTTACAAAAGTTGTGTTTAGGTTGGATTACTCAAACTATCAAACACTCAAGTTTTCTCAGAATAAACAATATCAGAGCTTAAAAAACTTGAATGACTTCTTTCTATCTATTCTTCCTATTAAAAATATGTTATCTAATGGGAACGTAGAAAGAAGATTTTTTACAAAGGTGAAACTAATTACAAACTGTAATGGTTTTACAAAAGATGAGAGGAAATTTCTTCAATGTCTTAGCACATGTAATGAGCAAAAGTCTTTTCGTTATAAGCACAACATCTTCTTTAATACTAGATCTTCATTTATGACCATTGCCCTTGATCTGTTTTGCTAGCGACACATGTTATTCTTCTTTTTATGTTATGAAAATGAAGTCTGGAAGAGTAGCTTCGCATGTCAGAGTGCAATTGCAAAAGCCGTTGTCTAATAGAGGTTTTCGAGTCCACCTTTAGAAACTACTTTTACTTTCTACTTTTTCGAGGTTTTCGTGTTTTTCTAAGTACCATCTCAGTTTCCTGGACAATCCTTAAATCTTTCTTTCTTTAATCATAGCTTGTTGTAAAGAATATAATCATGATCACGATGATTGAAGATGGTGACCACCCTTTTCTTCATATTTGGATTGAAATCTTCGCTTAAGACTTGCTTTCTAAAGTCATGGCATGCTTTCTGAAGATCTGAACCTTAGTTTCTTATTTTTGAGAATTTCCTTTTATTCATTGAGCATAGAAATGTTCATTTCATGATATATTTTTCACTTTCATTGAGTTCCAAATCTCTTTAAATGAGCTTACACATGTTTGCACATGTCATTGTGAAAATAATCTCATTTTAGCAACATGTATGCTAACGTGAATAGTCATGTTTGGTGCTTCAAGAAACTCAAGAAATGGATTAGTCCTTATTCAAAATATTTTCACTAACTTGGTTATGTTATCACTCAAAACATTTGGCATTGATACTTTCTAAAGGGTTTTGGAGCTAACATTTAACCTTATCAATCTTAACAAAATAGAAAGTTTTCTCACAAAAATGAACAATTAGTGGACTTTAGCCCTTAAAGGTCATGAATGAGCTTTAGAATCTTTCTTTTCATGTGGTTCCAAGAACCTTGTTCCTTTAGACTCATCATCAAGCTGAAAATAACCAATAGAAGAAAATGTGCCTTCTTTATCTCTTTTTTTTTTAAACAAAGGATCAAGCTTTAGGCTCTAGAGGTCATAAACATAATGGTTTCACAACCATCATCAAGAAGCATCATTATCAAGCCATAGCTATGATCATAATAAAATCCAAAAGAAAAGAGTATAAAAGAAAGGAAAACATAATAATATATCCCTATCAAAGTGTGTTTCTTGCTTCAAGGATGAAAATTCTTGTTCTTTTAAAGAGAAGAGAAGAAAAAATATTCTTTTGGGTTGAGATATGGTTTTGGCCAAGCAAGGAAAAGAGGGAAGGAGGGATTTTGGTGGCTTTGTTGGTGATGGTGAAAGCTTAGGTGTTTGGGAGTGTGATTCATGGTGGAGGTGTTTTTGTTTTGAGGTTTAGAGCTTGAGTTGAAAGGAAAATGGATTTTCTTGGTGAAAAAAAGATGAGATTTTGAAGTGGAGAGGATGAGAGGATTTTTGTACAAACTTGGTGCTTAAGTTGTGACAAAAAAAGTGCTGGAAAGAATGAGAGTGTGACTGAGTGTTTGAGTAGTTATGTGTTGAAAAAAAATCAAAATGAGAGAGTGAATGAGGGATGATATAACCACAATTTTTAGGGGGTTAGATAGGGGATATTTTGTGTTTTGTATTTGTGGAAATTAGGGTTAGGTGTGGGTTTAGTTAGGGAAATTGTTAGGAAATAATAATTAAGTGTTAAGGGCACTTTAAGCTTAGGTTAGGGGTTTCTTACATGCTTAATTAGGCTAAGCAAGATTAATTAAAATTTCAAACACAAGCATGGCCCCTAATCTCAAGGAAAAGTAAAAGTAATAAAGTAGATTTGTCTCCTACTTTTTCTTTTTTGTCTCATAAAACTCTTTCTTTTTTCCAAATGCATGCATAAAGCACGGGTTGGCATTCATTTACAACACAATTTCAATCATGCCTCATAAACAACTCTTTACTTCCTCTAGCATGCATTTATATGTCATAAGTCACATGGCCAAATATGTAACATCAAGTATTCATGTCATACTAGAACCAAAATGCCATTGTTTCATCAATTCAAAACATTGTTTCATTTCCAGCATAATGGCAGATTTCACACCTTTGTATCACAAATTAAGTTGCCTACCAAAAAATCAATTCAGAGACTATAAAAATTATCCAAGACACTTTAATGTGTCCACAAGGTTCCCTAAAAATTTCAGAGTAAAGAGTTCTCTAACTACATTAAAAAATTACACAAATTCGTGGTCAAGACACTTAACCTTAGCTAGAACCCAAAACTCATAATTTTTAACCCTAGAAAATGATTGAATCAATTCAAAATAAAAATCATGGTTAAACTTTAAGATATTATCAACCCTCTGTAAAAATTTAAAAGTAAAAATCAATCATTTTCTATGTTAAAAAAATTAGTAAAATTTGCAGCTTCAAGACTAGAAATTTAGACAACACACATATAGTCTCGGTTCATGATTGTTTTCAGGCAGTTAGTGTAACATCCCTCCTGCTTTATGGATTGCCGACTCCCACAAACCAACATGGGTCTTTTTAGCATACTTTGTCCTCACTCACACCCTTCCTAGGAAAACTTCCAGGAGGTCACCCATCCAAAAATTACCCCAAGTCAAGCACGCTTAATTGTGGAGTTCTTCGTGATAGGCTCCTAAAAAGAAAGATGCATCTTTGTGGCATAGGTAGTACCAATCAATTCATATAAGCCCTCCTTAACTGTATAGTCCCATACCTATACAACTCAGGATCCTCTCATTCGGGTGTGTAATCGGTTCATTCATGTACCCTTCGCTGGAGGCAGGAGCCGCTCCTTGTGTGCCTCTCAACAGGCGATCACTCCTACCTCGTCCCGGGTGTTACAGTTAGAGTCTTTATCATGCTCCACAAAAATTCTCAAAGTTGCCTTAGGATGTTATCTTCAAAATATATTTTTTATAGCTTATGAAAATACCCATAAATATATCAAAAGATTCGTGATTCACAACCTACCAGGTACAAATTGAGAATTCCAACATATGCTTCAAAATTTGTTTTGCCAAAATGGGTTTTCTAACATCATCCAAAAAACTCCACCAAAATTCATACATCAATATCCATATATTATCAACCAATACAACTAAAAATATTCAGCCAAATCAGTAAGCAAATTAGAAAAATAAATTTGAAGTAAAAGAGATTCAAAATGCCCTACTTTTGGTGTTTAAAGGATTCTTGGCTCCAAGTTGCTCCAAGATTGATCCCTTCCACTTCAAAGCTCCCAAATCACACCCAAACCCTTATTAAATCAGTGAAGAAGTAAGGTATCAAGGTGAGGATTGATGGAGATTTGAGATTTTAATCAATTAGATTGATAGATTATGAGGAGTAGAACAAGTTTTGTGAAAGGATCTTGGTGTTTTAGTGATTTTGAGTTAGGGTTTTTGAAGCTTGAAGCTTGTTAATGGAGGTTTGAGAGGAAGAACAATGGAGGAAGGGTTCTTGAAGAGGTCTGGCCGAAACTGATGATGGTGGAGTGATAAGGTTGGTGGTTTTATGTTTATCTTGATATAAATGCAGTATTTATGTAGGTAAAGTGTAATTTTCTCTTTTTTTTGGGAAAAAAATTATATGAATGGCTAGGATTTGATTAGATAGTCAAAAAATGAATCTTTTCCATCCACTTCGCTCAAGATAAGTGGCTCACTTTAACTTGGGAAGCAAGTAGCTTTTTCGTGTTAAAATCGCACACGAAATTCCACGAACGGATGAGATATTGGTTTCAGAGTAAAATATAATAAATGAAGGTTAAGACTAAAACTTGTTTTTCAAGTTTTAATCATTGCCATCTACTTGGCATAAAGTGGTAGGTAAAGGTTACTTGGCCACCAAGTAACTTGTACGATGTTAAAACTCACATCGAAACTCTCCAGAACGGGCAAAACACGTACCCAGGTAATCAAACATCGCTCGAAAATTAATTCTAGGTATAAATTCTCATTCCTTATCATTTCTAACCTTAACCTTCTCTTTGCTCAGTCCCGGGCATTTCTTGGTCCTGAATTTAGGGTTTTGGCTTCTCGAGCAGTGGAGCCCGCAAGATTACTATTCACCCCGACTCAAATTTTTTTTTTTAATACGTCCGTTAGGCCACCTTCATCATTGCTAAACTGTTAAATTTTTGAAATTATGACTAATAAAGCTCAAAATAATTTTTAAATAATTTTCAGGATGTTCAGGTTTAGTTGGGATAACAGCGTTTATTTCCCACATGAATGTTTTCTTCTTCCTTATTATGTTTTCCTCTCTCTTTCTCTTTTCACTCTTTCTCCCTCTAAACCCTCCACCACTGCCATTTTCTTTGCCACGCACGCCACCAAAGTCGTTGAGAGACGAGACCACCATTGCCATCTAGAAGCTTTGGTTTGCATTTTAATTAGTTTAGTTTTTTTATTCAGTGTAGTTTTTTCATTTGCTTATGGGTGCCCACGTGTTGTGTTTTATTGCATTGGAAAGTACTTGTTATTGTTATTTTGTTAATGAAGGAGTTGCATTAGTTGCGTTTGAGGGTGACATTGAGATGTTGGGCATTGAGAGTGATTTCCTACTCTACTTCGTTATTTTATTTTATGTTTTCTATGTATATAAATGTGTTAAGTTAAAATTTTCATTTTGGATTTTTAGTATTGGATTTGGTTGGATGCAAAGAGCTTTCCAACATTGTGTGATTTTTTCATTGCTATAAAGGTTAGTAACTAAATCCTTGTTATTTATATGGTTTAATATGTATGTAGTGTATATAGAGACTTATGTTTTATAGGATAGAGTTATAGGAAATGGAGATTTCATGACTAGGGGGAAGGGCATAGAAGTCCTTCAGACTTGTTTGAAATGTTTCCTGTGGGATTCTTTGTATTTGCGGAGATTGCAGGATGCATGTTGTGGAGTTATAAGGGGATGCGCAATAGAACGATTTTTAGGATTACGTGAATTGTATGTAATTATTAAAATGTAACTATTTCACTATATCTATTCGGTTGTTGATCTTTATAATAATATATATAATTGTTAAATTGACTGAAATATCTAATGACGAAAGCTCCTAATTTAAAGAGAAATGCTGTCAAAATTTCATTAAAATTGTTTTTAGGAATAATAGATTAAATAAAAGTAACTACACTAAAAAAAAACTTAAAACCCAATTGAATGTGTTTGAAAGTAATAATTTAAATAAAACTTAAATACCAATTGAATGTGTTTTAAAAACCAATTGAAGGAAATATTTGAAGAATGAAGCTCCTAATTTAAGAGGAGATGCTGTTGAAATTTTATTAGAATATTTGTTAAGGGAATAAGATTAAAAGTAGTTGTACTAAAAAATTTAAATAGTAATTGAATTTGTATTTGAAAGTAATAATTTGACATCTTTAAAAAATTCTTCGGTCTAGGGTTAATCACAAGTGCAATGTTACCTTCAAATTGGTCATGGATGTATGATAGATTGCATCCTAATAGAAAGGGGATTAAGCCGAAATTTTATAGTGGTGTTGAAGAATTTATGAGCGTGGCATGTCAAACACAACAATTCATTAATGAAGCAAATGTTAGGTGTCCATGCAATAGGTACAAATGTAGGAAGTATTTAGATGATGATACAATAAAGGTTCATTTATACAAGTGGGGATTCATGCATGACTATTGGGTTTGGACTGAGTATAGGGAGGTAGTTAATGCATGGAGTCAAGTGGGTATGTTTTAAACTAGAAGTAGTTCTAGTGGGATCTATGTAACTCAGCATGACGTGAGTAATGTGCTATGGGAGGATAACCTAGTTAGACATCAGAGATGGTATTTGATGCCTTCTGAATTTATTGCTCGTTATTCGTAGCCTTTAGTAGAGGAGCCCAACCAAGATGCCGCTCGGTTTTATAGTCTCCTAGAGGCTGCCAATCAACCTTTGGAGGATTGTGTGCACTCTGAGTTGTCATTATCAGTTAATGTTGAGCATTAAGTTTGAAGGGAATCAAAGCCAAAGTTCTTTTGACTAGTGGGTAGTACTAATAAGTGAGCTAAGTATGAATCCCGATGTAATTCCAAAAGATTTCTATCAAACTAAGAAATTAGTTTTTAAACTTGGGTTGAAGGAAATAAAGATTGACGCTGCTCGAAAGGTTGCATGCTTTATTATAAAGGTGATATTTCATTGACTAAGTGTAAGAGCCTAAGTTTAAACATAAGAGACGTGAAAATGAGAGGTATATATAAGGATGTCCCTAGGAAAAATGCACTGTTGCCCTTAATCCCTAGAATCACGAGACTCTATGCATCAATGAGCTCAGCTCTCATATAAGGTGGCACAATGAAAATCAAAGGGATGATGGTGCGATTAGTTGACATATCTATCGCATGGTGAGGCATGGAGAGGTTCGATCAACAATATCCTGATTTTTCTTTTGATCCGTGAAATGTTAGATATTTCAGATGGATTTGCAAACCCTATTCCTATTGGCTTATAGTTGTTACGCCTATAATCTCCCTCCTAACATGTGCATGAAAGATACTTACCTATTCTTAACATATATAATCCTTGGCCTTGATAATCCAAAAGCTAAGATTGATGTGTATCTTCAACCCCTAATTGATGAATTGAAAGAGTTGGGGTGTCAGGGTGTTCTTACTTATAACATTTCAACAAAGCAAAATTTTATGATGAGGGCTACATTAATGTGGACTATCAATGACTTTCCAGCTTATGGAATGCTATCTGGATGGATGACCTAAGGCAAATTAGCATGCCTGATTTGCATGGAGAATACTAGAGCATTTACCTTGAAACATAGAGGAAAGAACTCTTAGTTTGATTCTGATAGGAAGTTCTTAGATTTTGATCATTCATATAGGCAAAGTAGATATGGCTTTCAAAGTAATTGTGTTGAACATGATGAGCCTAATGTTAGACTAAGTGGCCGCCAAATGTGGGATCGAGTTAAAGATTTTCCAACAATAATAGAAGTCAGAAATGTAGTATGAATGCCAGGCTATGGGGTAATACCATAATTGGACCAAACAAAGTATTTTCTGGGAGTTGCCATATTAGAAGGATAATTTGGTGTGTTATTGTTTAGATGCCATGCATATTGAGAAAAATGTATTTGACAACATTATGAATACTGTAATGGATATAGATCGAACCAAAGACAGGGCAAGGCATAATCTGCTGAGTATTGCATGCGGCTTAATTTGCATTTACAAGAATTTAGAGATGGTTGTTTTTATAAACCAAAGGCCAAATATGCTTTGAGTTCTACTAAGAAACAAGTTGTTTTTTAGTGGTTGAAGGAGTTAAGAATGCCCGATGGTTATGCTTCTAATTTAAGTGTGCGTCAATGTTACACAGGGTAAGCTTGTTGGCATGAAAAGTCACGATTGTCATATCTTCATGGAGTGTTTGCTTCTAATTGCATTCAAAGAGCTACCTGATGTTGTCTGGAAGCCCCTAACCAAGCTAAGTTAGTATTTCAGGGATTTATGCTATTCTACTCTTAGGGTTAATGATCTGCTTGTCATGGAAAAAATATTCCCATAATTCTCAGCAAATTAGAGAGAATTTTTCCTCCGAGTTCTTTGACTTAATGAAACACTTTCCTATACATTTAGCATATGAAGCACGAGAGTGTGGACCGGTTTAATATAGGTGGATGTATCCATTTGAAAAGGAAATAGGAGGGTTTAGAAGACCCTGAAGAATAAGTCTCAAGTTGAAGGATCAATATGTCAAGCTTATCTAGCTAAAGAGACATCAAATTCTTTCTCATTTTACTTTCAGCTACATGTTCAATCTAGAAGAACTCGGGTTGGTTGTAACGATGATGGAGGGAAGTATTCTATTCCACCAACACTATCCATATTCAATCAACCTGGTTGAACGGAAAGAGCGTGCCTTGATGACTGACTTTTGAGGAGTAGAATTCTGCACTTACACATTTTGATAATTGTGATAAGGTGAAACCATTCAGATTGTAAGTCAATAACCTCTTTTTTCTAGATGAGTGTAATGAATGCATCTTTAAATTAACCTAAAATATACTTTCAATAGATACTTTGAACAATTGCACGGTCAAGATTATCTACATGTAAGACAACGTGTTTAAGATTATGTAACCCAATATATTCTTATCTGTTAATTCTATTTGATACAAGTCAGTTTGACATTTCAAACTTCATCTACGTAGGTTCATAACAAAAATAATGGTGTAACATGTCCCCATTTGTTTAACTTTGCCTAAGGACCAGAAAATAAAGCTATAAGTTGGCCCATGTACTATGTTAATGGGTATAAGTTTCACATAGTTGATTGGGGTGCGGGGAAAAAACAATCCTGGTGTTTGTGTTAAAAGCAATATTGGGAACGGAGAATATAATTGATATGGTGTCGTTAAGGAAATCCTTGAATTTGAATATGTGGGTGGGCCCACAAAAAAATATGTCCTATTCAAATGTGAATGGTATGATGCTACTCAACTTCCTGGGACACGACAACACAACAATTACAAATCATTGAAATTAATCACATTAGAAAATATGGAAGTTATGATCCATTTATTATAGCCTAAAATGCAGACAAGTATATTATATGTCTTATCCTGGGAAAAGTAAGTCATAGTGGAGGGTTGTGAACAAGACAAAACCAAGAGGTAGGATTGAAATAGAGGAAGATACTATTGAAGATGCTTATCAAGTGGACGTCTGCCTCCTTCAAGGGCGGTAATTGATGCAGACAATCTTGAAAACCTTCTTCCGTTGACTACTAGGGAAGTTGACATAATTGAATGCATAAGTAACTATCTAATGAGAAATCACAAAGATGAAATAAGCAATAGTAGTGCTGATGATTCAGATAATGATCAATAACAAAGTGATGATGAAAACAACCCTACACTTTCAGATTAACTAAAGTGTTCAATATTATATGCAATATTATTATGAAATTATTTGAAATTACCCAATTTAATTTATGCTTTTTTGTAGACTTTTTAATTGTTTCAGTATGGCGTAGAGGTAGAGATTGACCTTAGAAGGTCGGATTACCCACCACCCCTCCCACCAACTCCACCACGTCTCTTCAGCACCTCCACCCTCTCCCTTCCACTACCTCTACCTCAGTCCTTGTCACTACCACCCCCAGCCTTCAGGATGATGCCCACTCCTGGGTATGCTAGCCTCACACCTCCCTTGTATTCACACTCATAGCCCACTCGCATCAGTGACCCTTCCCAGCCCTACCATAATCTTGACTCGCGGCCCCGTATGATTAGGCTCTTGCTTCCTCAATAGGGTCACATAGTCGAGACGAGGATGAGAGGCCTCTAACCCCTAGATCAGGCCACTTGGGCTTGATGGTAGACTGTTCCACCAATTAGGCTGAATAGTAAAGATAGGTAATAGTTTTATATATACAATAGTTTTGATCCATTTGCTAAAGGTCACCATAAGATCACAAAGGTTATACAGAGTCGGTATAACTAGCGTGGCCCACTTGGATTGACATCCCAAAAGACGTCAAGGAGTTGTGGTGGAAAAAGTAGAAGGTAATTCTATGATTTATTCACTTTTGTTAAAATATATGTTTATATTGTTTAATTATATGCTTATATATAATCACTTATGTGCTGTGAATTTGTGTATGCATAAGACTTTCTACATTCTACCCGAGCATGAGCCCCAGTTAAAAGGGCTTGGAGGATTAGGTCCTCCAAGTAAATGCAGGATATGTTTCATGATGTCTGTAAGGGACACATGAAGGCTTGTTGCTGAATGATGCCACCTTCAATGACCTGCGATGCCATTGGCCTAGCGACCTGACCTTCAAGGATGGGTCAAACAAGGAAAAAACAAACCGAGCCTCACAGAAAGGCGGTCGTACACGGGTGGGTCAAGCACCTAGGAGGGCACTCGGAAGTGTCTGGTAATTCTTTAACCTTTCTACATTTAATAATAACATTTACTATATTTGAATTGTGGCAAATACTATATTTTTATGACTTTATTCTGCTTATTTGTATAGGCGAGGGAGTTAAGCCGCCTTCGACATAGGGTGAGGTATTTCAGGAAACCTACACGAAAGGGTGAGCAGAGGGGGAGTTTGGAGGTCTGTGTAGACCTCGCTCAGAGGTGACCTATGTATGTTTGAATTTAAACATATCTTTACTTCATTTTTATTATTACTTTCATTTATGTCATAATTATTACTTACAACATGTTTTATCTTTTTTCCTTTGTTGTGAGAGTTTACAGACCTCTGAGTAAGCACAAACCTAGTACCAGACCTAGGTGGCTAAGGCTGGGCTATGCTGACATCCCTCATCCTCCGAACGAGGACGATGTCTAGCCCAGGTGGTTGGCGGCCTTTACAAAGGTCACATATATAGGATGGGGTACTACCTTGAGACTAGATCCCTATCCTCTACCACTAGGTTAGCTACTAGGGATGCCCTAAGGGAGCATGTGAATGCCCTCAACAGGAACCGGTAGGAACATTTGATCCAGCAAAAGCAAGAGCAGTGGGCATAACTTCTTCAGGCTCAAGAGCAACAAGTAGGTGGGCAGCTAGAGCAAGAGCTAAGGGAGATCTGTGAGCTTAAGCTCTCCTTGGAGCGACAACAGCAAGAGAAGGCAAAGAAAGAGAAGGCTAAGTTCCAAAAGATGCAAGAAAAGATCATTGCTAATGTGATAACCTTCTTTTAGGACATCAGACTGTGAGATCCTCCAGCTTTAGTTTCGGGAAGAAGCTCCCAGATCCTACTTCCCTCCATTTCTAAGGGCCACTCATCGTCAGATGACATGGATGGCGATGATAGTTCAGATGATGATGATGTTGCGTCGACAATGACCAGGAGTTCAGCTAGTTTTTATCTACCTTAGATTTTTCATTTTGGATTTTTTTACATTTATCGCAATTTGTATATATTTTATTGTGATACTTGGTATTTTATTTTATCAGTTTAATTTGTTCATTTTATTATTTTCTCATTTAATATCACTTTAATTGATATTTAGGTTATTATTTAAATAAATAAATAATAAAACACCAATCAATCCATAGTTATATCAAAAATAAAAAAAATTATTAATTCTTTATCTACGGGTAACACCATTGGTATTAAGTCATATTTTAAAAATAAAATATTTTTTAAAAGTACAAATTACCCGTAAGTAAAATTGTCAATAAAAATTAATATAAAATTATTTTATTTATTTAAATACCTATCAGTAAAATTAAATTTAGTGTCTGTAATATTATTTATCTGACGACCAAGGTAACGCCTTTAATCTGATTGTACCGATAGTTACATATTTTAATACCCATCGGTAGGCATGTAAAAAATTACTGATTGATTTAGATAACGTTGGTAATATTCATCAATGGCCAAAAAATCGATGCCAACATACCCGTCGTAAAATTAGTTCTCATAAAAAAACCTCAGTTCCCACACTTTTCTTGTAGTGATTTACAAAGAAACACACAATAACAACTAGCACAAAAGCTTAATGATAAAGAGGTAAAGAGAGAGAAAGATAATACTCATAGATTTCATCCTGGTTTGACCAAATACTGGCTACATCCAGTTTCAACAGCTTGTTGAGTTCCACCAAAAGCCCTTTCTCAACCCAGAGAAGACAGCCTTTGTATATCCTTCTCTATTTTCAGTGAATAGTAGTTCTAATTTACTCTCACATCAAGTATTCTTTTTACTAGCCTCTTCAAGCTAACCTCACTTTGATCACCACTAGACCAGGGTATCAAGTTTTGATTTTGGTTGGTTTTCTCCAATAAATAACACTTAAGTTTTTCTAAGAATGAAATAGTGTGTAACTGAAACTTAGAGACTTCTTTTTAAATTCATCCTAAGAAGAAACCTGTTATAATCTCAAGAAGAAGATTTTGAAAACAAAAATAGATTACAAAAAGTAATAGATGAACTTTTAGAATGTATTGAAAAGTTTTAGTGTTGGCTGTGCAAAAGTCTTCTTCACATATGAAGGTCTCATCCTTTTATACTTAGATTTCAAATATGTCTGTTTCCTCTTGATTTTCCTTCCTCTTGACATGTGTTTATCTTCTTTTGTGTCCAGGAATTGTCCACTAGAAGAGTACTGAGTATGTTAAGTTGTCCTTGTTAGTGTAGGACCGTTGCCAAATGTGGTTTCTAAATGGAGCTTCAGAAACAACTTTCACTTTCTAAACATGGTTTCTAAACTTTTTCTTCTAGAAGGTAAAGATGTTGACCAAGTACAAAAGCAAGCAATGTGTCACTGTCAATAATTTTCTAAAAGTTGACTAAATTTGAATCTCAAATTTCGCTCCATTTTTGTTAACTGGGCATAGTTTCTGAATAATGCATGCTTACTAAAGTAGCTTTAGAGCTTCATATGTTGGTTTTGATCTTCTTTGCCTAACTTTGAGCTTGATAAGGATCTTTTCATCATTTAAAATGTCTTTAGAGTTAATTCTCATCTAGATTGAAGATAGTGATCGTGATATGCTCTAGAGAAATTAATTTCTTCAATGATATAGCATTTTTAAACGTTCGAGATACTTTCTAATGATGTGTATTTAGTTTCTAATGTTGGATATTGGTTTCTTGAATCTCTAACATATCTTAGTTTGCTTTCTGAAACTATTTTTCACTTCAATAAAGCTTTTGTAATGAGGGGATGACGAAAAGACTTACACTGTTAAGAGAAGTACGTAGGAAGCAAGATGTGTAATGCCCAATTTTCCTCCTATATAAAATGACCAAAATACCCCTAAGGTCATTTTTACACGAGAATCAAGGACGGCTAAATAAGTTCTTCAAGATAATATGTTTTGAATGACAACAAAACTAATTTAAGGAAAACATTTTGAAAAATGACTAATGTCTACCTTGAGTTTCTTGAAGTAGCAAACAGGTTCTTTCGTTGGCATAACATGGCTCCTAATGTGAATAATTTCACTTTACATGTGCAAACATATTTAATCTCGTATAAAGAGATGGGAACCAAATGGAAGTGATAATTATATCACAATTTGAGCATATACATACGTAACGAATTGAAGAAATACAACCAGGATAAGAAACCAAGTCTCAGGAGATCAGAAAGTAGCATTAGACTTCAGAAAGTCCACTTAGAATGAAGATATCAATGAAACTCTAAAGCCAACATCTTCTACAATCTTCAATCATCATGTTTGCAATCTTCCAAGAAAATGAGGTTCTTGAACCATGGGATTGAAGGAATAAAAAGCTCATTTTCATTTTTGTTAAGATTAATGGGGTTGCAGTTTCACTCTTTAAAGTCTTGAGTTGTTGAGCTATAATGAGATATAAAAGTGGACTTGTATTCATGTTTATGTTTCAAGTTGTGCATCTCATGTTTATGATTCAAGCCTTGCATATCATGTCTAAGTTTCAAGTTGTCACCTTTTAATCTTGAAGACTTAAAAATGAACTTACATATTCATGTTTATATTCTAAGTCTTGCATTTCATGTTTATATTTCAAGTTGCTACCTTATAATCTTAAAGACTTAAAAAAGGGCTTGCATCTCATGTTTATATTTTCAAACTTTGCACATCATGTTTATATTTCCAAGTTGTCACCTTATAAGGTTAAAGCTTTGAAAATAAGATTGCATGGCATGTTTATGATTCTAGTCATCACTTATGTCTCTAAAACTCAAGACTTGCCCCTTTTGTCTTAAATGGAAATTTTGATCATGGACATATATTCATACACATATTTAGGCCATATAAGAATATTGGGTTTGAAGTTGGTTTTATTTTATTTTAAAATTTGAATCTTGTGTCTTAAGTGTACAAAGGAATTTTGAAAGAGTTGGAAACTCAAAAGAAGTAAAAATGTGATTTTTAAGTAAATAGAACCTTATTTATGAAATTTTGAGTCTTGCTATTGATTGAATGGTAATAATTAGTTTCTCAAAAGGATAAAATGATTTCATGTGTTTTAAATGTCTTAGAATAGTTTTTGAGAAAAACTAATAACTGGAAAGGGTTGAAAATGTAATTTCCAAAGCTTTTTATAATTTCAATTTTACCCTTGTTTGTCATTGTTCAACACTATAGGGCACTGTTTAGCACTGTTTATGTGGTCAAAAATATGTTAAAAATTGTTTCATGTGTCTTAAATGCCTCAGAATGGCTTTTGGGGAAAACTAGCAATTAGAAAGGGTCAAAAACATAATTTCTAAAGCTTTTGAAATTCTTAATTTTTGACACTGGCACTGTCAGTACTATTTGTTACTATTCATATGATTAAAAATTATTAATAATTGTTGTAAAAATTATTTTTGACATCTTAGGAAAAACTAGTTACTAGAAAGGGTTAAAAATGTAATTTCTAAAGCTTTTGAAATTAAAATTTTGATACTGCTTGGTATTGTTCATCACTACAGTACTATTTGGTACAATTCACATGATTAAAACTTATTAGTAATTGTTGTACAAATTATTTTTGGCATCTTAGGTGCTTAAAAGGATAATTACAAGTGTTAGATTGAATAGTTTTGCAAAATGAGGAAAGTTGTACCTTGAACTCCTCATTATGGAAATTTTGGCCAAATGAGTTTAATTAGAGTTAATAATAATTTTGAATGTGTCCATGTGTTCAAAATATCATTTTTCAAATTAGGAATAATTTTTAGAAGCATTGACACTTACTAAGTGTCCAAGAGTGAATCCTTACACTTTGACCCCTAAAATCTAACAAAATTTGGCCATTGGCCCAAAATGGCTTTTATTATGGTTTTAATCGATTTCTAAGTGGTATGAGTCTCTTAAAAGTGTAAATTAATTGTGGGAATCATTAGCTTTGAGAAAATACGTTAATTGGAAAATTTACACTTTGACCCACAAACTTTTAGAAATTAGTTTGACCCTTTCTAGGGCTAAAATATAATTATCAATAACTTGATGATATTAATATGAATGATATATTATCAAAAACCACTTACAGTATTTGGGAGATATTAAAAGACAGGATAATTTCTTTTTTAGTTCTCTCCCATATCGGCTCAACTTCTAGACTTTATTTCACATTATATTAATAACTCCCCACTCCTCACACACCACATAAAAGCCATTACCTTCAACCTCAAACACTTTTTCCTCAACCTTGAAATCGTTTTATCTTCTGCAAACCCTTTCCCGTAACCTCTCACATATCTTCAAACCCCTAATCTTTTTCCCTTCAATCTTCTCAAACCAAAACACCAATTGTAGAAGGAAAGTAACTGGACTGAAATGTTGCCAAAAGGGGTCCATTCCACATGTATGGTGATCCGAGACGTAGGATCAATACGTGAACAACTTCCCTATCAGAAGAGTTGCTCCTAGGGAAACTTTAAGATGGGAGCTTCTCGATGAAGTCTCGACTGTTAGGAAGTCTTCTCCTTCTAAAGGTGGGAAGACTTTTTGGAAATCAATGGCAGAGTTTTCCCTGAATGGTAACTGCCTTTTATTCACAACCAACCCATCTCAGAAAAGCTTCATTAGAGTTTGCTTGCTTGGGATTGACCCTCAGGCCTCTCAAATGTAGTCAAAGCTCCTTATAAAGGGATCATCTGCAGCCTTTCACTAAAATGGATTCGCTCTTTGGGAATCAACGAAAGAGACGTATCTAGGTATCTTATTGACTCCATCATCTACTTAGTACAATTCTCAATCTTGCCTATATTAGGGAGCACAAATGTGCTTGTAGGCATGGATTGTATGTTACTATATTGTCTGATGTCCAAAAAGAAGGTAAATTTACCCAGACGTATTATGGATCACATGCTGGAATAATCACCAAAGACAAAAGAAGGACCGTTGGAGTACCTTATGGAATGCTGCTAACCAAGGTGTTCCAATATATGAACTACCTTTTCTCTGAGGAATGGTTTGAATATATGGAAGGTCCTGAGTACACAATAGCCTCTTTCAAGACCACCACGAGGAAGGCAAATGTTGTAAAGAAAAGTGCTACAAGGCAAAGCCCCAAGATTAGAGATGAAAAGGTTAAAGCAGCTAAAAAGGCTAAAGTTGAAAAGAAAAAAGGAAAAAGGAAAAAGGAAGCTCATTCTAATAGAAATTGACCCTGAAGATTCTGAGGAACAGAGTCATCCGAAATTCCTTTAAACACTAAAAGAAAAGCGAAGCTAAGACATGAGAGAATGCAAAAACAAAAGCCACGTATGCCTCCCTAGCGTTCATGTAACATCTTCCCAAATACAACGTCATCCTTAAGTCATGACATTATACTTAGAAGTTGTTACTTATAGATTAGCAAACCTTTCTTAATTATTTATAGTAAATTCGATTGATTCGCATAGTAACTAATTCATAATGCTATCGAAAACATATAAAAAGAAAATAAAATATCCATTAAGTATACATCCAAATACAAAAGCTCTACTATGAGCTCTCATATATATTATTTACATAATTACAAATTCATATACATAACAAAATAAAATCAAAAAAACTAACTATTGGGTTACTACACATCTGATTCTTCTATGGCTGCGGCTTCCTATCCTCTGTGTAATTTGAAGATGATAGGAAAACACAAAACATAAGGATGAGAATCCTAAAATTCTCAGTAAGACATACCCAAAATACATAACAAAATCCATGTCATAGTTATCACCCAGCCACTTCAGTTTATTAAAAAATGTGATCATACAATACATATTAAAGATTTATTTTAAAGTTCTAAAATCGTCATTCTAAGTGGATTCATTTTAATATATATAAGTCATACTACTCAACATCATAGAAATTTATTCTCAACTTTACGTGCCTGGTATACGAAAGGAATCACATACACATTATATAAAGCATATACTATTAAATTACAACTTAAACATATTAGCCTTAATATCGATGTTAAAATTCTTTATTTAGCACATCAGATAAAGGACAACTTAGAACAATTGCTACTTCAAATTGTCTTGGTCCTCGACTTTTGTGGTTTGTCTACTTTAGGGTAATAGACGCTTTCTTGGTAGTCAAGTTTACTTTTTTTGACAGGATTTACTTTCTTTAGCCCAAGAAATATAATCTTATGCTTTTATTTCGTATATGAGCAATTGTAATAAGTATTCACATCTATATGTACCTAACATCATCAATAATTTCGCATAACATGAATGAGATCAAATCATAAACCTTTTATCATCTTTTTAGCTAATTCAGCATGCTGCCAGGATTTTAGTCATCAAGAAAATTATGGTTAAATTATTAAACATGATCAAAACAGAGCAAAACTATTTTTCAGAGGTAATTCAGTGTGTTATTGAGTCCTACAAGATTCTCAAGGCAGAAAAACATCTCTAACTATATTAATAAATTTCACAAGTTCAGAAGTCAGAAACTATACACTCTCAACCAATAGCCAGAAGTCTCAATTTTTCTACCCTATCAAATGAACCCATAACTTCGTACAAAAAATTAAAGTTGGACATCAATATGTCCTCAACACCTTGTAAAAATTTTAGCTAACAATTTCATCATTTTCTAGGGTAACAAAATTAGACAAATTCAGTACTACAAACTAGACTGCTGGACAGAACCCTTGACTTGTTTGGTTTTCAATTTTTTTTAAAATAGAAAAGTGATTAAGATGACCCAAGAAAATTACTGGAAACTTTTCCATATGTTAGCTTCATCATATAAAAATTTTAGTTCATGATCATGTCTCTAAATGAATAAGAAAAATCAAAACATTTCACCTGCTTGCTAAATTTGGGATTTCTAGTGGCATGACTCATAACATGTTTTAGCAAAAAGGGTTTCCTAACTTCATCAAAACTCTCTACCAAAATTAACATATGAATATTCATATATAATCAACTAATAAAACTAAAAATTTCATGCTCTATCAATTAGAAAAGTTCAGAGCAAATTTTGAAATAAAAGTGGAAGAATAAAGCCCTACTTTGGTGGCTTTAGGGATCTTGACTCCAAGGGTGATCCAAGAATGATTTCTTTCACTTCAAGGCCTCTAAACCAACATCAAATGCTTCCTTAGGCAGTAGGATATGAAGTTTCAAGGTGAGAAATGGTGGGGAATGAAAATTTCAATCTTTTAAATTGGTAGGTATTGATGAGTGAAACAAGTTTAGTGAAGGAAGTTTGTGGTTTTAGCAAGTTTAGGCTATGATTTTGGGAGGTTGAAATCAAGTTTGAAGCTCTTGAGGAAGCAACAATGGTGGCTGTGTTTGTTCCCCTTGCTGGCCGAGAATTATAAGTGGAGTGACAAGGTTGGTGGACTTGAAATTATTCTAGGTTAGGTTATGTAATTAATTAAGTAAAGGTTGAATTCTTGCTTTTTAAACAAAATGAGTGGCTAGGATTTGATCTTATAAATCAAGATTAAATCTCAGTTTTACACTTGGCCTTAGAGGATAGACATTATCCTATTGTAAAAATTAACTTATCTTTCAACGTTAGAAATCGCAAACTGAAATTTTACTGAACGGGTAAAACACCATACTCGAGTAATCAAACATTGCCTGAAAATTAATTCCAAATATAAAATCTTTATTCCTAACCATTTCTAACCTTAACCTTCTTATTTCTCAATCCCTTATCCTAGTGTCGATTCTAGGGTTTTGGCTATCCTAAGGGCCCATGGTGTAACACCCTCCTAATTACCATATTTTACTCAAGTGTTAATAGAGTAATTAACAGAGTATTACTTGTATTCATGATTTAAACTAGGCGAAATGCAGTGGCATAAAACAATTTAGACATGCATGTTGTAAAATGCGTATTCACATATATGGACATGATTTCAGAGTATAATATGTACATCAAACTAGCAAACCAGTTAGTTGGCTCCTAGAAAGTCAGGGACTCAATATCAAAAGGACTCGCTATCGCCTAAGAACCTAGCCTACTCAAATATTCGGCCCAACAAAATCGCATATAAATACAACGGACCTGAATATCTAATAATACATCTGTACAGGCTGGAAATTCTAATAATACACTCCTGCAAAACAAAGGTCCCTGAAAGCCTCACGTCCTTCTCCAGGAAGCCGTTGGCCATCGGTATGATAGCCTCGCCTCCCCCAGGGCGTCAGGACCCTCAGATGGGTCCGAGTCCGAGGATAATGATGAAGAGGCGGGTGCGTGTCCTGGAGGAGGTGTTGGTGGAGCGACGGGATGTCAAAACGTTGGGTGTACCATGTGAAGGGGCACACCATCATAAGGAGAAGAGGGTCGAACTCGCCAGGAAAGACGGACACACTGAAAGAACGGCCAAAGAGTATGTACACACGAAATTGGGAATGACCTACAGCATACAGGAGTCCAATGCGGGTCATAATGCCACACCCACTATGGCGAGTCAAGGAAGAACACTATGGATGGCATTGCTAAATCTAAGTAATACAAGTACATACAACTTAAAGGTAAGAATATTATAAAATTCTCAGGAGGGTAATTTACAGAATATGATGCAGAAATCAATAATAAGTTTCATTCATGCAACAATTATAAGCATCAATACTAAAGTATGTACATTATGTGAAATCAAGATGTAACTATAGTAATGAATTATGCATTGCTATTTGGGACCATAGAATCTCATTTCGTGCATTTTCTCTTTTTATTAACATAGGGAAGGCTTAATATCACATCAAGAGGTGTCTGTATTAGAGAATTCCACAAAGGACAATAGACTGCTAGGACATGAGCTCATTCCTACTCGTGATCCTTAGACTTCAATTTTTTCCATTTCCGAATCACACAGTTTATTCCTAGCCGATACGTCTACGATTGATAAAGTTTCTAGGGAGTCTTTATTCTTGTCTTCCCCTTCAACCCATATAAGCCTTGTCTCTCTTTTCCCCATATGTTAAAACATGCACAAGTGAAATTTATACATTCTCTTTTCTCATATAATTGGATCATGTTATTTTCTCTTTTTCAAATGCATGCTTACCATACATGTAGGCATTCAATTACATTGGAGTCTCTTTCATGCCTTGTGAAATAATCTCTAAAACAATTAGCATGCATTCATATACCATATACTTGAACTATATACTACATTATCATTAATTTAAGGCATTTTCACCTTTTCATAGGGGCAGATTTATCATTTTAGTACCAATATTTAATGTCCCTATCAAATGGTCGGTCAAAGGACACAAAAATTCCCCATGACACTTCAATGTGTCTAGGAGGCCCTGTAAAAATTCAATGTAACCAGAGCTTCAAACCCTCAGGAAATTGTATAAATTTAATGGTCAGAGACCACCAATTCAGGATCAGGCTAACAAAATGATTGAAATAACTCACAATAAATTTTACAGTAATAGTTCCATGTGTTATCCACTTCTTGTAAAAATTTCAAAGATGAAATCCATCATTTGCTATAGTAATAAAATCAGATAACTTTATTGCTTCAGTTTCAATAGTTCAAGCAGCATCTATACAATTTCGGTTATTGATTTTTTTAAAATAGTTTGGCTCAAAATAAGAACCCAAGAAAATTCATGGGACTAGTCCAAGATGTTAACTTGAACATATAAATTTTTTAGCTCATGAAAATGACTACAACATGCCCATAAAAATCGTGACCATACACGCCTCCAAAGACCTGAAAATCCAACAAGTATCACTCAACATCATTTTGATAAAAGTGACTTCTATCATCATCCACACATACTACCAAAATTAATACATCAATATCAACCTAATATCAACCAATATAAAGAGAAATTTCAGACTTAGCTCACTTAACACACATCAGAATAAATTGGACAAGAAAAGGCAAAGAAAAACCCTACTTTGAGAGCTCTTGAGCTCTATGCTCTAAAGGAAGCCCTCCTGGATTTCTCTTCACTTTAAGGACTCCCAATCACACACCAAATCTCCTCTAGGCAGTAAGAAATTCAGAGATCAAAGTGAGAATTGATGGAGGTTTGGGATTTTAATCGATTAGATTTATAGGTATTGAAGTGTAGAACAATTTTAGTAAAGGAAGATTTTGGTTGTGACAACTCTAAGCTAGTGTATAATGGCTTTGAAAGCAAGATGAAACTCTTGGAAATGGAGGTAATGTGGCTGCTGAATGGCCAACTTGTCCTGGCTTTTTGAAGAAGAAATGAGTTCATATATATCTAGTAATAATGACTTAATATTATATAATATAACTAGATAAATCTTAAACTAAAAAGTAAAATGGATGGTTATGATTCAATCTTGGAATTCAGGATTGAATCTTAGCCATTCATTTGATTTAAAGAGATAAGATCATTTATTTTGTAGAGATTAAATTAGTTTTCGATATTAGAAATTACACACCGAAATTTTACCGAACCAGGACACCGTACACGGGTAATCAAACATTATCCGAAAATTACGTCTAAGTATAAATTTTTCATTCCCACTTATTTCTAACCTTATTCCCATGTTTTCCTAATTTCGGGCACCTTCGGCTTGAATAGGTTTCAACTTACCGCTGCCTGCACGCAAAATACTATTCACTTTTTTTTTTGGGTTCGAACCTAAAGTTGTTCTTATCATTCCTATGCCTGCTTAGAAACTTAATATTCTTATTAACAAAACCTTAATTAATTTCTAACGAATATTATGTTAGAAAATTAGGGTGTTACACATGGGGCCTACAAGTTACTATTCATTTTTTTAATATATCCGTTGGGCCTTATCATTGCTAAAACTATTAGATTTTTTTAATTCACACTAATAAAATTTAAATTAATTTTTTTAAAATAATTTTTTGGGTGTTACACTTCAGATGTTGAAAAGGCCTTTTTGACACTAATGAAACACAAAAAATGTCAAATAAGATGCCTCCTGCACTAGTTGGGACACTAAGAAGAAGGGACATTGTGCATAAGCTCAAAAACTTGCCAAAATATGTTCCCAACTCCTGCTCTTCTAATGGAGATAGCTAGGTATCATAAAGCTGGATATGTAGTATACATAGACTCCTCTGAAGAAGAGGAAGAAGAAACAACTAAAGCGAGGAAATTCTTAAGGAGAATTAAAGTCTCCAAAGAGTGAGAAAACTCAAGCTTGGAGCCTATTGTGGAAGAGCCTAAAGAGGAAGACTGAACCAACAACTGTTATCCTATTGGTGCCTCAACCTCCACCTTCCATAAGAATAACTCCTATGGAGGAAGAAGTTGAAGACACAGAAACTAGCTCTCTTCACCACAATGCGCTGCTCCCATTTCTATTGAAGTTGTTCCTACCTATATACTTGTTTCTATTCCTACTCCTCTTCCATTGTTGCTGCCATTGATTCTGGAGCAATAGCTACACCTTACAGTTCCACAAGCTACTCCACCCACTCCTCTATTGCATATACTCTTATTACCTTAACCATGATGATGTCACCATCCACTCTACTTGTTGCTATTGCTTCTGAAGAAGAATTAGACTCCCCCATGTTGGGGACACTATTCCCTAGATGTTCCAAAGCATAAACATCAGGTTGTCCTAGCAACAAGAAGAATAATCCATTTCCCCAGCCAACTTCAACCTGAGCTCAAATCAAGTCTCTTAGAGGCCTAGCTACTTCTGCATAATCAACGAGATATGCACTCAAGGTTAGATAGAGTTGAAGCTTCAAATGGAGATATTGGAGCTCATCTAAGAAGACATGAAGAGTTGCTACTCTAGCTTCATCAAGAGCTTAAAAGGAAGGGCCAATAATGGAAATGATCTCCAGCACATCCCTTTTGCTGATGATAAAAAGAGGAGAAGGATAGAAGAGAAAAGAAGAAAATCCTTTTATGCTGAGTGTTAGGGGTCAAGCTGAAAAGAGTGCTTCAAAGAATACATTTCATGCATGCACAACATTTTTCTTGTTTTGTTATTATGCTTTGGACATTTTATTTGTTATTATTTGATTCACATTTATTATGCTCTGATATATGTTACCATTTTTTTCCTTTTGCTCTGAAACAATATGTATGCTTAAAAGTTTTATCATATGCTCTGATACATATATCTTTTACCTCTATGCTTATGCTCTGATACATATCTCTTTACCTCTATGTTTTCAAACACAAAAAAAAGTCTCTATCTTATGCAATCATACTATGATACACAAGCTTGAGTGTTATCTCAAATTACAAACATTTGCTCTAATATATAGTTGATCCGAAAAATAAACTTCAAAAACTTCTATGCTGTATGCAAGTTGATCAGTGAATGTTTCATATGTGGTTTTACACTCTCCAAAAGATTTTCTCAAAATTTGGTTTCTCATCATAAAAAAGGAGGAGATTATTTGCTCTAGAACCCTTTAGAAAGAATTATTGCTTAATGTTTTAGTGACAACAAAGCAATTTTGTTAAAATATTTTGTAGAAGGACTAATCTTTTACTTGAGTTTCTTAAGTACTCAATAAGACCTTTCTCCTTGGCATATAAGTCCTTTAATCAAGCTTTATTTTCACGATATCATGCGAAATATGTTTAATCTCATCTAAAGAGATTCATAACTTAAATGAAGTGAAAAATAATCCTTGAAATGTTCATTGGTATGTTTGATGCATGAAGAAAAGTTTTCAAGAACAAAAACCAAGCTTCAGATCTTTGAAAAGTAACCTTCATCTTTAGAGAGTATGATACACAATGAAGAATTGGTTATAGTCTTCAATCATAATCACCAACAAGCTCATATTGAAGCAATAAAGATCAAAGGGAAGGCCAGAAACTGAATTGACGCTTTAGAAAGAATGTTTACTCTTAAATTGTACATACTTTCCAGAATGGGAGAGAAAATTCAAAATTCAAATTAAAGTCAAACCCAAAAGGGGATGATAGTGACATCTCACTTTTTAACTTGGTCAACCATCCTAGCTTCTAGAATAAGAAGTTCAGAAACGTCATTCAGAAAGTAAAAAGTAGTTTCTAAAGGTGGACTTAGAAACCTCAATTTGACAATGGTCTCTACAACTATAAAAGTGGCTCTAACATAGCTCAGCAAGTCTTCTAGACTGCATTTCAAGACACAAAAACTAAATGAACAATATCACTAGGAAAACAAATGAAAGGAGGTCATGTGCTTACAATTCAATACTTTTGGCTAAAACACTTGCAAAATCTTTCAAGAGTGCATGAGTTCTCTTCTTCTTCTGTAAAGCTATTACTTGTAATCAGTTTCTACTTTTGTAAAAATCTTCTTTCTAAGTCCTTATTAGATAACATCTTCTTCCTATGAAGAATTGTTAGAAAGATGTCATTCAAGATTTCAGTTCATACACTGTTCCATCCTAAGAAAACTTGAGTGTTTGTTAGTTGGAGTAAACCAACCTTCAAAAATCATTGTACTTTGATCTAGTACTGATCATTGTGAATTTAGCTCAGAGAAGCTAGTCAAAGACTACTTGGGAGTGATAGTAGAGTGGGCTACTAGTCACATGAGATAGCATGAGAAGGCTATAGAAAGACTATCCGACTTTCTTAGGGTTGAGAAAGGGTTGGTTTAGTGGAACTCAATAGGTTGTTGAGAACTGGATGTAGGTAGGTTCATCAAACCAGGATAAAAACATTATGTGCAGTATTTCTTCTCTCCCTTAATCTCTTTTACATTTTTCTTTGTGTTTATCTTCAAAATATTTTTGGCAAATAATTTTTAATCAGTTTTCTTATTTTCATTTTAGTTAGAAAGTTACTTTCTAATACTCACTAATAATATTTCTACTATATTTCAAGCATACACTTGATAGTATTTGTTTAAAAGTTTTCAAAAATAGAGAAAAGAAAAGTGAAACCACAATTTAACTCCCTTTCTCATGCACATTTCAACCTGTACTTGCATGATAGGTGATGAGGCATTCTCCAAAAGCAGTAACATCCATTGTTGCTTTTTTTGTCCACTCTATCTCCAACAAAGTCAGCATCATAGAAACCTATAATCTTGCAAGAAGTACCTTTCTTGTACCATAAGCCAAGATTAGTAGTACAGATAAATATCTTATAATTCTTTTAACAGCACTTAAGTGTGATTGCTTTGGGTTAGATTGAAATCTAGCATAAATACCCGCACTTAATTGAATGTCTGGCCACTGCATTGAGATAGGAGTGAGCCAATCATTCCTCTATAATTACTTTCTAATACGTTCTCTGTAACATCGCTAAATTCATAACTAAGATAAATAGCGATTCATACTAATTAGTGATTTAGATGAAAAAGACCAAAACCAATAGGATCTAAACAAGTGCTATGAAACATAACAAATATTATTAGAATATTCAAGTGTGTCTAGAGAAAAATGCAAAGAATTACAAAAATGTCATCACTTAATTGAAATTATGGAAACACCTTTGCTATGTAAAAGAAATTATCAAACTACCCTTGCCTTATGAATAAATGACATAGATACCCTTACTCTATAATTGGAAGTACAAGAATACCACTGTCAATGTCTAATTACAAAAATACCCTTGTCTTGGTTAAAGAATTACTACAATGCTACCACTTTAATAATTACAACAATGACATTTGCACAAATCCCTAGACTTATCTTTAAATAAGAATGAATCTAAGCCATTGGATTAAGATGATAATATAATAATTCAATCACATACATCATGCACATTCTTAATCACATACATGCACATAGACAATTCCATGCTAAAAACTTAAAAACACCTATTAAAGCATAAGGTCACATGATGTAAATCTATGAGGCATACATGCATTAAAGGTTAGAAAATTTCCACTAACCATACGTGCCCAACAACAACATTTTTGCATAAAACATGGAGCATTTTCATCCCAAAATTAGGCCAACATGTTTGCATAAAACATGGTGCATTTTCATCCCAAAATAAGGCCTACATGTTTGCATAAAACATAGAGCATTTTCTTATCCCAAAATTTGGCCAACATGTTTGCATAAATCATGCTCCAAGTATTAGTTCTCTAAGTGCTTCATTCTTTTTCCTTCTACTATAAATACTCTTCAAACTCTCTTCCATTCATTCCATTTTCCAAGTCACAAAGAGACCTCACCATACTTTGCAAGAGCTACATCCTCTAACTCTTGTAAAATACATACACTCTTACTAGTCTTTAAGCCTTAGAAACTCTCTACGTGTTCTTTCTCTCTTATTCTTTCTCTACCATTTCTTCTTATGTTCTTTTCTTCAAAGACTTCTCTTCACTTTCCAAATTTCATCCAAACACTTAAACTCTAAGCCCAAACTTTTACTAGCCTTCACAAGAGTTACAATCTTTAACTCTAGTGAAAAATATTTTCTTAAGCACTCAAGTTCTAGAGCCAAGATACAAGGAGGGTCATCCACTCTAAAGAATCTTGCTCAAGCTCAAGGAAGAAGAGAAGGACTCTTTTTAGACCCTATATAAGAGGTAGGAGTTTCTTCTTTATTTGTTCAAGCATTGTTATGTCTAACCTTGTCCATGGTTAGAATGCTACTACAAGAAAATCATCATTTAGCTATGAAAGAATCCATCGCTAATGACTAAAAATTCGCTGCTAAACACAATTTAGCATGGGATTGGTCTGTCGGTAAATTTGTTGCTAATTTGCTCTATGCTAAATATTAGCGACGGAGTCTCCATCGCTAAATGTAGCAAGGGATTTATTCATTGCAATCCGACGCTAAATGGGTCATCCAATAATGCTTTTGGCTTTCATCTAGCCACAGTTCTAAATGTGGTTAATGTTATTTAGCCACATTAATAAAATGTGGGTAACTTCCATGTCTATTTTTGTATTTAAAATAGCTTCTCAAAACCTATTCCAAGTTCAATTAACTTTGTGTTTGAACCAATAATAAGTCCCAAGCCTTTTTTTCACTCTCAAAATAGAAAATAAGTTCTAACAAATTTGAAAGTATTCCAACATTTCTAGAGTATATATGTGGTATAAACTTTAAATAACATAAAAACAAATAAACTAGGACTGGAAAAGCAAACAATGTATGACAGCCAAGGTTCTAAATCAACACTAAGATTATGACACCTTTCTCTTAATACTATGTTTTTTAACTTGTGTCTTTTGCATTAGCTTTTCAATTTCTTGGAACCTACACACCAAAGTTAAAGAAGCCCTTCTCATACTTAAAAGGGCCAAATACAGGGACCTTGCGATTGTGAAAATAAATGTAATTAGATGAACTCTTATCTTCCTCCACATCAGCCTTCCAGCCTAAACCAAATACATGTTGCAAAAGTAACAATAACACAACACATTGAAAAACACCTAAATTTAACTTATTAACACAACCAATTCACTTTTTCTCCTTTTCTAAGTTGTGGTAGATATGTATTGTTACATTATGAATACTCATGCAATGACTCTTGGAATTATCTAATAGTTGTAATCTTTGTACAGTTTGCTAGACATTTTACTAGTGTAAAAGGGGAAAGCAAAATTGAGTAAGACCATTAATAAACCAACAACTATAGAAAATAAAAAGGACAACCAACCATATTTATAAAAGAGGCTTAGACTTAAAATTAAAGATGATAAAGGTACATTGACTTACAAGGGCATTCCATAAATCAATCCATTCCCATTCCCACAACCACAAACTCCTCTTTTCTTTCATAGCACAACCCACTCACACACGCATTATCTTAATATTTGCAACATGGAAAAGGAAGTTTGAGACAACAATGTTTTACAATCCAGCTGCCATTGCTCACCCATGCCAAGACCTAAAGCTTTTCCTGCATAGACAATAGACATTGCACAAATGTCAAATAATCCCACCAAAGAAAAATATTGAAAAAAAAACTACTGCAAATTCACAAGACTAACACATTCCTAGCTAGTAGCAAGTTCACAATTTGCAATCATCATTGTTGATTGCCAAATAATTGATTCCTTTGAACATTCTTATATAGGACCACCATTGATAAAAGGCCCTTATTCACATTCCACTATTAAATTAAGTTTTTGAATACTGAAAAGGCCTTAATCACAAAAATTAAATTTCATCATTCAATTCTTATTACAAGACACCATAAAAAGAAAAAAAACACATGATAAGAATGATGGAGTTACCTTGAGTGCATTGATGAGACTAGCACGAATACAAGATTCTTTGCACTAAGAGCTGCAAACACAAACTACAAACACTTGAATTTAGAACCAACTTTTCTATCAATAATAGTCTCCAATTCATATCCACATACTAATTCATAAATTTAGTAGAACCACAAACTGAACAAATTTGAAGTGAAACGATTTGCAATTAGAGAGCTACTAAGGTGGAATTAAAGACAGTAGATTTAGGTGATATAAGAAACCATTTGGGATATTTATATTTGGTAACATAACCTTTTCTACCAAAGCCATAGAAAAAAAATATCAAAGTCTAACAATTTCAAGTGCGATTTTGAGATTTTTGGGCTCCACTCCACTGATTGACATTACATTCCATACATAGATACCAAAACCACTATGAGATTAATTGATAGAATTAGAAAAAATGTAGTGACAAGCAAAATGAAATCGAATAGGAATTAAATTGAAAATCACATGCAAGACATGACCAAATGTTAAAAAGTGAAAGGAAGTGCTTACGTCTAGAAGGGAGAGAACTCCTCATTAACAGTGAAGAATCTATGAGCTTGTTGCCGACTTCTAGAAACTTCTCTTTGAGCTCTTTCTAGGAAAATACCATTGGCGGTGTCTTGGACCTAAGCCTCTCCCTTCAAATCTTCCACACCCTCACACCATCTTTGCTTCACTCCATTGAAACCTTAGAAACTCCCTAATCAAAATCCAAACATTGGTTTTTTGAAAAAATAACAAAGATTAAGGTTGTTTTCTTCTTTTTTTTTTTCATACTATCAGAGAGGAATAAAATAAAATGATGAAAAATAGAAAAGGGAAAAAAGAAGTGAGAAAAGTGAAGTGGGTTTTTCATAAAATTGTCTAGACGAAAACTTGAGTGTTCATCAAGTGGCTCTAGAACTATGATGAGAAGGCGTGGTTCAAATTCAATCATGACAACAAGTATCAGAGAGTGAACATGGTGGAAACAACAAGGAGGAGAAAGAGGAGCATGGTGATGGGAGGAAAAAAGGGAAAATTAGGGATTTATAAGGAAAAGATTGGGTTCTAAGAAGGAGGGTGTTGAGGGATGGAGGAGCTAGAGGATTAGGGATCAAGAGAAGAAAATAGGAAAGGGTGACGGTGCAAGAATGTAAGATAAAAGGAAAGAGAGATTTAGTGCTCGAAAGAGGGTTGAAGAAAACCCAAAAAACTGCTATAAAGTTATGTTTACTTGTGCATGCGGGAACTAAACCGCATAAGAATTTCAGTGCGCCAAAACCATTTGCGAAGGATAGCAAGGGAAAAGTGGTCGCTAAATTTAGCTATGGACTTGGTCATTGCTATGCCATTGCTATTTGTGGTAATTTCTACCATTCACGATGAAATGCTAGGTTGTTGCAAATGTTCTCACTAATCAATGAAATTAGCTTGGGATATGGCATCTGTAGCTAAAATCCCTAACTAAATTCAATTTTTCTTGTAGTGTGCCTCGAGCTTATGTTATTGACAAGAGTTTTGAATGGTTGTTTGTGAAATATATTTTTATGAATCACTACATGCACTTCTCTATTATAAATGTTTTTATGATATTTTCATGCTTATATATGGCCTAAAAACATGGTAGATGGTCCTTGTATTGAGGGAGTAACAACAAACATGAAAATGATAGGTGCTGGATTTTTGGCAATTTCTGGCAATAGCTACTTCAAATTATGAAACTCATAGAATATGAATTTTTGGGAATAAAGCTAATTTTTCTACAAACTAGACTTAATAAATAATACTCTCCAAAAAGAATCACCTAAAAAGGTGTTTTCTAGCCCAAGATATAAATTTTTAAAGTAGAGCATAAGACTTGGAACTCTAAATATGACCTTGCAATAGTAAAATAGGTGTAACTCACTCTAGAAAAATACAAATGGACTAATTTCAACTCTGTTGAAAAGATAACACATATAGGAACACATGCATGTATGCTATGCATGGATAAAGCTTTATGCCACGAAAATACTGAATAAGAAATAAAGTTTTGGATAGTGTGAGAGAATTAGAAAGGGGTAATTTTACAAAGATACTATGGATAACCATAAATGTGTTTTTAATGCAATTACCCTCAATGGAAAGTTTGATGAGTTACGAATTTGGAACTATATTTAAAAGGTGAGATAATAAGTATACAGAAAGTTACAAATTTTTTTATAAAAGATTTTAGAACTTTAAATAGCAGATTCAAGTCTTGTAAAGAGATTTTAAGGATCTAAGTTGCAATAATCTTCAAACATAGGGAAGTCTAAAAGTATATAAAGAACCCTTAATAATATTTTGAAATGCAATAATCAAATAGGGAATGTTAAAGAGTACAAAGAAAGACATTCATAATGTATACATACCAATCAAGACATCCATAACCCCTTAGGAACACTAGGACTCAACTTGATAGTTTGGGTTGCTTAATACAAATCATTTATGAGAAATCTATATGAGATCTTATATGAGATTATTTGCTGATTACTATGAGATATGCATGACATGTGGACTATTTTGGCATGAATTGATATAGTGATGAGATATAAAATGATTGACTGTGTCATGATTTATTAATGATTACATGATGATGTGCATACATTCATGTTTCAAATTAAATAATAAATGATCAAACTCACTGCGAATCCTCAAATGGGGATTAAGGTATTGGTGATTTCACTCAGTGAGAATAAAAGTAAAGCCTGTAAAAGTAGCAATGATAGTATGGAAAAGTGGACTTGAGCTAAGTTCACGTCTTAAACCCCTAAACCGTTGAGATCACGAATTGAAAGAAAACCATCAGGTTGTGGTGATAGCCACAGGATTAGCTCATTACCCTTTAGGGTGGTCTAAGACATTGATGCATTCATCCTGAGTAATTGAGGAATATGTTAATGAAAGAAAGTAAAGTGTTATGCACGAATATCATGAATGAAAATGTTTATGTGATTGTGAAGTTTGCAAAGAGATTATTAGGTGAAGTGTTAAATAGTAATTGATGAGTTATGTTATATATGCCTCTACTAATGTTCAAGAATAGTTTAAAAGTAACCGCACTTTGGCTAATTTTGTTTGCGAAAATTTAGTAATTGAACCATTTATATGTCCACCTTTTTATAATAAACCAAGTAACTGAATGGCAACGATGACACGTTTAGTGCAAGTAGGAACTCCTACGAGAAATCTTATATTTCTCACTCCTATGTTTCTTTCCGTTGTTGTTACTAGAGATGAATGAGTCCACTTAAAGCAACGAGCTGGAGCTAAAGAAGGAGACAACACGTGAAGAATTCAGATCTATCAAGAATTTCCACTCCAATTTTTAGTTATGTTATAGTTGTGAGAAATAGACCGGTAGTAGTAGAATTTATATTGTTATTTGTAATAAGTTATCGCTATGTTATGTTCCCTGTTATGACTCATGTATTAAGCAGTATATTTCAGTTTATGTGATGATATTTCTACATTTAGTCCCTTATTCCGCTTATTTAAATTAAGTGAATAAAGTAACTTTGATTACCATCTACGTAAGTGCTATGTATTTCACTTCTTGTTACAAGCTTAAGCTTTCAAAAAGTAATTTATAAGAAGAAAAAAAAATATCCACTATTTTTCTAAGTTAATTTCAAAATAAAATGAACACAAGGCATAAGTGACAACTAATATAATCCAAATGCGAACTTAAGCATAATTGGATTCTACTAGGGTGTTGCATTCTCACTATTCTTATCTGAATTAATGACTTGAGATGGATACTTGAAGGTGCTTATGGGTTTTGCTTGATGCATATTAAACCTTTTCAAAAGCTCATTTGTATATTTTTTTTATGGATCAAGGTTCCCTCTTGTTGTTGTTTTATTTGTAAACCAAGATAGAATTTTAATTCATCCATCATGCTCATCTCAAATTCACTTTGCATAAGCATAGAAAACTTTTCACATAAAGAATGGTTAGTAGCACAAAATATAATGTTATCAACATATATTTGGACTATCAAAAAGTGATTATTTTGTTGTAAAGTAAACAAGATTGTGTCAACATTACCTCCCTTGAACCCATTCTTTAGTAAAAAAGTACTCAAGCTTTCATACCAAGCTCTTGGAGCATGTTTCAGACCATAAAGTGCTTTTGATAACTTAAAGATATGGTTGGGAAGGTTTTCACTCTCAAAACTTGGAGGTTACCTTACATAAACTTTTTCAAAAAGAAATGAATTTAGAAAGACAAACTTCACATCCATTCGGTATAGAATGAATCCCTTAAAGGCTAAAAAGCAAGTAGCATTTTGATGGCTTCAAGCCTTGCTACCGGTGCAAAGGTTTCATCATAATCAATCATCTCTTGTTGGTTATAACCTAGTGCTACTAATCTTACTTTGTTTCTGATCACTTTTTTAGCTTCGTCCAACTTGTTTTTGAGCACCTACTTGGTTCCAATTATGGTTTTTCCCTTAGGCTTCTCCACAAGTGCCTAGACTTTGCTTTTATCAAACTAGTCTAGTTCCTTTTTCATAGCTTCCACCCAATTTTGATCATTCAAAGCATATTCAATGCATTCTAGTTCTATGGTGGTGATAAAGGCACAATTGATTTCATTTCTTAGAGATGATCTCATTTTGACACCCTTAGAAATGTCTCAAGAACTCTATTTTGAGAAATTGTTCTTAAATCATAAACTTCTTTGTAGTTTTTGTACCCATGTTGATTTGTAGTATCTCTTTGATCTTAATCTTATTCTTCATCATGTTTAGAAAGGCTTTGGTGTTCTGAGTAAACTTTCTGAGGTGTTTCTCTTTGGAGCTCACTCTGAGGATTGTGCTTTTTCTAACTTGCTTTCTGAGGACTCCTTGAGGCTCAACTTCTCAAAATCTTCTTCTAGTCTATTAGATTATCAACAAAGTCCTTTTTGTACTCTTTAAACTTGATATGGATAGTCTCTTCAACACAAAGTGTTCTTTTATTATATACTTTGTAAGCTTTAGAGACTAAAGAGTATCCTAAGAAGATTTCATCATTAGACTTAGGATCAAACTTTACAAGCCTATCCTTAGTGTTAAGAATGAAAAGTTAGATCCAAAGACATGGAAATATGATATGTTAGATTTTCTTCTTTTTCATAGCTCATAAGGAGTTTTTTTAGGATTGACCTTGGAAAAATTCTGATTTGGATATAGCAAAAGGTGTTAATAGCCTCTCCTAGAAACTTTTTTATAAACCACTAGAAGCATTGTTATGGCCATTTCTTGTAAGCTACGTTCTTCCTTTCAGCAACGTTATTTTGTTAAGGAGTTCTAAGAGTAGAGAACTCATGGAAAATGCCATGGTTTTCACAAAGATCTTCAAAAACATGATTTCCAAATTCTCCTCCATGATGTGATCTGTAACATCCTCCCAAGTACAACCTCATTCTTAAGCCATGTTATCCTACTCAAGAGTTGTTACTTGTTAATTAGCGGACATTTCTTAATTATCTATAGCAAGCTCCATTCACGTGCGAAATAACTAAATGTATTCTATTAAAACATATTACAAGTAAACACCATATTCGTTGAATACACAGCTAAAATACAAAGGAAGCTCCTCTATGAGCTTTAGTACATGTTTGTCCTCAAATACATTTACATACATTTTCCCTCCCACTAAGTACAATAGAATAAAACAATAACTACTATATTATTTCGGTCCCACATTCCTCGCGTAGTAGGATCATCGTCCTCTGGCTTAACCAGGAGGCGACATGGAAGCACAAACCATAGGGGTGAGAATTTTAAAATTCTAGGAGGGAAACTCCCCAATCACAATCATAATGTCATCGTCATCGCCCCAGCCATTTCAGTTTATTTAGAAAACGGTGATCATACAATATATTCTAAAGGTTCATTTTAAAGTTCCAAAATCATTTTTTGAAGTGGGTAGCTTTTACCAATCAATCAGGACGTGTACATATATCTAGAAGCTCAAACACATAGTAAGTAAATCTACATAAAGGATTTCATATGATATGGATAATGCATGTGTCAAATATAGTAAAGTTATCTCAAAGTGACCTGGTTTCCATCATGGCCATAGAAAGCCAATTAGTGCATTTTTCTCTTTTCATTGACATAGGAAAAACTTAGTTATACCCAACGGGTATTTTGGTGGACAACTCCACAATAGATCCGTTTATACCCAACGGGTATTTATGGTGGATCACACCACATAAGGGAAATAGACTACTTATCAGGACTAAGCTCATTCCTATACGTGATCATCGAACTTCATTTTTTTCCATTTTCGAATCACACGCAGATCTATTCCTAGCCGATACGTCTATCGACTATAAATTGGGGCTTCTCTTTTCAATTTCCTTCCCCTCATTCAATCTAAGTCTTGTTTCTGTTTTGTCCATATGTCAGAACATGCACGATTAAAATTTATATATATTCTCTTCTCAAATGCACACATAATGCGTATACAGGCATCCATTCACAATATAATCTCAATCATGCCTCTAGCATACTTTTATATGTCACAAGTCACATGACCAAACACTTAATATCAAATACTCATATCATACTAGAAGCCAAAATGCCATTATATTCTCAATTCAAAGCATTGTTTCATTTCCAGCACAATGGGTAGTTTTCACCCCATTGTAGCACAATTTGTTTTGCTCATCAAACAATCAATTTAGAGGTTACAAAAATTCTCTAAGACACTTCAATGTGTCTAGGAGACCCTGTAAAAATTTCATAGCAAACGGGGCTCCCTAGCCTTGTAATTAAATTATACAAATTTAGTGGTTGGAAGCCACTCATTCACAGCTTAGATCAGGGCCCTTAAAATTTTTAACCCTAACAAATGATTGAATCAACTCACAATAAAATTCACAGTGATACTTCAATATGTTAATAACTTTGTAAAAAAATTTCAAAGGCTAATTCAATCATTTGCTATGATAATAAATTCGAACAAGTTTACTGCTTCAGTCTCAACAATCAAGACAGCATCTGCCTCATTTCGGTTTCTGATTTTTCTGAGGAATCAAACCTTAAAACTAACAGCCAAGAAAATTCATGTAGTTATTTTAAGGTGTTATCTTCAACATATAATTTTTATAGCTAATGAAAGCTCCCAAAAATATACCAGAAAATTCGTGAACCACTGCTGCCTACAGCACAATGGAAATTCAGAAACCTAGTCCAAACTTATTTTGATAAAAACCGTCTTTTAACACCATCCAAACACACCACCAAAAATCACATATCAATATCAACATAATATCAACAACCAGAAATTTCGAACCTAGGTCATGCCAAAAAAGATCAGAAAATTTTACAAGGAAAGGCAAGGAAACCCTACTTTTAGAGATTTCTCCTCTTAACTCCAAAGGATGCACTAGAATGCTTTTGCTTCACTTCAAAGCTTCCCCAACAACCCCAAACCCTTCCTTTAACCTCAGATTGTGTTCCCTCAAAGTTGGAAAAGTGATGGATTCAAATTATAATCGGTTAGATTTATAGGTTATGATGAGTAGAATAAGTTTGGTGAAGGGAGTTTGTGATTTCATCAAGTCTAGGCTAGGAAAATGGAGGTTTGAAACAAGTTTTGAGCTTGTGAAAAATGAAAAATGGAGGCTGGTTGTGTGTGCTAGAAAATAGCCGAGAATGAAAGCTTGATGGAGAAGTTGAGTTTGTGTTTTTCTTACATTTAATGCATGGATGACATATTACATAGTTAGTAAATTCTTAATTCAAGAAAGTAAAATGGATGGCTAGGATTCAATCTTGTAATTCAAGATTGAATCTTGGCCTTCCACTTGTTTAGAATGGATATACATTATCCATATGTAATGATTAAAATATCTTTCCTGTTAAAAATCGCATACCGAAATTTTACTGAAGGGTAAACACCGTACTTGATTGAACCGATATTGCCCGAAAATTAATTTTAAGTATAAAATTATCATTCCCACCTATTTCTAACCCTATTCCCATGTTTTCCTAATTTCGGATCTCCTGGCCCGAATCTAGAGTTTCAGCTGTCCGCGGGCCGTGGGACCCGCAAGGTTACTATTCATCTCGGCCTGAAAATTTTTTTTTTAAATGTCCGTTGGGCCACCCTCATCATTGTTAAATTGTTATATTTTTAAAATTACAACTAACAAAGCTCAAATTAATTTTTAAGTAATTTTTGGGTGTTACATGATCTAATAAAGGTAATTTGAAAATCTTTTAATTACAAACTCATTTTGCAAAAACTTTGAATTTTTCAGCCATCTCATCCTTAAAAGCTAAGAAAATGACCCATGTAAATCTAGAATAGTCATATACTATGACAAGACAGTATTTTTTCCAACAATACTTGCAACTTGGATGGTCCAAAAAGATCCATATGTAAAAGCTCTAGTGGCCTAGTAGTTGACCACTACATTTTTAGTGTGGAAAGAAGCTTTGGTTTGCTTGTCTTTCTCAGAAATCACAAGTGGAGTCCTTTTCATAATCTATGAGGCCGGCCTTTAATAATCTCTTTCGTAGATTCATATGAGTATGTCCAAGCTTCTTATGCCACAGCCACTTATCATCCATGAAAGATACAAGACATTTTACATCTTGATCTAAAAGGTCATCTAAGAATAACACGTAAGTATTATCATGTCTCTTGCTAGATAAAATGACTTGTCCAGTAGTAGGATTCATCACATGGCAAGCCTTGATATTAAACTAGGCATTAAAGCCTTGATCACAAAATTGGATGATGCTTAACAAGTTATGAGCTAGACCATCAACTAATAAAATATTATAAATTTAGTGATAGTCATCCTTACCAACATTTCTAATGCCTGTGACTTTGGCTTTACCTCCATTAGCAAACTTGACAAAACCTGAGTTCTTTGCCTTCAAGTTTATGAACCATCTTTCTTCCTGACATATGTCCTGAGTGGCCACTGTCCATCTACTACTTGATGTTCTTCTCAACGTGCACTCTCAAGAACACCTGCAACAAAGATAGTTTTTAATTTAGGTGCCCATATTTTTTGGGTCCTCTTGGGTTAATTGTCTTTAGGGTAGATTTTCCAACCTAATTCACTATTTTCTTTCTCATGAAAAATTTATCAAGTGGATGCCTCTTCATATCCAAATTCTTGGAGCCTTTCACCATATTTTCTAAATCGGATTTGAAAAAGTGTTGAAGTTTTCTCAAGTTCAAAAATTACTTTATGAGCTTTCTGATCTTTGTCAAAATCTTCAACTTCCAAGGATTTGAGTTTTATATTTAAAAACTTATTTTCTCTTTATAATTATTCCTTTTCAAGCCTTTAGTTCTCAAAATCTGTTTTAACTTTCTCAATCGCTAAAATTTTTTTTCGATGATTCTTTTTGGGTTGAGATAGTGAGAAGTCAGTATTGAAAGTTTTTAGTAACTCATCATATAAAGCTAATAGGTCATCATAAGAAAGATCAGATTCTAAAGGTATATTTACCTCTCTTCTCTCCTTCAAAAGTGTAGTTAGCCATGAATCATATGTTGGCCACGTCTTCAAGCTCATCTTGACTTTCTAATCCTTCCTTCTATTCCTTTAAATCACTCTAGGTGGCTAGCATTCCCTTTTCTTTGAAAAGAACTTTTTCTGTGGACCCTTAAGCTTGGACAATCAGTCTTGTAATATCCCTTCTACCTACAGTTGTAATAGTTCACGCTCTCTAACTTTCCTTTACCTTTTTCTATCCCTTCTAAGGTTGAAGTCCTTTATTTTCTTGATTCTGCTTTTACACGCTCTGGACATCTTCCTCACCAGGCATAGAGATCTCATCTCCATCTTCATCTTCAAACTCCTCCTCTGAGTCTACTTCTCCTTTTGAAGTTTCAGAACCTTTCATTGCCTTATTCTTGATCTACTTCTTATGGGATGTCTTCAAGGCAATAGATTTATTTTCTTCATGGTTTCACCATAAATTTCAGAAAGTACTACCTCATGGGGTTTTAGGGACTCTATGAAGGCATCTACGCTAAAGGTTTGGAAATCCTTAACTTCAGTAATGGCTATGACCTTGGAAAGCCATTTTGCCTCTGATTTTCCTTATCATCTCAGAGTTTGCATATCTTTTACTTAAACCCTTACATTGGCTCACAATGTGCACGAACCTAGTGGTCATGTCATCAATACTTACTTGTTCAGTTATTTTGAACATTTCGCATTGATGAACCAACATCCTTATCTTGGTCTCCTTAAGCTGATTTGTCCATTCATGTAGCATGTGTAGTCTATCCTAGATTTCCTTTGCTATGTTACAAGTAATGATTTTGTCATATTTAGCTTTGCTACGTGCACAAGTGAGTAGGTATTTAGCTTTGGAGTTCAGTTGAACTCTTGCTTTGTGTTGCCTTGTCCACCTACTCCTAGGAACTTCTTTAGAGGTAGATGGTGCATTTTTAGTTCCTGAAACTTCTTCCATAGGAACATAATCTCCTTTTTCTATTATTTCCCACAACTCAAGACTTGTGTATTTGATGAATAGCTCCATCCTATCCCTCTAATAGGCATAATCTCCACCATCAAGAATGGTGGCTATTTATAGGGTATCTTTCTGCAATGTGAACATTTTGTGCTATTTATCCTTAAGATCTTTAATCTTTGCACTTGTTTGAATGTTCAACCCCTTAGAAGCTTGAGCTCTAATACCAATTATAGGTTAAAGCCAGCATGAAAAAGGGGGTTGAAACGTGCTTAAACCTAGTTCAGTTTCTGAAAAGCTTAAACAAGATCTATCAAGTTTACAATTGTAGGTAGCAGAAAAATTTGTTAATATGGTTCAAAAATCTCCTTTATGAACCAAGTGAAAACTTAGAAACATTTTAAAAGAATTTTCAAAATTGAATATAAAAGTAAATCTCTAAAGCGAATATAAAGGAGATAAAAATAGGTAGAGAGATACTACATAAAGATTTTCATATTGGTTTGGTCAACCTTACCTACATTCAGTTCTCAACAACTTGTTGAGTTCCACTAAATCTTTTCCTCAACCTAAAGAAAAACATGTTTGTCTAGCTTTCTCAAGCAATTCACATGACCAGTAATTTCAATTTAAGTCACTTCCAAGTAGTATTTGACTAGCCTCTCCAACTTATTCCGTGACCTGTAATTCCAATTTACTACCTCTTTCAATTAGTCTTTCACTGGTCTCTCCAAGCTAACCTCACAATGATCACTAACAGATCAGGTTACAATGATTTGGTTTAAGGTTAGTTTTCTCCAACAAATAAACACTCAAGTTTTTCTGTAAATAAAACAATGTATGACCTAAAAATTTGAATGACTTCTTTCTAACAATTCTTCTTAAGAAGAAGATGTTATCTAATAAAAACTTAGAAAGAAGATTTATACAAAAGATGAAACTAATTACAAGATGTAATATGCTTTCCAGAAGAAAAAGAGGGATTTGCATTTTAGTATTTTGTCAAAGATCTTGCATGAAGTCTTGAGTTGTATGTATATGACATCCTTTTATACTTGATCTTCAAATTAGATCGTTGCCCCTTAATTTTGCTTCCTCTTGACACGTGTAGATCTACTTTTTGTGTCGTGGGGAAAGCCATCTAGAAAGTATCAGTTGTGAAGCTCTTTTGTAGGCGTGGAGACCATTGCCAAATATGGTTTCTGAGTATAGTTTTAGAAACTACTTTTTACTTTCTGGCCATGGTTTCTGAACTTTTTCTTCTAGAAGTTGGATGGTTAATGAAGTGAAAAAGTAAAATGTAACTGTTGCCCTTTTTAGGTGCTAAATTTAATTTGAATTTTGAATTTTCCCTCCTTTTTTGCAAAGTGCTTAGTTTTTTAAAACTCGTTTTCTGATGCATTTTTCAACCTCTAATCTTTTTTATTGATCTTTATTTCTTCAATTTGATCTTGATGGAACTTTAGTCATTGAAATTGAAAACTAAAATCATGGCTTGCTTAAGAACGGATTGATTTCTTCATTGTGTAACACTTTTTGAACATGTGAATCTTTTGAAGACCTGGACTTGGTTTCTTAGCTTAAAAAATCCTTTCTTGTGTACCCAACATACACACGTTCACTCTTAGAGCTATTTTTCATATCATTGAGGTTCTAAATCTCTTTGAATGAGATTATAATCATGTTGAAACATGACATTGAGAAAATGGATCGTTGAATTTTACTAATATGTCTACGAGAATGGTCCTGTAATTGCTATAAAAACTCAAGAAAAATATTAGTCCATTTTTCAAAATATTTTATTAGAATTTACTTTGTTGTCATTCAAAACCTTAAGCTTTTAGCTTTCTGAAGGGTTCTGGAGCTAACACCATCATCATCAAGCCATAGCTATGATCATAACAAAAACCAAAAGAAAAGAGTATAAAAGAAAAGAAAACAGAAAAACATATCTTTACTAAAGTGTGTTTCTGATGCAAGTTGTCGCTACCCGCAACAAATTAAATATAGTTTTAGTGACTGAATTGCACCAAAAATGTAGCAAGGGTACGATCCAGGTCATCTCACATAGAAGTGTTGTAATTGATTCTGGAAAATTAGGGATTTTTGAAAGTGTTGAAAACAAATTAAATCAAAAAGAATTCTAATGGGAAAAATTACTTGCACGAAGGTTCCTTTGGATTCAAATTATTCAGTCATTGATTCGAAAAATAAAATCGTGGTGGTGGTTGCTTCCATTAAAATGTTTACACATAATAATGGCATAATTCTACTTAACGAATATACAATCGCACATTCGCTAAGGGTTTGGCTAACATATGAACTAGTAATTCACAATTGTGATTCTATGATCCTATGCTAGTCTAAATTACCAATAAAAGCAACCTAATTTCCAATGAAATTAATCCCACTCCCTCAAGCCAAAGGATAAACATCACATAAATGGGCAACTCTCAGAAAAACGATTGCAATAATCATGCAACTAATAATTAAAAGAGATAACAAAGGGAAAAGGGAAACCAACCACAAAATTCAATAAAGAACAATAATCTCGTGAACAATTCCAATCTTCAATCACCCCTGTGCACGGTTAGGGAATTACTCCTCCATAAAGGGAGTTTCACAACCAATGTTGAAGAAAAGCGATAAAATTATAGTCATAAAACACTAAAAATCAACAGTATTTGTGAACCCTACACCTATAAAGAGAGAGAGAGAGAGAGAGAGAGAGAGAGAGAGAGAGAGAGAGAGAGAGAATTCTAGTTAGAGAGACTGTGTAAAAGAAGAATTTGAAAACCTACAAAAAAACCCAAAACTAGGTTCCAAGTGGGTCCAAATTACATTCTCCAATGAAGTTATATTCCAAATGTCTCAAAACAGCAAACGAGTTGCATCCAGAGCAAAAACCACATCACTTATGACTCAGCAGTCCTCCTCTTTGGTTCTCACGTGCTCCAGCAATCTTCTCTCCAACCACTCAGTCCCTCCCTTGCTTCTTGGCACACAAATGGGGAGTTCCTGTTACTCAACAATGCTCAAATAAAAAAATCAAAAATACATGCAACTTCCAAATAAGATCATGGGCTTCAAAATGGTGCCAATGGCCGTGAAACCATTCAAACATGCAAAAAGAGGACAAGGTCTACATCCACTAATTAATCATCAATTTAGCACAACTCAAATGCAAAATATTCAAAGTTAGGATGTAAAATGGGTGCATAGATGCAACCCATCAAACTTCCCACACTTAAACAATTGCATGTCTTCATACAAAAGGACTCAGTTGCAACAACAAGAATGAAAATGAAGGATACCGCTAATCCTAAAAATGCATGATGCATGACAAACACATGATATGCTAGAACCTAATTGGTCAAAGGGTTAGCTAGAGATGGTTAAACACAGCTAATACACAATAAGAAGCCAGAATTCAATGGCACTCACCAAGTTAATTAAGATGGCACATGGCAAGAATGAACAAAGCAAGCATGATAAAGTCAACCTCAGGAAAAATGTGTATTTCTCTCCACTCAGGTTTATAAGTCTCATAACATACTTTAGCACACAACGGGAACTTATTCCATAAGCTTGCCTTTCTTCTCAGTCACCACTAGTCGGTCACATGTCTGGGCATATCTCAAGAAGCCTTCACAAGGTTGACTGGGTTAAGGTATAGGTGGGATAGATGAGAGATATGGGTTAAACTCAATTCCTACTAGAGTAAGGTGCAACACAAGTACTCAAATGAGGGAAACCACAACCTCTAATTACTTTTCTTGTCCTTTTGCTTAAATTTTGTTTCATGATTTAGCTCCAGTAATTGTTTGCAAAGGCAAATTGGTGGAATTCAGTCCTTTTTTTTTTAGAAGAGGATTCCACCATTCCACACCTTTTCTTTCATGGGCTTGTAGCTCTTTTTCTTTCTACCTCTAGCAAAGGTTTCCCCATACTTAGATTATTGCACATACTAGGTTGCACCAAACTTAAGGTCCTAAGTTGGGTTTTTGCTCATTGTTTTCCACTTAGGCTTGTATTGTGCTAATTAACAAAAATGGGAAAATAGGCTCAAATGGGTGTAACCAATGAATATATGCATAGGGCAGGCTCTATGGCTAAGTGGGTGAAAGGAATAAATGCCTCAATCATCAATATAGCAAATAGTGTAAAGAGAATGTTTTAACCAAGAATTGGACAAGTTCAGAATCCATTCCAAGTGAGTGCACACATATCAACAAATCTAGTGATTATAGCAATGAAAATCACATTTAGGTCCAAAAGCTTACTGGTACAAATTTGACCAGCAGGACAAGTTAGATTTCATTACATTGCTCATGTGACCATTAGATTAACTAGTGTTCCATGAAAATCAAGATAAAGAATAGTCATAAGGTATAAGTAAAGTTCAACCATCAACTAAGCAACTTACCTTTTTTTCTTTAAATGGAATGCATGGCATAAGGAAAAACAAAGAGAAATAAAAATAAAAATAAAGGTATATATGCAAAATATGGGAATATAAATCAATGACCCAACCTTTCCCACACTTACAAAAAGGCACTACCCTTAGTGTCTAGGCTAGTGCAACAAATAAAAATGGTAGGAAGGAAAGCTCAATAATCCTCATCATTAGAGGCCTCCTTCTCTGAAATCTCGACATCAGGATCATCCTCTCTAGAGTCAGAATCAGGATCCACAAGGGCTCAGTGCGGGTAGGTGGAGGTGGCGCCTCCTCAATCTCTTCCTCGCAGGGGCTCAATGCCGTGGAACCGTAGCTCTAGATGGGCCATCCACCTTATAAGCCGCTCTCAAAGGCCTGAAGAGGCAGTGACATGAGCCTTAAGCCTGGAATCTCCTGCTGCATGGTGTCCAATCTGTAAGGATTGCCCCAGTGGGCTGGAAAAGCTAGTCCCTTGCTCCCTCGCTAGGATTTATTCTTGGCCTTAGAGTCCTTGGGGAGTAAATTTTTACAATAATAGCCATGCCTAGCTGCACCATGACATCAGCGGAAAGTGGGATGGCAGCTACCATGGCCATTCTGGTGACCAAGGAAGGATAAGGTAAGCCATTGCATGCTTTATCACTATGAACTTTCTCCATATGCCACTGAATGAGGTAAGGGAGATAAACCCGCTTTCCCTCAACTAAGCAATAAATAAGGCATACCTGATCCAAGGTAAGGTTAGTAACATGGGAGCAAGGAAGGATATGAGAAAACACTAGCTTCATCCATAATCGGCCTCAAAGTTCAAAAGGGAACTCTTCAAATGAGTGGGGAGGAACTGGGGGTTGCAAATCCACTATGTGCCGAGGTAAATTATCCTATTCTTGATCACATCCTTGTCCATCTCAACAAGCGTTGTAGAAGGAGCTGGTAGTCATTAGGCTAGCGGTCATAACGAGTGAGGTTGATATGCAAGGAATCTCAGATAGCATGTGGGCTAACTGAAATCTAGCACCCTACAAGCAAACCTCAGACTGGTTGGTGCCACCAGTTAGAATAAAATTCCCGCAATAGTGAAGCATTAATTGTGTCGAGGCCTCCAATAGAAATTCCCAGCCATTCTCATAAATATTATGTAGGAGTCTCTAGCAAGATCCTTTACCCTGCTAAAATCAAAGAAGGATTCCAATAGGAGTGGGCAGTCCTTGATAATCGCTAGCTGTTGCCACTCTACCGGTAGATGAATAAACTAGAATGGGTCCTGGAGGGTGGTGGCCTGATCAACACCATCATTGCCCTCAACACGAGGGCGCTTACCCCTGTCGCCTTGGGTGCCATACCTGAAAAAGGCATAAAATGTGCATGAATCCAACACCAATGAGAGTCAAACAATTAGGAACAATGCACAGGTAAAAGGGTGGACAACACAATTATAACAGAAGCATAGGCATAGGTGAGGGTTAGTAATTTTAGTCAAAAGGTTACCAATTAGCATACAAAAGTGAGAAAAAGAAAGGAGAACAAAATGGAGCCCAAAGACTTAACAGTTAACCCAAAAACTGAAGCAAATCTTCACTCGGGAATTTTCACAAACACTTAGCATGCAACTCACGGTTTGGTAGCTAAACACCCCACCCAACATCCTGAACAACCCCAAAATTGACAATCAACCTAGTAGGGAGAGGAAGGGGAAGGAAAAGAGCAAACCTGGTGAAAAAGGCAAAAGAAATGAAATGGGGAATGAATTGGGGAAGGGGGAATCACGGTTGAGGTTGAAAAAGTGGGGGGTGCATAGGAAGAAGCAAAGGGAAAAGAATGAGGCGCACTATACCCTGGGGCATGTTTGAGCATGCTGCCCACCGCTATAGCGGTTAGGAACCGCTATAGTGGTCCTATGAATACACCTTTTCCCTAAGTGAAATGCGGAGTTTTACTTAGGGACCCTATGTAGTTTTTTTTTTTTTTGTTTTTGAATTAGATGATCGCTATAGAGGTTAGACACCGCTATAGCGGTCCCTGGAGTGGCTGTCTTATAAGTCAAGTTCTTGACCACTATAGCATTGTCTAAAGGGTGAAAATTATTGTAGCTCCTCTGGGCTTGGTGCTAAACCTAATTAATATGCACACTCCACAAATAATTAGAACAAAAGAATTAACTAAATGAATAAAAGGATAGGAAAAACACAAGTGAAAATCAAAATTAAATGGTAGGTTGTTTCCCACCCAGGACTTCGCTTTATTGTCCCCAAGTTGGACATGCAGGCTTTATCCTAAGCTAGGTACATGGCCTGACTAGCTTAACTTCCACTTCACCCCAAGATTTGTAGGTTTCATGGTACACCTTTAGTTGGTATCCATTGACCTTAAAAATTGCCTTGGATTTGGGTCCTCGATATCCATAGCACCAAAGGGATATACTTTTGTGACCTTGTAAGGTCTATCCCACTGAGAACTCAACTTCTCAGCATCAGTTTCAACTTGGAGTTGTAGAGGAGCACCAGTTGCCCTCTTGGAACTCTTTCCTTAGGGTGTTCTGATCATGAAACACCTTAGTTCTCTCCTTGTACAAGCGAGAGTTCTCATAGGCATCAAATCTCAACTCTTCTAACTCTTGCAGCTGCTTTGGCTTTACCAACTTCTCCCAAATCCATGTTGCATTGCTTAACAGCCCAGTATGCCCAATGCATCATCTTTACATGCAAATGACACGCCTTTCCAAACACAAGCCTAAAAGGACTCATCCCAATAGGCGTTTTGTAGGCTGCGTAAGCCCACAAAGCATCATCCAACCTTATACTCCAATCTTTCCGATTGTGCAAGTCTTTTCCAATATTCTCTTGATCTTCGGTTAGACACTTCAGCTTGCCCATTAGTTTGGGGATGGTGAGAAGTGGATACCTTATGAATAACCCCATATCTACAAACCAGAACTTCTATGCTTCGAATGCAAAAATAAGTCCCCTAGTCATTGATAATGGCCCTAGGCATACCAAACCTCAGAAAATATGGGAACGGACAAAAGAAACAACTATAGAGAATCATTAGTGCGGGTGAGTTGCCTTCACCCACTTTGACACATAATACACAGCCAGAAGGATGTAAACATAGCCAAAGGAGCTAAGGAAAGGACTCATAAAATCAATGCCCCAAACATCAAAAATTTCACAAAATTGTATGGGTTGTTAGGGCATCTCATTTCTGAAGATATATTCCCTGTCCTCTAGCACGTTCATAGGACTTGCAAAAATTATAAGCATCCTTAAACAAAGTAGGATAGTAGAAACCTAAGTCCGATACCTTTCTAAGTGCGTTAGGGCCCAAAATGACCTCCACTAGCGTAAGTGTGACAAAATTGGAGTATGGACTCGAATTCCTCTTGGGGCACACATGGTTTAACTACTTGGTCATTACATATTTTCCATAGATAAGGGTCATCCAACACATAATATTTAGCATTGCTTTTCAACTTTGCAAATTGAGCTGGTGAAAATGTGAGGGGCCCACTTTAGCAACCAAGTAGTTAACAATGTTAGCATACCATGGAATAACAGACACACTCATTAGCTCTCATCAAGAAAATTATCATTGAGAGGTCTATTATTCGGTCAAGATGTTCAAGCTTGCTTAGATATTCTGCTACTAGATTTTCAGCTCTACTTTTATCCTTAATATCCAAATAAAATTCTTGGTGTAGTAGCATCCATCTACTGAGCCTAGGCTTGGCATCTGGTTTCTTTAACAAGTACTTGAGGAGTGCATGGTCCGAGTCCACCACCACCTTAGAGCCTAGCAAATAAGAGCAAAATTTATCCAAAGCAAAAACAATGGCTAGAAGCTCTTTCTCAGGAGTGGTGTAGTTGGATTGTGCATCCATCGTACAAGAAGCATAGTAAATAGCATGAGGAACCTTACCCATGTGCTGTGTAAGCATAGCACCCACCACATGGTCAGGCATCGTACATTAGCTCAAATGGCTAGCTCCAGTCAGGTGGCTGATGGACTGGTGGTCAAGGTTTTATTCAACCTCTCAAATGCCTCCCTGCACCTATCATCAAAAATAAATTCAACATCTTTTTGCAGTAGGGAGGTGATAGGTTGGGTAATCTTGCTGAAGTCCTTGATGAACCTCCTGGAGAAACATGAACAAAAAGGAACGAATCTTCCACATACATGCGAGGTGAGGCGAGGAGGTAATAACTTCTATTTTAGCAAGATCAATAGCAATGCCCTTGCAGAGACTACATGGCCCAGGACTATTCCTTGTTCCACCATAAAATGACACTTTTCAAAATTTAAAACAAGGTTAGTCTCCACACACCTCTTTAGCACTCTAGATAAGCTCTCAAACAAGCATCAAAAGAAGAACCAAAAATAGTAAAGTCATCCATAAATACCTCCATGAACTACTCCAGGTGTCAGAAAATATGCTCATCATGCACCACTGAAAAGTAGCCGATGCATTGCAAAGCCCAAAAGGCATTCACCTGGAACCATAGGTGCCAAAGAGGCACGTGAAGGTGGTCTCTCCTGGTCCTGGGGCAATGTGAATCTAGAAATACCCATGTAGCCATCGAAGAAATAGTAGTGAGACTTCCATGCCAACCTTTCCAACATCTGATCAATGAAAGGCGGGGGTAATGGTCTTTTGGTGGCCTGATTAAGCCTTCATAGTCAATGCAAACTCTCCAACTATTTTGTACCGGGTTAGGACCAACTCACCTTTCTTATTTTTCACCATAGTGATCCCTGACTTCTTAAGAACCACCTATACTGGGCTCACCTACTCACTGTCAGAAATAGGGTAGATGATGCCGGCCTGTAAAAGCCTTGTCACCTCCTTCTTGACCATCAAGTATGGTGGGTTCAGCCGACGCTATGGCTTATAACCGGGTTAGCCTCCTCCAGAAATATCTGTGCACAGGTGGAGGGCTAATCCAGTAATATCGTCCAAGGTCCAGCCAATGTGTAACATTCTCCCAAGTGCAACATCATCCTTAAGTCATGACATTATACTTAGGAGTTGTTACTTATAGATTAGCGGACCTTTCTTAATTATCTATAGCAAAATCAATCGAATCATGGAGTAACTAATACTGATTTTGTTAAAATATATATAACAAAGGAGCAAACATTTATTGAATACATAGCTAAGTACAAGAGGAAGCTCTTCTAAGAGCTTGAATACAATACATTCTCTATTTCATTTGCATATATATAACTTTAACTAAGTCCAGTAAAGTAAAAAAAAATATCAACTATTGAACTACTGTCCCCCTCTTCACGTAGCAACCCCATTATTCTCTGATCAACCTGGAGGTGACACGGGAACACAAACACATAGGGGTGAGAATTATAAAATTCTTAGTAGGGTATCCCCAAACATATACTAAAAATCCATGTCATCATCATCATCCCAGCCACTTCGATTTATTAAGAAAATGTGAGCATGCAACATATATCAACGGTTCATTTTAAAGTTCAAAATGATTTTTTCGAAGTAGATTCCTTTTAGCATTCACTCACTTAATGCACATATATCTTGAATCCCAAACATATAAAAAGTAACTCAAATCAAGAGGTTACATACGATATGATTATGCATATGTCAAATGTAGGGAAATTATCTCAAAGTAACCTAGTTTCACTGATGGCCATAGAAATCTAATCAATGCATTTTTCTTTTCATTGACATAGGAAAGACTTAACGTATACCCAATGGGTATTTGCTGTGGACAACTCCACAATAGATAGTTTATACTAAATGGTATTTGTAGTAGATCAAACCATACAAAGGAAATACGTTTGAAGACTAAGCTCATTTCTATACGTGATCATCGAACTTCATTTTTTTCCATTTTCGAATTAAACACAAATCTATTCCTAGCCGATACGTCTACCGACTCAAGATATTTGAGGAAGTTACTCTTTCTATTTCTTTCCTCTCATTCAACCTAAGTCTTCTTTCCGTTTTGTCCATATGTCAGAACATATGCACAATTTAAGTTTACACATTATCTTTTCCTTTTCCAAATGCATGCATAAAGCACAGGTAGGCATTTCATTCACAATGAAATTTCAATCATGTCTCATAAACCACTCTTTACTTTCTCTAGCATGCATTTATATGTCACAAGTCACATGCCCAAATATATAACCTCAAGTATTCATGTTATACTAGAACCAAAATGCCATTGTTTCATCGATGCAAAGCATTGTTGCATTTCCAGCATAATGGCAGATTTCATACATTCATAGTACAATTTAGTTGCACATCAAACAATTAATTCAAAAGCTATAAAAGTTACCTAAGACATTTTAATGGTCTGCAAGGTTCCCTAAAAATTTCAGAGCAAAAAGAGTTCTTTAGCTCTATTAAAAAAATTAGACAAATTCGTTTAGAAGCCATTTAAACTCAGCTCAGAGCCTGAAATTCATAATTTTTAACCTTAGCAAATGATTGAATCAACTCAAAAGAAAAATCAAAGTTACACTTCAAGATGGTATCAACACTCTGTAAAAATTTCAAGTGATTATTCAATCATTTGGTATGGTAAAACAATTAGCAAAGTTTATAGCTTCAGTTCCAATAATCCAAGCAGCACATAGTTCACTTTGGTTTCTGATTTTTTTAAAGCATTAGGATCCAAATCAAAGCCCAAGAAAATATGTGAAACTAGTCTAGGATGTTAGCTTCAACATATATTTTTTTAGCTCATGAAAATACCCACAATTATTTTAGAAAATTCATGATTAGTGGCTGCTTGTGTAAAACTGAAAATTCAGCAGCAAAGTTCAAAATCTCTTTTCACAAAAATGATTTCTAACCTTATTCAAACACTCTGAAAAATTAACACATCAATATCAATGTATTTTCAACCAATGCAATAAAAATTTTGGACCTAACTCAATCAAAAATCATCAGAATAAATTTGAAGAGAAAAGGCAAAGAAAACCCTACTTTTGGTGACCTAATGAATCCTTGGTCCCAAGGTGCTCCAAGATAGCTTCCTTCCACTCCCAAGCTCCCCAAATCAACCCCAACTCTTCCTAACTCAGTGAGAGTGAGGTAGCAAGGTAAGGTTTGGTGTGGAACAAAGATTTTAATCGGTTAGATTTATAGGTACTAAGGTGTAGAACAAGTTTAGTGAAGAAACTTTGAAGATTTAACAACTCTAGGCTAGTGTTTTTGGGATTTGAAAGAAAGAATAAGGAGCAAGAACAATGGAGGAAGTGTTCTTGAAGAGGTCTACCCAAAATTGATGATGATGGAGTGATAAGGTTGGTGGTTTTATGTTTATCTTGATATAAATGTAGTATTTATGTAGGTAAAGTGTAATTTTCTTTCTTTTTGGTAAAATAAATTATATGAACGGATAGGATTTGATTGGATAGTCAAAGAATGAATCTTGTCCACCCACTTGGCTCAAGACAAGTGGCTCGCTTTAGCTTGGGGGGCAAGTAGCTTTTTCGTGTTAAAATCGCACATCGAAATTCCACCAAAAAGGAGATATTAGCACCCAGGTAAAATATAATACATGAAAGGCCATGATTGAAACTTACTTTTCAAGTTTCAATCCTTGCCATCCACTTGGCATAAAGTGGTTGGCAAAGGGTACTTGGCCACCAAATAACTTGTATGATGTTAAAAAGCGCACATCAAAACTCTATGAACGGGTAAAACACCATATCCGGGTAATCAAACATTGCCCAAAAATTAATTCTAAGTATAACTTCTCATTCCTTATCATTTCTAACCTTAACCCTCTTTTTCTAAGTCCTGAGCATTTCTTGGTCCTAGATCTAGGGTTTCGGCTATGTCAATGGGGCCCTGGGCCCGCAAGGTTACTATTCACCCCTGGCCTGGGAAATTTTTTTTTTTAATATGTCTGTTGGGCCATCCTCATCATTCCTAACTGTCATTTTTGAAATTCTGACTAATAAAGCTCAAATTAATTTTTAAATAATTTTTAGGGTGTTACACAATGGCCTTCTTGTGCCTCTTCAAAACCACAATCAAATTATCCTCTTGGGTCTTAGAGAGGCCATTGGCAATGATGACGGTAGTGTTTCGCCCTTCCCCAGAATTCATACTTGAGATGGTTAGGGAAGGGCTTCAATTCTAGCCTTACCAATTATGTACCCCTGAAGCTTAGACAATTCTAAAATAGCAGAATCATCATATCCAATGGAAGAAACAATAATATAGGCTTGGAAATTAAAGAGTCTTAGAAATGGGGGTATAGCTACTGAATGTATCAATGACAGGGCTTGTGGAATTAGGTACCAAAAGTTTTGTAGTTTTCTCAAAAAATTGCCCTGTCAAGGACGCATCAATAGTGGCACACTCCCTCATAAATTGGTGGCACCGTCAGGCAGATATTCAAACTCGGGTGTCATCCCCAGTAACTCATCAAAATTCTAGTTAAGCTAACAAATACCTCATCAATCAAGGAGTCAATGACATTAATATGAAGACAGAATGCTCCTGGGTGTTTCAAGGCATCAGAGAAGTCTGAGCCTTCATATCCCCACACTCAAATGACAAAGTACCCACGTACACATCAATCTTGGTTCTCATAGTTTTTATAAATGATCTCCCCAAGATCAAAGTGTGCTCGGTAGCATTGATATCATCCTTCATAGCCAAAACATAAAAGTCTACTAGGAAAATTAAATTATTTACCTGGACAAGGATGTCCTCAAGTATCCCTTATACACTCTGAATGCTCCTCTTGGCCAACTGGACTCTAATCTGGTAGGTGTCAGCTCCCCTACCCAAGGCCTCATACACTGAATAGGGCATAATACTAATGCTAGCCCCAAGATCTGCCAAAGCTTGTTCAATGTGAAGGTTTCCAATAGTGCAGTGAACATTGAATGCACCCGAATCCTTGTGCTTTACGAGAGCTGGCCTGGCTAAATAAGGGATGAGGCTTTCATGCCCATGGTCACTCTTTCAACCTCGTTGTCTCTCAACTGCCTCTTATTGGTGCATACATCTTTCAGGAACTTAGCATACTTAGGGATCTGCCTAATTGTATCCAAGAGAGATGTTGACTTCTACCTTCCGAAAAGTCTCCAAGAGGTCTTTCTCTAACTCTTACTCATTGGACCCCTTGGGTCTTGTTACTCTTTGTGGGAAGGGTAATGAAATGGGTCTTGTTACCTACTCTTCTGATTCCTTTTGGGGTGCAAGCCCAACATGCTCACCTCTAGTTGAACGGTCTCATCCCTTGACTTTCAACCACAACTTGCTCTGAAGGCCTAGTAACCTCAGGCAAAAGCTACTAGGCCTCAAAGTAATAGCAGAAATGTTCCCTTTAGGGTTAGGAACTATCTATGAAGGAATGGTGGATGCACTTCCCTTGGGATTAGGAATTCTCAAGCCTCACAATTGCATTTATCATCTCTTGCATGGCTTGTTCCTATTTCCTCTATGTCTCAATCATTATTTTCATCATCTCCTGCCATGGTGCTTCTAAAGGAAGGAGGTAGGTGTCCTGGAGGTTCCTAGGGGCTAGGAAGCTAGAGGATAGGTGGTGGGTGGAATGTGGGCTAGTTATGTTGCTCCCTCCTGTGGTGGAATATACTTCTATTGTTGCTATTGAGGAGCATTGTTCCACCTAAAATTGGGGTAATATCTCCAGCGGGGTTATAGGTGTTGCTGTATGGATTGTACCCCTATTGTCCACCCTGATTTTATTGCCTACCAGGAAATATGTTACCAGCTCCTGAGGTGAAATCTTCTTACAATGAGGGCACATATCTAAAGTGTGTGACTCGCAGAAGCAAATGCCACATAATACCGCCTTGACTAGAGAAGCTTAGTTTAGTGCAATTTGTTTCAGAAATTTTATAAGCTCATCCAGCTTTCCCCCCTGCCTCTCAACTGAAGAGACTTCACCTACCTGACGAGTACTCCTAACTCTTGGACCCAAACTACTAAAAGTTTTCTGCCATGTTTTAATCAAAAGCCTAGCTAGAGGAGGAGTCTTGTCAACCAATTCACCCCACTAGCAGCATCAATCATGCTCCTCTCTATAACCGCAGTCCCTCATAAAAGTCCTGAATGAGAAGCTACTCTAAAATCTAATGCCGGGCAACTGGCACACAACCTCTTGAACCTCTCCCAGTATTCATAAGAGACTCACGCTAGCTACCAAATGCCACAAATGTCTTTTTTGAATGGCAGCTGCTCTGAGGCTGGAAGAACTTCTCCAAGAATATACACTTCATGCCGACCAACTGTCAACTATCCCATGAGGGATGTAGAAGAAATCCTTGGCAGCTCCTTCAAGGGAAAATGGGAAAGCCCTTAGGTTGATTTGATCCTCCGTTACCCCTGAGGCTTTATCGTCACACAAATAACATGGAACTGCTTAAGGTGTTTGTGTGGGTCTTCCCTAGACAAACATAGAATTTAGGTAGATGGTGCAGGAGTCCTGATTTTAGCTCAAAGTCACCCCCCTATTTGAGGTAGACGATCCCTAATGGTTGATAGTTTAGGTCTTGGCAGCAAGCTCCTTCAACGTCCTTTAACTTCCCATGTTCCTGAAACACAAGCACCAGGATCAGAACGTTCAAGAGAAAAATAAGAAAAATTATTGTCAAATTCCCTAGTTGTATCAAAAGAAGAGGGGTTACTTGATGAATTAACTCTTTCCCTTGTGACCTTCCTAAGCCTTTTGGCAGTTCTCAATCTCCGGATTAATCGGTATGATGGGAAAATTAGGAAGGGAGCGGGTCATAAAATTAAATGATGGCAACAACCCAATACACTAGGGCACAAAGAGAAAATAAATAAAATTTAAATTAAACAGAACTGAAAAAAAATTTTAATAAAGTGAAGCAGAAATTAATAAAGAAAAGAATAAAATAAATAAATAAAGAAGAATTGATCAAAAACAAGAAAAAGAATCAATAGCACCACTTCCCCAGCAATGGCACCAAAATTTGATGCGAGTTGTCGCTACCCGTAACAAATTAAAAATAGTTTTAGTGATTGAATTGCACCAAAAATGTAGCAAGGGTGTTATTCAGGTCGTCTCACGTGGAAATGTTGTAATTGATTCTGGAAAATTGAGGATTTTTGAAAGTGTTGAAAGCAGATTAAATCAAAAAGAATTCTAATGGGAAAAATTACCTGTACAAAGGTTCCTTTGGCTTAAAATTATTCAATCATTGATTCAAAAGATAAAATCGTGGTGGTAATTTCTTCCATTAAAATGTTAACATACAATAATGACATAATTCTATTAACGGATATATAATCGCAACCCTACTAAGGGTTTGGCTAACATATGAACTAGTAATTCACAATCATGATTCTATGATCCTATGCTAGTCTAATTACCAATTATAGCAACCTAATTTCCAATGAAATTAATCCCACTCCCTCACCCAATGGATAAACATCACATAAATGGGCAACTCTTAGAAAAACGATTGCAATAATCATACAACCAATAATTAAAAGAGATAACAAAGGGAAAAGGGAAACCAACCACAAAATTTGATAAAGAACAGTAATCTCGTGAACAATTCAATCTTCAGTCACCTTTATGCAGTAAGGGAATTACTCCTCCATAGAGGAAGTTTGACAATCAATGTTGAAGAAAAGCAATAAAATTATAGTCACAAAACACTAAAAATAAACAGTATTTGTGAACCCTAAACTTAGAGAGAGAGAGAATTCTAGTCAGAGAGAACTATGTAAAAGAAGAATTTGAAAACCTAAAAAAAACTCAAAACTAGGTTCCAAGTGTGTTCGAATTACATTCTCCAACGAAGTTATATTCCAAATGTCTCAAAACGGTGACCGAATTGCGTCCAAGCATGGAAACCACATCACTTATGACAGCTATAGCGTCCGGCTGTTTAGTGGTCCTGCCTTGACTCAATCGTTGCAACGAAATTCCCTCTCTATCATCCGCTATGGCGGGGACCACTATAGCTGTCTTGCTCTTTGGTTCTCACATGTTGTAGTAATCTTCTCTCTGCCAACCGCTAGTCCCCTCCCTTACTTCTTGGCACACAAATAGGGAGTTCCTGTTACTCAACAATGCTCAAATAAAAAGGTCAAAAATACATGCAACTCCCAAATAAGATTATTTGCTTCAAAATGGTGCCAATGGCGTGAAACCACTCAAACATGCAAAAAGATGACAAGGTCTAAATCCACTAATTAATAATCAATTTAACACAACTCAAATGCAAAATATTCAAAGTTAGGATGTAAAATGGGTGCATAGATGCAACCCATCAGTTCCTACTTCAAGGATAAAAATGCTTATTCTTTGTAAAGAGAAGAAAAGAAAAAATCTTGTCTTGGGTTAAGATATGGTTTTGGCCAAGCAAGGAAAAAGGGAAAGAGGGATTTTTGTTGTGACTCTATTGGTGAGGGTGAAAGCTTAGGTGTTTAGGGTGTGATTCATTGTAGAGGTGTTTTTGTTTTGAGTTTTAGAGCTTGAGTTGAGATCAAAAATGGAGTTTCTTCGTGAAGGAGAACAAGAGAGTTTGAAGTGGAGAGGATGAATGGATTTTTGCACAAACTTGTTGCTCAAGTTGTGACCAAAAAATAGTGGTGGAAAAAATGAGAATATGAGTGAGTGTTTGAGAAGTTATATGTTGAAAGGAAAAATCAAAATGAGAGAGTGATGGGGGATAAAACGGCCACGGTTTTTAGGGGGTTAGGTGGTGGATATTTTGTGTTTTGTGTGTGTGGAAATTAGGGTTGGGTGTGGGTTTAATTAGAGGAATTGTTAGAAAATGATAATTAGGTGTTTAGGGCACTTTAAGCTTAAAGTAAGGGGTTTCTTGCATACTTAATGTAACATCCCAAATTTCATCTAGGCCAATTGACTCGATGAACTCAAACAATTGATTTACCGACTAGGCAGTTGATCTTGGTCTTATAATGGAAAGGGTCAACATTGGTGATTTATTATTGATTAATGACATTAGCATAGTTAGAAGACACACAAGAATAAACAATGATAAGTACTATTAAGACAAATCCTAAATTAAGCATATTGGACAAGGACAATTTATTTACAAAGTTAAATTCCCTAATCAATATTAGTAAATTACATTAATCAAATAGATAGTAAGAAATTGATTTGAAGGATTAATCATAATTAATGATAAAAAAATGAGTAAAACTAATAGAAAAAGATGCAAATAATTATAAAAATGTCATTACTTAGTGAAATTATGAAAATACCCTTGCTATATAAAGGAAATTACCAAACTAACCTTGCTTTATTGAGAGCACTTATGGGCCTAATCATATTCCAATGGCAACTTTTGACAATTTTTTATACAAAGTACAACCTCATCCTTAATTCATGACATCGTACTTGAGAGTTGTTACTTATTAATTAGTAGACCTTTCTTAAATATATAGCAAGCTCGATTAACGCGTGTAATAACTAAGTGAAATTCTATTAAAATATATAACAAATAAACACAAAATTTATTGAATACATAGTTAAGTACAAAAGGAAGCTCTTCTAAGAGTTTTAATACATATACGTTCTCTATTACATTTACGTACATATAACTCCAACTAAGTACAGTAAAGTAAAAACATGAACTGGTAAATTACCAATTATAAGTTCTTTCACATAGCAGCCGCATCTTTCTCTAGATCAACCTGGAAATGACACGGGAACACAAAAACACATAGGCTGAGAATTATACAATTCTCAGTAGGGTAAGTCCCCAATTACACAATTATAATGTCATCGTCATCGCCTCCAGCCACTTCGGTTTATCAAGAAAATGTGATCATACAATATATATTAAAGATTCATTTTCAAGTTCTAAAATCATCCCTCCGAAATGGGTAGCTTTTAACAATCAATCACTTAATGCATATATATCATGAAGCTCAAACACATAGTAAGTAATTCTAATCAAAAGATTGCATATGATATGATTATGCATATGCTAAATGAAATGAAATTATCCCAAAGTGACCTGGTTTCACTTATAGCCATAGAAATTAAATCAGTGTATTTTCTCTATTTATCGACATAGGAAAGACTTAGTCTATACCCAATGGGTATCTCCGTGGATAACTTCACAATAGATAGTTTATACCAAATGCTATTTATAGTGGATCACACCACACAAGGGAAATGAATTGCTTATTAGGATTGAGCTTATTCCTATACGTGATCATCATACTTCATTTTTTTCCTTTTCGAACCACACATAGATCTATTCCTAGCCGATATATCTACTAACTCAAAATATCTTTGGGTAAGTTCCTCTTTTTGCCTTCCCCTCATTCAACCTAAGTCTTGTTTCTGTTTTGTCCATATGTCAAAACATGCACGATTGAAGTTTATACATTCTCTTTCTTTTTCCAAATGCATGCATAAAGTACATGTAGCCATTCATTCACAATACAATTCCAATCATGCTTCATGAACCACTTTTTACTTCCTCTAGCACGCATTTCACAAGTCTCATGGCCAAATAGTTAACATAAAGTATTCATGTCATACTAGAACTAAAATTTCATTACATTATCAATTCAAGGTTTAGGTTCATTTCCAGCAATTGGCAGATTTCATACCATTGTAGCACAAATTTATTTGCACATCAAATAATCAATTAAGAAGCTATAAAAATTATCCAAGACACTTCAATGTGTACACAAGGTTCATAAAAATTTCAGATTAAAAAGAATACTCTAACTATATTAAAAAAATTAGACAAGTTTGATACTAAAAACCACTTAACCTCAGCTCAAAACCCAAAATTCATAATTTTTAACCCTAGCAAATGATTGAATTAATTAAAAAAAATCACTATTATAGTTCAGATGTTTTCAACATGTGGTAAAATTTCAAAGGAAAATTGAATCATTTGCTATGGTAAAAAAATTAGACAAATTCGAGCTTCAGTTCCAATAATCCAGGCAGCATGGATACCATTTTTGTTCATGATTTTTTTAAAGCATTACGAGTCAAAAATAGAGCTCAAGAAAATTTGTGAACTAGCCTAGGATGTTACCTTCAAGCTATAACTTTTATAGCTCATAAAAACATCTACAAATACATCAAAAAATTTGTGATTTAGTACCTGCTAGTACAAATCTAAATTCCAGCACATGATTCAAAACTTTTTTTGCCAAAATGGGTTTTCTAACATTATCCAAACACTCCATCAAAATTAATACATCAATATCCATATATCATAAACCAATACAATGAAAAATTTTGGACTGAAACCAATCAGAAATGTTCAGAATAAATTTGGAAAGAAAAGGCCAAAGAAAACCCTACTTTGGTGGCTTTAAGGATCTTGGCTTCAAGGGTGTTCCAAGAATGATTTTTCTCACTTCAAGGCCTTCAAACCAATATCAAACCCTCCCTTAGGCAGTAGGATATGAGATATCAAGATGAGAAATGGTGAGGAAATAAAATTCCAATCAGTTAGTTTGATAGATTATGAGGAGTAAAACAAGTTTTGTGAAGAGAGTTTGTGGTTATAGTGACTTTGAGCTTAGGTTTTTAAAGCTTGAAGCTTGTTAATGGAGGTTTGAGAGGAAGAACAATGGAAGGGCTGTATTTTCTGCCTCTTGGCTGAAAATGAAGTTGATGGAGTGATAAGGTTGGTTGTGTTGTATTTATCCTGAGTTTGGTGATAGTATTTATTGGTTTCAAGTTTTTCTTTTTCTTTTTGAAAAAGAAATGAAATGAATGGTTATGATTGTTTTCTTAGTCAAAGAATGAATTTTTTCCATCCACTTGACTAAAGATAAGTGGCTCACTTTAACTTAGGGAGTAATTAGCTTTTTTGATGTTAAAATCGTACATCGAAATTTACCGAGCGGATGAGATATTGGCACGGGTAAAATAACAATAAATGAAAAGCAATGATTAAAACTTACTTTTCAAGTTTCAATCATTTCCATCCACTTGGCATAAAGTGGTTGGTAAAGGTTATTTGGCCACCAAGTAACTTGTACGATGTTAAAACTCATATTAAAACTCTACCGAACGGGTAAAACACCATACCCGAGTAATTAAACATTACCCAAAAATTAATTCTAGGTATAAATTCTTATTCCTAACTATTTTTAACCTCAACCCTTTCTTTTCTCAATTTTGGGCATCTCCAAGTCCCAATTCAATGGTTTTTACGTTCGACGAGCCTATGGGGCTCACAAGGTTACTATTCATCCGGCCTAAATTTTTTTTAACACATCCGTTGGGTCATCCTCATCGTTGCTAAAACTATGAGATTTTTGAAATTATGACTAATAAAGCTCAAATTAATTTTTAAATAATTTTTAGGGTGTACAGGTGGCACCTACAACTATTTGAATTGAGGCTTTATAGTATCCAATTAGACTATACTGAAATTTAAAAAAAAAAATTATGAAATCAATATTACCGATGGTTGAGATTGAAGAAATAAAGAGAAATAAAAAAACTGCATTCATTAAAAAACACACACACAAATAATGAGTACTTTCACGTCTCAACAAAGAATCAAAATGCATAGGTGAAGTAAAATGCATAAAAAACAACTAAAAAAAGCAAAAGCCAATGATCATCCTCAATGTCCTAGCAAATTTTCAGCGAGAAACATAAAGCACTACAAAAGTTCCCTTCCAAAGTTCCTTCCTAACCCATTAACCTCACACAAGCCTCCTATGTTTAACCTCTAACTCCTTCAAGTGCATTCAAGCACTCTCAACAATTGGTCTTTTTTGTTGGTAGGTCTAGTGCCAACCTTTTCTCAATGCCTCATTTACCTAATGTTAGCAGCATTGACCAAATTTAGTCACCAGAAAATTTGAAATGAGTTGTTTAAATAAAATCGTGAGTTTGTGGACATTTATAGATATGGAATAATTGTCAAACCAATTTCAATTTCGCATCCAATTTGCAACACATTCCATATTCATTACTATGAAAAAACTAATCATATGGTAAAGCTACAAGTGAATGAATTCAAAAATGCCAGTCATGTACATAAATACAACAATATGTTAGGTGTCCTTACAAGCTATCCCTCTGTCCAATATTTGCAAGCTGTACTATGGGAAAATCTGAAATAGTTGGTCTATGAGTTACCTGAAATTTATAGAAAGACTTATCCAATACCATTATCTCAATAACAATTACCTAGACAAAAAACAAGTAAACAACATAATAAGCATCCTAAACATAACAACAGAGCATATGCTACAATTTGCAAAAACTATGTGCATAAAATTTTAGATTTTTACTAGCAATTTGACTGAGCTTATTCGGCTAATCTTCATATTAAGGGAAAGCTCTGAGTCAAGAAGGATGAGATATGTTTTTCTCAATGTCAATGACAAATAGAAACTAGTGGGTGTTGTTGCCACTGATTGGCACAAATATCTTGGGAAAAAAACATATAAAACCTTGGCACAAATTATGGGTCTTACTAGACTTGAGTAGTTTGTGCTTTATGTTCATGAAGCTAGCAATCATAATGTAATAACTAGCATCTGATGGTAGTTACTATACATAACTTTGTAAGGCATTCAACCTTGTGCCATATAGTCAGATGCATAGTATTCTTTCAAATTGTAAAGTATGTGCATTTTAAAACAAAATTTGTGCCAAGTGGTGAGGCAAAATCAAAACATAAACAACCAAAAAAATAAGCATGATGGAAACATTGGGGAGTGGCTCTTGTACATATTAGGCATTATTGAAAAGGTTGTTGGTAAGAACCAATGATATAGAAATTTGGTTCTTAACCACACTTCATGTGTGAGCATGCAAGCAAGAAAATCTAAAATTTGTTACAACGGTACCAAAAATAGTTTAAAATGAACTACAATCATCAAAAATACTATCAAGAGGTGACAGAGCAAATTATAGTAGCATAAATGTGGATATTACATCTCCCAAAATCGGTTCTCTAGGAATAAGAGTTCCAAAGACCTCCCTATTTTCTATAATTCATTAGTTAATACAGCAGCTCCTCTTTAGGTAGACAAATACTAGTGAGCTTTAGATTTATATTTTAATAACTTTTTTAATTAAATGTCATATGGTTCAATGTTTGCAATACTAACCTACAAGAATCCTCACACATATTTGGTCCAAATACTAGTAAAGCCATGACAACCTCATCATCATTCAGTTCTATCCACTAAGGTCATCTATAAAGCATGGGTGCCCGCTACCAATAACACAAATCAATTTTCTCACTCCTGTGAATGTTCATGTGAAAATATTAATGATGCATAAAATAATTGATGACTCACAAGTGGTATAATCCTTTTATTTGCTTTGCGAGGAAGGCAGACTTGAAGGTAGGGACTCTCCATTTATGTACAACTCAAACTAAGTAGGTGGTCGAGGCCTGCCCCTTTGCTTGTTACTCCTATATTTGGTGCGAAAAGTTTCTTCCCAATTCTTGGCATGCCCCAGTGCCAGAGCTAGACTTTACATTTATCCTCAACTCGTTACAATTATTTTGGATTAGTTTCCCCATTATAACTTTAGTTGCATTATGATTTGTTACAACAAATGTTCTTGGTGTAGGAACTACATAAACCATTGGCGGTAGAAGAATGTGATTGTGTTCAACACTTCCAACTGCTACATACATTGGTTTGTTCATATGGTTGAACACAGGGAACATAGGGGAGTCTGGGACAAAAAGATATTTATGAAGGCTTCAATGGTGTTGGTCATCTGCTCCACTATGTTGGTGAGCACATGTTTGCTTGCGGTGATAATTCACTAAGGATCCTAGCTATGATGTGTTTTCATTGATTAATAATAAAATCCATACAAAACCACCACGAGGTAGGAATGGTTTTACTACATTATAGTATTTAATTGACACATTTAGATTGGTTGTGTGTAGATTGCTTGTTTGAATTATGTAAACTACCTTTCCAAGTCAATGTCAAATGGATTTTGAGGGTAAATTTTTTTTTTAAGGTGGTATTGTTACACCCCAAAATAATTTTTCCAAAAATTTATTTAGACTTTGTTAATGAGAATTTCAAATTTTTGATATAGTCGTCATGAGAAACGACTCAATGGAAAAGTAGAAAAAAAATAAATAGTAACATTGCAGGCCGTCCAAACGAATCCCTAGAGCCTAGACTAGCAGATGCCTAAGACTAGAAAATGATTGGATAAAGGTTAGAAAAGCTTAGAAATGAAATTATAAACCCAGAATTAAATTTTAGGCAATATCTATTTTCCTGAATGCGTATTTTACTCATTCGGTAAAATTTGTTGTGCGCTTCTTACACCATATGAAACCTACAGTACAAGTTTCCAACAAGGCAAACTGGCTCGTACAATCCCTTGACTATTTTTGTTGGCCCTTATCATCATAGCATGTGTGCCAATATAAGGAAGAGATAAAAAGGGATTATTCGAATGCTTTTATCCGTAGAACGGATAAGCTTCGACAATGTTCATTTAGAAATCCTAAAGAGTGAGGAGGAAATTAGAAAATGTTACGAAGATGACATTTAGCTCAACAAAGATGAGTTTGGAGAGATAATGGTATTCAACGGTACCTTCATATTAGAGTTTCTCATCAAGCTATTGAACAGAGATGAGCCTACACTACACCGCGAAGCTGATATTTGCTAAAATTTTCTCATCATGAATAATCTACTTCCTATGATGGTGTTTCAAAAATTATTCAGCCTAGCCAATGATATTGGTATGTCCTTGTTAGAAATTAGTTTACACTTTTTAAAAATATTCAATTGTGGAAACATAGAGCAAGACGGGAAAGTTGTGAGTCCAAAACATTTTATTGACCTTGCGAGTATTATCTTTTCCTCAGTCAATTTGTCTTGGCTCCAAACAACAAACAACAAAACTAGTGGAACTACATAACAACGCAACCAGGCTTTGGCTTGATACTATGGACATCAAAGTTGTTGGTAAAGAACGATCCTTGCTAGACGTCAAATTTAAGGGTCACACTTTAACAATGCCAAGAGTTGCGATAGACAAATCTAGATGAGACTTAAGGAATGTGATGTTCTTTGAAAGATGCTAGTACCAAATTCAACCTTCGTCATGACTTATTTCAACATGTTAATACCTCAACACATGTGACGATACCAAATATACATTAGACAAGCGATAATGAATATATCTTGCATATGTAATGCAAACATATAAATTGCATGAGTAACAATTAGTACCAAATTAATATATTATGATTTAATTCATATTTTAATATATATTTAATTTGTTAAGTTTAAAATTTGCAAACATACAGTCTTGTGCATTGCATGGATAAAAACTAGTATGTGTGTGTGTGTGTGTGTGTGTATAAATTAAGAGTTTTACTAACTAGTACCCTTATGGTACTAGTTAAGGATATAAAAAAAAGTAACTTACATGACTTTTGAATGGGTCTCAACTTTGAAAATACAAAAATTCTCTTTTTCATGATGAAAACTTTCTACTTTGACTCCTTAGCCAATGCCTAAGTGTACTAGTTAGATAAACCCAATAAAGTAATTGTTTTGGAAAAGTAAGGAAAAAAAAACAAAACTAGCAAATTCGTCCCTCTAAAATTTCAAGTTGATCAAATTAGTCTTTGTAAAAAATAAACTCTCAAATTGGTCCTAAATTGAATAGTCGGTTAATTAGTCCCTAAAAAAAGTCTCACAAATTAATCTATGCAAAAGTGAATTATTGAACAAGTTAGTCCTTATCGCCTTACTTATCAGAAGGACTAATTTAGTCAATTCTTCAATTTTGTAGGGACCAATTTATCTGATTTGAAGATTTTACAAAAACCACGTTGAGAGATTTATTTTTCAGGGACCAATTTGTCCAACTATTCAATTTTGTAAGGACCAATTTGAGACTTTTTTTTTTCAGGGACCAATTTGGTCGGCACAAAATTTTAAAGGGACCAAAATGGGTGTTTTGTCAAAAAACAATTTCAAATAAGCCCTCAATTTTTCCTTTAAAATTAACAAGCGTATGATCACATTTTATAATATTTTTACAAAACAAAATAGTATAAAATTAAGACTACAATAGCCACAATGATAGTTGCTCACTTCCACAGGATACTATAGTATCGATGCCAAATCCAAGCTTTACCTCTATTGTCAGGATCAGCATGGAAACCGTTCGGATCTTCACATACTGAGACCAATGTTGGGTACACGCCGCCCAAGTGGAATTGTTAGCCAAGACTTTTGATTGTGGCTACTGCCTCCCTTGCATCCTCGACCCTATAGTCAATAATTTTTTCATGTATCAGCATATTGTAGTCTTCTTCAGTTGTGACCAAACTCTATAACAAGTTGAAATAAGTCACGACAAAGATAAAATTGGGGTAGTAGCATATTTCAAAGAACATCACATTTGTGCCTCTGTAGATTTGTCCATCGCAACTCTTGGCATCATTGAAGTATAACACTTAAAATTAATGTCCAGAAAGGATCTTCCTTTGCCAAAAACCTTGATGTCCACCCCATCAAGCCAAAGTTCAGTTGCACTGCAATGTAGTCTCACTAGTTCTGCTATTTATTGTTCGGAGCCAAGACTAATTGATCAAGGCAAAAGACAATACCTCACGAGCCAAGACTAATCCCATCTTGCTTTATGTTTCCACTTTTAAAAGGTGCAAACTAATTTCTAACAAGGACATATCAGTATTGTGGGATAGGTTGAATAATTTTTGAAGCACCATTATAGGAAGTAGATTATTCATGATGAGAAAATCATAGCAACGATCAACTTTGCGGTTTAGTGTAGGCTCATCTCTTTCAGAAGTTTGATGAGAAACTCTAATATGAAGGTACCATCGAATACCATCATCTCTCTAAACTCATCTCTGTTGAGCTCAATGTCATCTTCATAACATTTTCTAATTTCCTACTCACGCTTTAGGATTTCCAGACGAACATTATCAAAGCCCATCCGCTTTACGAATAAAAGCATTTGAATAATCCTTTTTTATTTGTTCCTTATATTGGTGCATGCTATGATGATAAGGGCCAACAAAAACTCTCCAAGGATTAAACGAGCCAATTTGACAAGTTAGATTCCGTACTCTTAAATATTTACGGTTTTGATGTAGTTGAGCTCATCTATGGTTAAGCTTTCTCTCTCCTAAATGATCAACTGATAGTGATTCCATTTTCCCAATTTTCCTATAAAAATGACAAGAATGAAGAATAATGTTGAGTTTTAACATAGTGATGACATTTTATAAAATAGAGAAAATAAAATTGGTGTTTGGAAATTGAGATGAATTGAAGCCATAGGATAGTGAAGTGTAAGGGGCCAAAGGAAAGTAATAAATGTTATTGATTTGGTGGATGAAGGTAAAATAGTTCTTTTATGTGGCTGGTGCATGCATTAAAAGAGGAGATAGTTAACCAGGATTGTTGCAACTGATTCGCGGACGGCGAAAATAATTGTTAAAATTTGGAGTCGCCACCAAGTTTTTTTAATTGGGAAAAACATGGAAAAACCCATTTTATTTTAAGAGGAATGATCTTTGAAACCAGATTTGAGTTCGGAGTCGGTTATGCATAGGGAAGGGTAGAGATATAATCCTACGCACCCTAGTACACCCGTCCTTAGACGGTACCTTAATTGGTTTGTACAAATTATTAATAACCTTTCAAAATATTCATTTTATTATATTTTTTATTTATAAGAAAATTACAAAAGAAAGAAATTTAGAAACACCAAGCTGTCACAACTCAGGTGTCCAAAATAATTGAGTTAACAAGCCGTCCTAAATTAACCCTTTTTATTTGAAATAAATATTTCCTAAAGAAATGAAAATTAAATAAAATATCTCATAAAAAAAACTCATAAAAAAAATTTACAATTAAGACAAAAATTATAAACATTAGATTTTGACTTGACAAGGATTAGAATCGCCTCCTACGTATCCTGCAATGAGAAATTCAAAGTCACGTAGTTTGGAGAAAATAATTTTAGGTTAATTGATTTTATTTTTTAGAAGGGATTTAAGAATATCAACCTTTACACTAAAATATTCCAAGATATAGAATTAACAAGTCGTCATGACTCAATTAATCATATTTTCAAAATATCATCTAAGGATTATTTCATTTATTTTTGTTAAAAATAAAAAAAGCAAAATTCTAAAGAATTCATTTTTAACCCCAATTAAATTTTTTTGTAAGCCTATTTTCTTTGACCCAAACTAAATGAAAATTACTTTTTTTATTTTAAAACAAAAGGGACAACACCTAAAGAAAAGAGAAACATAAACTAGCATAATACTCATTTTTATTTTTAAAAGTAAACAAATATTTAATCTAAAAAATAATAAAATAACAATAAAACTTACTTAAAGATATAAAATCTCTAATCAAACTGAAAACCAATTTAAACTAACGAGAATAGAAACCCAAACAACAATTGAAGGATACTGCAATACAAAGAATGAACTTTTTTCTTTTTTTCTTTTTTATAATCATGACTAAACTTAAGTCTATGAAAATAAAGCAAAGTCCGAAATTTGATCCCATAAAACAACACTAACCAAAAGTATGAATAATAATAATAATAATTCACAACCTAATTCTAAACTACCCTCAAACACAACACGCACACACACATATACACAAACAAACACAACCCACACGATACACACACAGAGACACAAACATATGCATACACGAGAGAGAGAATGAGAGAGTGAGAAAGAGAGAGAAAGCGAGAAGAGAGAGGGAGCTAGTGGTCGCGACCAAAGCAGGGGCCGAAGGGGAAGCGAGGCCGCGCGTAAGGGTGGCGATGAGGCTGAGAGCACTTGCGGAGACTCGAGGGAAAGAAGGATACGGGTTCGGCGGTCATGGAGGCTCGTGGTGGTAGCCGCTCGTTGGTGATTAGGAGGTGAGGCCATGGATCTGAAGCAGTGGAGGAGGAGGAGGATAGCTCACAGGAGTGGGAAGAAAACAAAGGAGGCCGGCGGTGGTGGAGGAAAGGGGTTGGCCGCGCGAGGGCAAATCCGGGATCCAGCCAGGCCAAGGGGTGGAGACGGCGAAGACCAAGGAGCAAGGAAGGGAAAGCCGACGGAGGAGGCTGGGTCGACGCCTGATGGTGGTTGGCAAAAGGAAGGCCGACTGGGCGCGGTGCACAACTGCAACAAGGGAGAGAGGGAGCTCATGGTGGTGGAGACTAAAAGTTTGGGTGGGTTCAAGGTTGAGGGTGATGTAGTGAAAAGGGAGGTGGTGGTCGCTAAGGGGAAGGGTTCTTCGCGTGCGGTGGTCACGGTGCGATGTTGGTGGTGATGATGGTTCAAGGTCACAGCGCCATCTAGCGGCGAGGGGGCAGAGGCTAGCGGCTTTGATGATGAGAAGCCGTGAGGGAGGAAGGGATGATGGAGACCGAGGAGGAAAGGATGAGGTCGCGCGGTGTCGTGTGGGGGTTAGCCGAGTGGTCGTTGCGGATCCGAGGGAGGGAAGAGTGATGGCGATGTGAGGATGATGATGATATGAGGCCGCGGTGGTGGGAAGAAGAGGTCGCCACGTCTCTTCCTCTTTTTCCTTTTTTCTTATTTTTTTTAATTTTTGATGATGATGATAATACCACTGCTCCGTAGTTTACCTTGTTCTTTTTTTTTTTTGTTATTGCTGGATTCTCTTGCTGAAATCACTGTTGAGTTCTTTGCAGGCTTCCTTTTTTTTTCCCCTTTTGTTTGCTGGTTGATTATAATTCTCCTGATTCCTTCAAGATTGATGTGATCGTCCTTCCCCCCTCCCTTTTCCTGGTTGATGATGTATTTATTTATAGCCGTTTGACTAAGATCATTGAACATTCCACTTTTCAGGTTAGCCGGTGGGGTTCCAAGCTTATCACCGAAAGAAAATTCAGCCTCTTGCGCGAAATGGAGAGGAGCTCTCATCATGGTGTCAATCAGTTCTTCAATTTTTTCAAACTCCTCATCATCACCATATCATTGTTGCTTCACAAGTCTTGCCAGGGAATGGAGAACTCATGACTCCTCTTTTGTCCCTTTCTTTTTTTTTGTTTTTGTTGTTAACAAATGGATATGACAAATATTAAATCGGTGGTTTATTTGTTTGTTTTATTATTTTTTATTTTTATTTTATTCTTCATATGAAATGAACTGTAAGGACATATTTTTTTTCTGAATGGACATGGACTAACAAATTATGGGCTGAATGAAATGGTGAACAATGAAATGGGCTGATATGGATTTTTTCATGGAAATGAGTTGAACAAAACTTTTCTTCAAATGACCTAAATGAAAAAAAAAACTATAAAGAAAATCCATTGCAAATTTTTGGATTTTAATTTTAATGGGCCTACAAAATCGGGTGTTCACAAGTATTTATAGTTTTCACTCAAACCTTTTATAGGCAGATTGCTTTGCATTTTATACAATAATTTTCTAGACCTTTCTTCTACTTATCAACAATATCTAAGGCTTCTAGTTATTATTTCCTTAGGAGTCATGGTTTTTGTTTAATTTTCTTTTGGATTCTAGTTTTATAGTATATAACTTTAGTATATTTAATTATTTTCATTTCCCTTTAGCTTAGTTCTTTGGTTGTTTAGCTTTAATCGCACTTAACTTAATTTAGGGGTTTAATCTTGTTTTCCCTTTGTTTTGTAGGTTTTGTAAGAAAGAATGAAGAAACAAATTTGCACAGGTGGAGATGGGAATGCAAACTAGCATGACTTGGAAATGTTTCTTAAGAGAAAACCCATTGATAAGATTTTGGATGTCTCACTAAACCCAAGTTGCAGCATTGCCATATCCATGCTACCGTGGGTACAAAAGTCTAACACTTGACTGGGTCATGTACTTACCAAGTATAGTCTAAGATTTTGTATGTTAAGAAGCTAGAATGCATGAATTTTAAGATAGTCTACTCACCTCATTCTACTCTAATTTAAAAAGGAGGCTAAAAAATAGGGGAGCTCAAGGCATTGTGGTTAAAGGGACTTGAAGGAAACTCTTCTTGATTTTTGCTTCACCAGCCATTTGATCATTTCTTTTGTTCATGGGTTCCTATACTCTCCTCTTTTGGTTTCTTTTTCACTTTTCATGATATGTAACTAAATCTTCTTTGTTGGGGTGATGTATGGATCCTAAGTGTTTAACACTATGTTAATGTGAATGGAGATTATCCCATGTTCTTATTTGATTGTGAGCATTACATTTAGTTTGATTGACTCTAAATTGTTTAGTCATCAATTTGGGATTCTAAGGACTTATGCTAATTTGAGAAAAGGTGTGTGAACCTAGCTTTCCTATCAATTATGGGTGTCCAATACATTCAATTAAGATGGTGTAGGTGACCAATTTGAAAAATCACTTTTGGTGGTTAAATAATATTGTTGAAAAAAAAATTCCACAAAAGACTTTAGCTTATATTGCAAATCCTAAAGCGAGGTGCAACCACTATTTATAGTTTTCACTCACGACACCTTTCCTGGTTTGCATTTGAATTTTATGCAATATTTTTCAAAACTTCTCTTTACTTGTGAGCATATGTAAGGTTTCTAGCACGTACTTTCACAATCTCCTTCTTGAATTCTCTAAAATGCACTAACTACTTATAAAAGATGGAAATCATGGGAAAAATAAACTTTTCATCCTTTACCTTTATTAGATTTTTCAATTTGATCATCTTTTTTCATTTTTCGTAATTTAGTCCTTTAAGTTTCAAATTATTTTCAATTTGATCCCAGATCACTATGCTATCATATAGTTGATGGAATGTGCCACATAAGCATAAGCAAGTTGGAACCAAATAGAATGTGTGATCAACATCCATGTACAATAAAGATAGCACTTATAACCTCCTAACCCAGCTTTTGTTATTGGTAAAATTAACCTGAAATAACACTTTATTAGTAGATAGAGAGAGAGATAGATAGAAAGAACATTAATTACAAATAATAAATCATCAATTCCATACAAAAATACAAAATAAAGAATCAAATAAATAAACAATAAAGAACAAAAGAGATGGCTTATTATGACCAATGGCTCAGGCTACCTGGGTACTTAGTCTAAGAGTATTCTCCACCACAAGCTCAAAGGCAGGTGCAGAAATCTTCACGGCTAATACTCCTTGAGTTACAACAGCCACGTCCCATTAACTATGCACTTTTCATGTTTTAGATCCAATTTTTCTTTTCTTTGGTTTAGGCAATAGAACTTTTGCTAAACATTCCCGCACTTTAAGATATTTTTTGTTAGGTAGTCTTTTCTCCCAAAGCTCAAAAGGTGTTTTTTCCTATTTTCTTAAATATTATTCTATTTTATATATGACAAGTAGAAAGAATAGTTTCCTCCCACAAGCTTGGAGGCGCACCAGAACTTATTAGCATAACATTCATCATTTCTTTCAATATTCTATTTTTTCATTAAGCTATTCCATTAGATTCTAGTGAATAGGGTGGTGTTATCTCATGAATTATTCCATATTGTTCACAAAAATTATTAAGGGAACTTGATTCATATTCTTCTCCTCTATGAGATCTTAGTCTTCTAATTTTCCTATTCAATTTGTTCTCTACTTCAACTTTATGTATTTTAAATTTTCTTCTACTTCATCTTTACTCCTTAGCAAATAAACATAGGAATATCTTGAAAAATATCTATAAAAGTTATGTAAAACTTTTTACCTCTTTTAGTCATAGTGGATTTTAAATCACCTATATCAAAGTGTATTAAGCCTAGTAAATCCGTCTCACGAAACTCTACAGGCTTATATGTTTTCTTTGTACTTTTAGCTTCTACACATATTAGACATTTATCATTATTAGTTATTGACATATCATTTATGATTCCTAATTCTTTCATTTTCTTCAAGTAAGAACAATTAACATGTCCTAATCTACCATGCCATAAATCAATAGAGTCAATAAAATAAACATTAGAACATGCAATTTCAATCATAACATGAGAAATATTCAATAGGAATAAACCATTATTATAATTTCCTTTTCCTACAAATTCCCTCATTTAATGAGCACAACTTCATCATTCTCAAAAATTACTTTAACACCAGCTTTACTAGGAGAGATATAGAAATCAAATTATATCACATTTCAGGCACATAGAGGACATTATTTAATAAGAGGATTTTCTCATTTGAGGATTTTAAATTTATTGTTCCTTTATCTGGAACCGCAACTCTTTTTGAGTCGCCTACACACACAATTTCCTCTCATTCCCCTAAGTCATTGTAGTAGGTAAAAACATTTTTGTTTGCACAAATATGTCTAGTAGCCCCAGAGTCTGCCACCCAATATTTTTCCTCTATCAAAAAATTATTTTCAGTAATGACTCCCATAAACTTATTTTATTCTTGTATCTACATTAAGTAGTATGGTTTCTATATTTCTCAGTAATGTAGAACTTACTTGATACTTTGTCATCATTAGGATTTCCACGGTATCTTTATGTAGTTTAAACATTTTTCTATAAATTTGAAATTTGAGGATGATTGACTGGTTGGTAAATTCTTGGTGATGCTAGTGTAACATATAATCTTTCTTAGCTTCCTTTCTCGAATTACTAGCCCTGAGACATGATTCAATAATTGGCAGGGGAATCAATAACTTGCAAGCAGCATGGTTCTCAAGCAGTAGCGTGAACAAGGGGAGTAAAGAACGAGATTAAAGACCAAACGCAGCACTATACCAAGCGATCCACGTATTGGTGGCCAGAACATGAACAATAAGAATACTCTTAAGATTGTTGGTAAAATCAACCTGAAATAACACTACTAATACATAGAATGATAGAAATAACAATTAATTACAAATAACAAATCATCAATTCAGTACAAGAACACAAAATGAAGAATCAAATAAACAAACAATAAAGAATAAAAGAGATGGCTTATTGTGATCAATGGCTGAGGCGTGCTAGGCATTGGGCTTAAGAGTATTTCGCCACCACGAGCTTAAAGGCCAGTAGATCGTCTTTACGGCTAATACTCCCTAAGATACAATAGTCACATCCCATTAACTCTACACTTAAACTAGTCAGGCTAGAAACAACTCTCTTGAATTGCTCAAGGGAACTCATAAGATTACAACCAGGACTACTAATTTTCTGATCTGTTTGGCAAAAGAAGGAAAAGATATATAATGTTAAAAACTTTTGTTCTAGGTGTGAACTAATTGTGTGTGAGCGAGTGTGCTTCCTATTATTTACAGAGGAACAATATAAAACTTGGTCAAAGCAACGTGAGGTATTGGAAGCAAAGTTTCATAATTGCAAGCCAAAAAATTGGAGTTGATTTGTGCTTTAACATTAACAATAGACTCTACTAAAAAACGAGCACAAAGAATTGGTCAAAACTCAAACCCACATTAAGCATTGTTACAGCAACTCAAACAAATAATAATAATAATAAACTCAAATCTTAATTTAACTTTGAAATAAATTAAAACAATATTACTAAAATACAACATTTGTTGTTATAGCTTTCAGGTGAGGGTGAATAATTTTAGCTGGAGATCATCTGTGATTTTAATATTTACTTAGATACACAACTTTTGGAATGTCTTTTTGGTTCGCCTGCATTTTGTGGGTTTGAACTATATCTTTATCGAAAAAAAGGCAAAGGTGGTGAGCTCAAAAAAAAGAAAAAATTAAATTGGGTCCATCACCTTCTTTTTATCTATGTTGTAATATTGTACAATAATATTGTATACATATCATTACTCTTCTAACAATTGCAATGTAAATTTTATATATAATTAAAAATATTTTTTTTCAAAAGAAATTCTTTTTAGCTTCTAAAAGAAAAACAAAAAACAAATTAAATTTATTTTATATTCTTATTATTTAAAAAAATTATCCAAATATATGAATTCTTTTTGTAAAAATTTATTTTTACCCAACAAAATTATTTCTAAACACATTTAAAAAGATGAAAAATGATTTTTCTCATAAGCTACTCTTTTAGATTCAGCAAAAAACCTACAAATTGGTATGCTTTTATATTCTGATTAAAAAATTATCCAAATATACAAAAAGTGATTTTACCTTCTAACAAAATCACATCTTAATGAACCAACATATAATTGAAAAAGCTGAAAATTAAGAGTGTGTTTGGTTTGTGAAAATATTTCTTATTTTATTTTCTATTTTTATTTTGTAAAAAGGATTTTCATTTTCAGATTTTCAAAATTTAGCAAATGTATTTGGTTTATAATAAATGTAGATTTTGTTTTCAAAAAGTGTAAGCAATGAATGGTTTGTTTGTTTTCAAAAACTAATGCTCAAAAAAAATTTAAGATAATAAAATGAGTTTAATTTTGATGCACTATCAGGTAAAAAATTTTATCCTATCATCCAATCTCATCCTACCATAAAAAAAACTTTACACCATTAGTGCATACAAGTTGAATCCTAATAAAATTGTATATATTTGATTTGCATTGATTCATCAACTAAAAGCATTTATAAAAATAATGAATAACTCTACAAAATATTAATATTAAGAACCAAATAAATTTCTCACTTTTTTTTGGAATGTAGGTGTAATCACTTCCCTTCATTTTAAATCTCCTAATCATAGCCTAAATACAATCCTGATACAACCCCTCTATCACCTTATCATACACAACAATTTTTTTTATCATCTTGATAGCCATCTGTTTCAATATTTACACACTTATTATAATATAAAGTTTTAGACCCATTTGACTTGCCAGATATATAGGATATAGGGAGAGATAGAGAATATTTTTCATTACTACCAATTTCATATAATATCTTATAAATATATAACATGACAAATGATTTGATATGTGACATATGCATGATATATGCTACATAGATAATAATAATATAATGATCCCTCTATGCTATTATTATTAATTTATGTTTAATTAATAAAATATATTAATATTTTTTTTAATCTTATAGTAAATCTTTTTTAATTATTGTGATGAGTATCAATTTAATATTATTATTCTTTTTTTATATCAATTTTCTAATATTATTCTTAATTGATATCATCAATCTAATTTTAAATCAGTTTTAATTTTATATTTCAAAATTCAGGATTTGACATGATGTACTTAATTATTATTACCATTAGTTGATATCAACTTAATATGATGCACTCAATTTTAGGAAGTATTGAATCTAATTAGTTATAATATGACATTAATTCAACATTCTAATTAAAAGGAACAAAAAACTATAATTTGTTCATTGCTTATCTTATCCCATGATTGATGTATACAATTACATTCAATCAAGGACTTGATATTACATAAACACTTTGAAACTAGATCCTAGCTATGATGTGTGTTCATTGATTAATAATAAAATCCAAACAAACCACCACGAGGAAGGAATAGTTTTACAACATTATAGGATTTAATTGATACATTTGGATTGGTTGTGTGGATTGATTATTTGAATTGTGTAAACTACCTTTCCAAGTCAATGTCAAATGGATTTTACAAGCAAATTTGTTTTTAAGTAAGATAGTATTGTATTACCTTAAATTTTTTTTCCAAAAATTTATTTAGATTATATTAATGAGAATTTCAAAATTTTGATATAGTTGTCATGAGAACTGACTTGACGAAAAGTAGTAAAAAAAATGAATATTAACATTACGGCCCGTCCAGACGAATCCTTAGAGCCTAGACCAATAGATGCCCGGACTAAGAAAATGATAAGATAAAAGTTAGAAAATCTTATAAATGGAATTCTAGACCCATAATTAAATTTCAAACAGTATCTATTTTCCTGAGTATAGTATTTTACCAATTCGGTAAAATTTCATTGTACAATTTCATACATCGTATGAAACTTGCAGGACAAGTTTCCAACATGGCAAACTGGCTCGTACAATCCCTTGATTGTTTTTGTAAGCCCATATCATCATAGTATGCACCAATATAAGGAAGAGATAAAAAGGGGATTATTCGAATGCTTTTATTTGTAGAACGAGGTAAGGTTCGACAATGTTCATTTAGAAATCCTAAAAAGTGGGGAGGATATTAGGAAATATTATGAAGATGACATCGAGCCCAATAGAGATGAGTTTGGAGAGATTATGGTATTTGGTACCTTCATATTGGAGTTTCTCATCAAACTATTGAATAGAGATGAGTCTACACTAAACCACAAAGCTGATTTTTACTATGATTTTCTCATCATGAATAATCTACTTCCTATAATGGTACTTCAAAAATTATTCAACCTAGCCCAAGATACTGGTATATCCTTGTCAAAAATTAGTTTGACCTTGTAAAAATATTCAATAGTGGAAACATAGAGCAAGAGAAAGTCGAGTCCAAAAATTTTTATTGACCTCACGAAGTATTGTCTTTCGCCTCGTCAATTCGTCTTGGCTCCGAACAACAAATAGCAGAACCAGTGGGCCTACACTGCGCGCAACCGAGTTTTGGCTTGATGGGGTGGACATCAAGGTTGCTGCGAAGGACAATCCTTGCTGGACATTAGTTTTAAGGGTCACACTTTAACGATGCCAAGAGTTGCAATGGACAAATCCTAGAGGCACACCTAAGGAACATGATGTTCTTTGAAATATGCTACTACCCCGATTCAACCTTTATCACGACTTATTTCAACATGTTAAAGAGTTTGGTGGAACTGAAGAAGACGTCAAGATGCGATACGCGAAAAAAATTATTGATTGTAAGGTCGAGGATGCAAGAAAAGTAGTAGCCATAATCAAAAGTCTTGGCTCAGGAATTCCACTTGGGGTGTACCCAACATTGGTCTCAGGATGAAGATCTCAATGATTTCCATGCTGATCCTAACAATAGGAGTAAACACAGATTTTACGTCGATGCTATAGTATCTGTGTATGATCACATTTTATATTTTTGCAAAACAAAATAGTATAAAATTAAGACTATGATAGCCACAATGATACCTGCTCATTTCCATGAGGTACTATGGCATCGATGCCACATCCGAGCTTTACTCCTATTGTCAAGATCAACAAGGAAACCGTTCAAATCTTCACATACTAAGACCAATGTTGGGTACACGCCGCCCAAGTGGAATTGTGAGCCAAAACTTTTGATTATGGCTACTACCTTTCTTGCATCCTTGACCTTACAATCAATAATTTTTTTGCGTACAGCATCTTGGCGTCTTCTTCAATTCCGACCAAACTATTTAACATGTTAAAGTAAGTCGCAACAAAGGTTGAATCGAGGTAGTAACATATTTCAAAGAACATCACGTTCCTTAAGTGTGCCTCTATAGATTTGTCCATAACAACTCTTGGCATCATTAAAGTGTGACCCTTAAAACTAATGTCTAGCAAGGATCGTCCTTCGCCAGCAACCTTGATGTCCACCCCATCAAGCCAAAGCTCATTGCGTGGCAATGTAGTCCCACTAATTCTGCTGTTTGTTGTTCGGAGCCAAGACAAATTGACCGAGGCAAAAGACAATACCTCGCGAGGTCAATAAAAATTTTTGGACTCATAACTTTCATGTCTTGCTCTATATTTCCACTATTGAATATTTTTAAAAGTTGCAAACTAATTTCTTACAAGAATGTACCAATATCGTGGGCTAGGGTGAATAATTTTTAAAGCACCATCATAGGAAGTAGATGATTTATGATGAGAAAATCATAGCAAAAATCAGCTTTGCGGTTTAGTGTAGACTTATCTCTGTGCAATAGTTTGATAAAAACTCTAATATGAAGGTACCGTCACATACCACCATCTCTCTAAACTCATCTCTTTGAGCTCAATGTCATCTTCATAACATTTTCTAATTTCCTGCTCACTCTTTAGGATTTCCAAACAAACATATCGAAGCTTATCCTGTTCTACCCAATAAAAGTATTTGAATAATCCTTTTTTCTCTTCCTTATATTAGGGCATGCTATGATGATAAAGGCCAACAAAAACTATCAAGGGATTATACGAGCCAGTTGCCAAGTTGGATTCCGCACTCTAAATATTGATGGTTTTGATGTAGTTGAGCTCATCTATGGTTGAGCTTTGCTCTTCCTGAATGATCAACTGATTGTGATTCCATTTTCCAAATTTTTCTATAATAATGACAAGAATGATGAATAGTGCTGAGTTTAAACATAGTGTTGGCTTTTTATAAAATAGATAAAATATAATTGGTGTTTGAAATTGAGATAGTGTAAGGGGTCTAAGGGAAAAGATAAAGGGAAAGTAATAAATGTTATTGATTTGATGGATGAAGGTAAAATAGTTCTTTTATGTAGCTGGTGCATGCATTAAAAGAGGTGATAGTTAATCATTATTTATAGTTTTCACTCAGCCTTTTATAGGCATATTGTTTTGGATTTTATACAATAATTTTCTAGACCTTTCTTCTACTTATCAACAATATGTAAGGTTTCTACTTATAATTTCCTTAGGAGTCATGGTTTTTCTTTAATTTTCTTTTGGATTCTAGTTTTATAGTATATAACTTTAGTATTTTTAATTATTTTCATTGCCCTTTGGCTTAGTTCTTTGGTTGTTTAGTTTGAATTGCATTTAGCTTAATTTAGGGGTTTAATCTTGTTTTCCCTTTGTTTTGTAGGTTTTGTAAGAAAGAAAGAAGAAACAAGTTTGCATAGATAGAGATGGGAATGCAAACTGGCATGACTTGGAAATGTTTCTTAAGAAGATCTATTGAAAAGCTTTTGGATGTCTCACTAAATCCAAGTTGCAGCATAGCCATATCCATGCTACGGTGTGGGTACAAGAGTCTAATACTTGGATTGGACCTTGTACTTACCAAGTATAGTCTAAGATTTTGTACTTTAAGAAGCAAGAATGCATGAATTTTATGATAGTCCACTCACCTCATTCTAGCCTAATTTGGAAAGGAGGCTCAAGCATAGGGGAGCTCAAGGCATTATGGTTCAAGGGACTTGACGAGACTCTTCTTGATTTTTGCTTCTCCAACCATTTGATCATTTCTTTTGTTCATGGGTTCCTAAACTCTCCTCTTTTGGTTTCTTTTTCACTTTTCATGATGTGTAACTAAATCTTCTTTGTTGGGTGATGTATGGATCCTATTTGTTTAACACTTGGTTAATGTGAATGGAGATTATGTCATGTTCTTATTTGATTGTGAGCATTACATTTAATTTGATTGATTCTGAATTGTTTAGTCATCAATTTGGGATTCTAAGGATTTATGCTAATTTGAGAAAGGTGTGTGAACCTAGCTTTCCTATCAATTATGGGTGTCCAATACATTCAATTACAATGGTGTGGGTATTCCATTTGGAAAATCACTTTTGGTAGTATAAATAATATTGTTGAAAAAAATTTCCACAAAAGACTTTATCTTATATTGCAAGTCCTAAAGCAAGGTGCAACCACTATTTATGGTTTTCACTCATGGAACCTTTGCAGTTTGTTTTGGAATTTTATGAAATATTTTTCAAAACTTCTCTTTACTTGTGAGCAATATGTAAGGTTTCTAGCACCTACTTTCACAATCTCCCTCTTGAATTCTCTAAAATGCACTAATTGTTTGTAAAAAATGGAAATTATGGGCAAAAAAGACTTTTCATCCTATACCTTTATTAGATTTTTCAATTTGGTCATCTACTTTTATTTTTCGTAATTTAGTCCTTTAAGTTTCAAATTATTTTCAATTTGATCCCAGATCACTATTGTACCATATAGTTGATGGAATGTGTCACGTAAGCATAAGCAAGTTGGAACCAAATTGAAGCAATTTGAAATCCAAGAGAACAAATTGAGAAAAACAAAATGTAAGATACCTAGCTAAAGAATCCTAAAGATAATGGATCAAAAACGCCTATTCTACAGAAATTATAAATCAAGCCAAATCTTTGAACAAAACTATAGCATTGTTACCAGGAAAAAAATGAAACTATAGCATAAATGGTAAAACTTTCACAAATGGCTTTCCTAAGCAAACTAGAATGCAGAGTCCTACTAAGATTATTAGGAACAAATATAAGAGATAGAGGATGGGTTACTTACGAAGTGGAGAGACATTTATGTGAAACCAATCGATAGAAATTTTCCCAAGTCGTGGAGATCATCTAATTTTAATATTTACTTAGACACACTATTTTTGGAATGTCTTTTTGGCTCGCCTGCTGGTGGGTTTAAACTATATTTTTATCAAAAAAAAAAAAAAGATAAGATAAAAAAACAAAGGTAGTGAGCTTAGAAAAATAAGAAAAAAATTAAAATGCCCCATCACCTTCTTTTTATCTATGTTGTAATATTGTACAATGATACTGTATACATATCGTTACTCTTCTAACAATTGCAATGTAAATTTTATACATAACTAAAAATAATTTTTTTGAAAAATATTCTTTTTAGTTAGGCAAGGGGAAGAAGGGATTTGTTAATGACTCAGATCCAACTATCTGCATCACAAAATTTACATAGGATCCAAGAATCAACTGCTTAGTCATCTGCATTGCAGTTCATGCACATCGGCTTAAAAGCAGGCATACCAAATCAGGGTCCAAGACATCAATTGCATAGAGTCCTGCCTATCTTCAGGAACCGTAATTGTAGTATTTGCATCCAAGGATTCCGTTCTCCCTGGTTTCAAAACAAATTACCAAAAATGTTAAACTCACCAGATTAAGGGTTTCTCGTCCCACACTCTTCAGTGTAAAACAGCACAATGATTACAGAAAAGAAAGAGACAAACTAAGCATGCCTTTCCAGCTAAATCACAGCATAAGCAGTAAGACACAACAATTTATTCAATCATAAGGTTGTTCCACCGCCTCACACTCTCACTGCAATCATTAATTGTTGCAAATACTAAAACAGATGGAGAAAATTTATATTTAACAATAAATTAGCATCTTATCATATTGAAATCCAAAATTTCAAAAATTCATATATAACAATAATATTCATCAGGTTTCTTTGATTCAACAATGAATTCAGAACCTTGATAATATCAAGGAAAAAACTAACCTATATTAGCAACTTATATAACTAAATATCATGAGCTTAAAGCACTTCAACTGATTAATTTTCTTTTATTTCCCACTATGTTCGTGAGAAACCAAACCCACAATTAAAAAAAAAAAAAAAATTATTCTTTACCTTTAGAAGGATCGTGATGTGACCAAAGCTTGGTCTTCAACATGTACTCGGCGGCGAGGAAGCGAACCCAAACACGTTCTTCGCTACTGTCGCGATTGTCTACGGCGTGGAGCATGGAGCCAGCAATACCAGAAGCATGGATCTGATGGAGGCAGTGCGCGACTCAATAAAAAATTCCTTTTTTTAAAATCAATGAAATGGTTGATGAAGTACAGAGTGAGGTGCTCGAGACAAAAATAGAAACGGCGGTGACATGGGGAGTGGCCGTCAGTGCGGATTGTCCGGCAAGGAGGAGGTGATGGTGGTTGTGAATTTTGAAGGGATGAAAGGGGAGAGAAGTGAGAGAGACGAAGAGAGATGCACAAAATTTGGAAGGAAAAAATAATAGAAAAGGCTTGAAAAAGAGAGTGGGTGTTTATTGTTGCACGTAGCTCACTCCACATTGAGCGGATCTGGAAATGAGAGAAATCAACTTAACATGTATATAGTGCAGTCACTTGAGCCAGATTGGAAATAGTTTTTTAAGAGTATACATGTGGATGAGAGAGTAGATTTAGTTTTTGACCGAGTGTAGCGTTCGGGGACTCCTTCTCCCGGCATACAAGGTTTGTTACCATGGTTCTTGCCATAGTTTGAGGGTTTTGTTAGCCTAGTTCCGTTCATCTTTTAGACCTTTACACGTTCCAGGATTTTTTTTTTTCATTAGAATAAAACTTGGTCAAAGCACTGTGAGATATTGGAAGCAAAGTTTCATAATTGCAAGTCAAAAAATTAGGAGCTGATTTGTGTTTTAACGTTAACAACAGACTCCACCAAGAAACATGCACAAAGAATTGGTCAAAACTCAAACCCACGTTAAGCATCAAACAAATAATAATAATAAACTCAAATCTTAATTTAACTTTGAAATAAATTAAAATAATATTACTAAAAATATAACATTTGTAGTCATAGCTTTCAGGCGAGGGTGAATATTTTTAACTCAAGATCATCTGTAATTTTAATATTTACTTAGATACACTATTTTTGGAACGTATTTTTGGTTTGCCTGCATTCTGGTTTGTTGGTATCAACTATATGTTTATTGAAAAAAAAAGTAAAAAACAAAAAAAAATGGTGAGCTCAAAAAATAAGAAAAAATTAAAATGGGCCCTTTACCTTCCTTTTGTCTATGTTATAATATTATTGCACAATGGTATTATATAAATATCATTACTCTTCTAACAATTGCAATGTAAATTTTATATAAAATTAAAAAAATTGTTTTCAAAAGCTATTCTTTTTAGTTTCTTAAAAAACTGAAAAAAAAAATTTAGATTCTTATTATTTAAAAAAAGTCATCCAAATATATGAATTCCTTTGGTAAAAATTGATTTTTACCCAACAAAATTATTTATAAACACACTTAAAAAGCTAAAAAATAATTTTTCTCATAAGCTACTCTTTTAGCTTCCACAAAAAAAGCTGCAAGCTGGTATGTTTTTATATTATGATTAAAAAGTTATCCAAATATGCAAAAAGTGATTTTAGCTTCTAATAAAATCACATCTAAATGAATCCATATATAATTGAAAAAGCTGAAAACTAAAAGTGTTTTTCGTTCATGAAAATATTTTCTATTTTTATATGGTAAAAAGGATTTTCATTTTCAGATCGTATATATTTTATTTGCATTGATTCATCTACTAAAAGCATTTATAAAAAATAATGAATAACTTTATAAAATATTAATATTAAGAATCAAATATATTTCTCACTTTTTTTTTGGAATGTATGTGTAATCTTTTCCTTCCATTTTAAATCTCTCAATCATAGCCTAATACAATCCTAATACAACCCCTCTATCACCCTATCATGCACAACATTTTTTTTTATCATCTCGACACTCATCTATTTCGATATTTACTCACACTTAGTATAATATAAACTTTTAGACCCATTTGACTTGCCAAATATATAGGATATCAGGTGGAGATAGAGAATATTTTTCATTACTTGTTAATAACTAATGTGCTAAGGAATTTTTTTTTCCCAACTCAAACAACCAAAAATCCAATATTACAATAATATACATATTATATACACCAATTTCATATAATATCTTATAAATATAAAAAAATGACAAATGATTTGATATGTGACATATACATGATATATGCCACATGGATAATAACAAGGCGCTGCTCCCATACATTTGTCAGTCAATGGCTTTGATGCAGTTGGATAATAATATACTGACACATGTATTAGTGGGACCCACAAGCCCTTAACCTCACTCTCTCCCAAAATACCCCTCGCTCACCTTCTCTGTCATCTCCATTCACTTCCACCGACACACCATTCTCCATCCTCGTACCAATTCTAGCACCAAGGGAACCAGGTATCCACCTCCACCATAATTGATGTCAATGGGTCTATTTATCATCTTTCAACATCCTACCATAAATAATGCAACTAAAAAATTCAAGATATCAGATGTTGGTATATGCTTCAAATGACAATGAGAAGCAGAAGCATACCCATATGACGTGACTTGAGTGATATTCTTTTTATTTTATATTTTTAGTTGATTTGTTTCATTTTCTAATTGATTGGGTTATGGACCTGCCTTCTCACCTGCCTTCCACGATTATACAGTTAACTCCCTCCCTCCACCATCCCTCCCGCTTCGCGAATGCCAAGTCACTGAGTCACCGAACTCGCCGCCCGCCGAGTCAAAAAAAAAAAAGAAAAAAAAAACTCGAAAACAACACAATGTCACTGCCTTCCTCCAGGCGCCACTCTCTCGGTCCACCCTAACTCGCGCCGCGTCACCCGCCGGTCAACTCAGGACCTACGTCGCGAGTCATCGTGCTTCTCAACAAGCTCTCCGACCGTGACACCTTCGCCGTCGCCGCCGGAGCTCGAGTCCATCGCCAGAACCCTCAGCCCTTACTCCTTATCCTCCTTCCTCTCCTGCCTCCACAACACCAATTCCTCTTCCAAATCCCGTTCACAAGCAATGCGTCCACCTCCTCTCCCTCCTCACGCGCCTCCACGGCGACGCCCCTCTCCCTTCCTCTCCAAGATGCTCGCCACCGTGCTCGCCGCCTCCGCGACTCCGACTCGCCGTCATCGCCCGTCGACGCCGTTGCCATCATGTCGTCCCGCATCACGGGTCACCGTTTGCCAATCATGGAGGTAGCGATGAGGGAGAGCAGAGTCGAGGTGTTCTGGAGAGGATCATGGTCACATCGCCCTTCTTTATCCCAAGGTTCGACAAGTAGCGTAGGTGTAGGTGTAGGTTTGGTGACGGAGCCCATGATGAGGCAGGAGGTTGAAGAATTTGAGAGCTGTCGAAAGTGGGAATCAGAAGTGAATGGAGATGATGGAGCAGGGTATTTTGGGAAGAGTGAGATGAATGGCTTGTGGGTCCCACTAATACATGTGTCAGCATATTATTATCCACTGCATCAAAGCCATTGACTGGAAAATGTATGTGAGCCGCCTAATAACAATATGATGACCTCTCTATGCTATTATTATTAATTTGTGTTCAATTAATAAAATATATTAATATTTGTTTTTAATCCTATAGTAAATCTTTTTTAATTATTGTAATGTGTATCAATTTGATATTATTATTCTTGCTTGATATCAGTTTTCTAATATTCTTTTTAATTGATATCATCAATCTAATTTTAAATCTGTTGTAATTTTATAGTTCAAAATTCAAGATTTGACATGATGTACTTCATTATTATTACCATTAATTGATATCCACTTAATTTGATGCACTCTATTTTAGGAAGTATTGAATCTAATTAATTATAATATGACAATAATTCAACATTCTAATTAAAAGGAACAAAAAACTATAATTTGTTCATTGCTTATCTTATCCCATGATTGATGTATACAATTACATTCAATCAAGGACTTGATATTATATAAACATTTTGAAACTAGATCTTGGCTATGATGTGTTTTCATTGATTAATAATAAAATCCAGACAAACCATCACTAGGTAGGAACAATTTTACTACAATATAGGATTTGATTGATATATTTGGATTGGCTTGTGTGTGAATTGTTTGTTTGAATTGTGTAAACTACCTTTCCAAGTCAACGTCAAATGGATTTTAAGGGCAAAATTTTTTTTTAAAGAATATGGTATTGTAATACCCAAATTTTTTTTACAAAAAGTTATTTAGACTTTATTAATGAGAATTTTAAAATTTTGATATAGTCGTCATGAGAAATGACTCAATGGAAAAGTAAAAAAAGAAATGAATAATAACATTGTGGGCCAGGACAAATGAATCCTAGAGCCTGACAGCAATGCCAGGGAGAAAATGATAGGATAAAGGTTAGAAAATCTTAGAAATGGAATTCTAAACCCCGAATTAAATTTCATGCAGGATATGTTTTCTTGAGTAAGTATTTTAACCATTTGGTAAAATTTCATTGTGCAGTTTTTACACCATATGAAACTTATAGTACAAGTTTCTAGCATACCAAATTGGCTCATACAATCCCTTGACAAATTTTGTTGGCCTTTATCATCATAGCATGCGCCAATATAAGGAAGAGATAAAAAGGGATTATTTGAATGCTTTTATCCGTATAACCAAATAAGCTCGACAATGTTCATTTAGAAATCCTAAAAAGTGAGGAGGAAATTAGAAAATGTTATGAAGATGACATTGAGCTCATTAGAGATGAGTTTGAAGAGATGATAGTATTCAATGGTACCTTCATATTAGAGTTTCTCATCAAACTATTGAACAGAAATGAGCCTACACTAAACCACGTGTAACATCCCATACGCTTTATAGATTGACGACCGTCTCCACAAATCAACAGGTCTTCTTAGCATGCTTTGTCCTCACTCACACGCTCCTAGGAAAACTTCCAAGTAGGTCACCCATCCCAAAATTTCTCCAAGTCAAACACATTTATCCTGTGAAGTTCTTTAGTGATGGGCTACCAAAAGAAGATGCATTTTGTTAGTATAGATAGTACCAATTAATTCATATAAGACATCTTCAACTGTATAATTACATATTTACACAGTTTTGTCAACACCCAATTTTGATAGGTCACCCAAAAAAAAAGTTTTTTTTTTATGTTCCAAAATGAAAAAGAAAAATTAAAAATGAAATTAAAAAAATAAAAAATAAAAAAAGCTGAAAAAAACCCAAAAAAAATCAAATCTTTCTGACAATTGCTCTTTTTTTAACTGATTTTATTTAGCATTTATTGATTGATTATGAGTCGATTTATTTGATTAATTAGTTTGATTTGTTTTCTTTAATTAGTATCAATTAGCATTGGTTAAATAATTTTGTCATTAATTATATTAGGGTAAAAGAGGTGTATATATAGTCATTATTAGTTAATAAAAAAAGAAATACAAAACCATATTTTTATTCCAGCAGAGGCACTGAATGGGGACGGAACAAAAAAAAAAAGAGGAGAAAATTCATCCATTCCACCTGTTAGTGCCTTTTTTTCCAACAATTTTGCTTTCATTTCATCATGTGGACTAGACATTTGTTTGTTAGATTTTTTTTTTATCCTTTTACTCAATATTAACAAAAGGCTTAACCACTTCCTTTCGCATAGCTAGAATCCCAGTTTTTTATGCTTTAGATATCCTTTTCGTTGCTCTCTGTTTCTTTGCAAATATTTATTTTTGGGTTTTTTTTTTCCTTTTTTCATGATTGAAGATCAATTCCTTTTCTTTTGTGTTTGGTCCTAATTGATTATTTTCTAATTAATGTTGTTGTTGTCGTCATCCTCTTTTTCTTCTGTGCTCGATATGTTCTTTCTTTTAACTAAGAATTATGGAGTTTTCATTGATTTTTATTGTGTTCCTCCTAAAAAAGGGAAAACCAAATCAAAATCTTTTAGGCTTCCATGTTCCTCTCGTTCTTTTTCATTCTTTTCATCCTTTATTGTTCTTATTATTATTACCATTATTGTTTTGTCATTTAAGCATTTGCTTTTTTTTTTTTTGTCTTCATTTTGGTTTAGTTATTTTTCTTCTTCTTATCACTTTATATTCTTTTGCTTAGTTTTTTTAATAGCAGTGGTTTATTATTATGTGTTTGTCTATGTGAATAAGAAAGAAATAATAAAAGTTTGTACATAAATTTTTTAAAATCCTTGCAACAATTAATCATTATGATTGAGAAGTTGGTACTTCTTTCATCACTATTAGATTGTAAGATTTCCTGGTAGCCTATTGCTACCTTGAATCCTGTGCAAAAGATGGATTTTACCTCTTTTATTTTATTTGTAAATAAAATTAACCCAACACACAATTATTTTTTAGAAGAACTACATGACTTTGAGTTCCTCATTGCACTAGAGGATACGTAGGAGAGATATTCTGTCAAGCCAAAATTAAATTTTTCTAAATTTGTTTTCATTTCTTTGGTAAATATTTATTATTAATTTTTGTAAATATTTTTTAGACTTTAATTTTTAGGGGAAAATAAATTATTTAAGTTATTTTAATTTTGCACAATGAACTTTGGGTAACCGTCATGAGACGGATGTATTAGGGTGCAAGTGAGATTAAGTTTCCATTCTTCCCTAATCATAATTAGACTTCCGAACTCATTTTTTTAAAAGACCAATTTTGCCAAATTAAAAGGGTTTTCCAATTTTTACCATAAATAAAAATTGGTGGCGACTCCATTGACCTATTAAAATGTAAAATCTTTTTCTCGTCACGCGCCCTCTAGGGACGTTGTGACAATTTGGAGACTCCACTAGGGATGTTAGTGAGTCAAGCCTAACGAAGTGAGTTGTGCAAAAAATTATAACTTAAATAATTTTTTTTTCCTCTAACCAAATTTAGTATATATTTTATTTCCTTTTTCTAAATATTTTTTGATTCTTTTGATAAATAATTATTTGATTGTGATTTGTAAATATTGTTTATAAATAATTGCTGATCTTATTTGTAAATAAATGGTTTATTTGCCTCATCATTAAAACCCTAGGGTAGATGACTTGTCATTTATTATTATTATTATTATTATTATTATTATTTTGTACATATCTTTGGACTTTATTCTTACACACATTTCACTATCACTTACCTCACACACTTTTTGGGCTCTATACCGAGCTTGTGCTACTTGAGGATTAGAAGGGGTCCTAACATTGTCATTGAGGGGCTTTATGCCCACTTGGCATTTGTTGAGACACCACTCAGATTGTTACTAGTTTTGTGAATTGGTCATATTGAGAGGGTTCATCCCTCCTTGTGATCAGTTTATAAGCTAGGTTCTTATCTCTTGAGATGGGAGCAATCTGGGACCACAACCTTTAGAAGTCTAGATCTATCCCATGAGCCATGCACTGATAGAGTCACCTAGAAGTTTAGGTACAAATGTGATCCTTTTAGAAACAAGCTCATGCCAAAAAAAATAAAAAATCATTTAGCATGCATTCACTTTCCTTCATTCTCTCTCATAACAAGCATATCATGCATAGTTCACCCATTCATGCATACATCACATTTGCATCATCCACATGAAAAAAAGAAGAGAAGTCATTTAACATTCATTTTCATGCATTCATAAAAAGAAAAAATGGCATGTACTTATGCATTCATACATTTTATTTCACGCATCCAATATAAAAAAATGGTTACATTTGACATGCACTCATACATACATTTTCTTTCACGCATATCCAAAAAAAAATAGCATACATTCATGCATAGTCCACATTCATTAAAAAAATCCTTCCATAATCCGACTTCTTTTTCAAGTCCATAGGCTTCACATTTATGTTTTCTCCTAAAAAGAAAAAAACAAAAGCTTTTTGATCTTGTCTTCTTTTTTTTCAAAAAAAAAAAATTGAAAAATTCAAATGCTAAGTTGGCGCTATTTCTTTGCAATTTCTCAGATTACTCATCATTGCGCCACATCGCAAGTTTGCTCAAGTTCGAAGCCCTATCCTGCCCTGCTCGTGCCAAACAATTAAACCTTGACCTTTCCCAAATGGCTAATAATCCTGAAAAGACTAAGCTTAGCAGAGCAAAGGCTAGAGAAACTAGAGGGAAATTTTGAGCAAATACTGATTATCCTGAAGGATTTGTCCTCAAACAAGGAATCAAGCCCCAATAACAACTTTGAGATGCTACACAACAATGACAATGTTGAAGGAGACCAAGCCAATGACGATGGTGGACCTGAAGTTGTGATCATCACTCAAAAATGTCAAGAGAAAAGGCCCATAAATCATGAGACAGTTAGGGAAAAGGATGCCAGAATGTTAAGCAAAATGGAGATACTGGAAGAAAAAATAAGGGCTATGCAAGGGCTAGAAGCTTATGGGAGATTAGATGTTCAGGATTTCTATCTGTTCCCTGACATTGTGATACATGCAAACTTTAAGGTTCCAGATTTCGAGAAATTTGAAGGGAAGACTGATCCTATGGTCCATCTGACCATGTACACTCGGAGCATGGCTTCGTACCACATGAATGAGGAGTTGATGATTCATTGTTTTTAGCATATCTTGGTAGGTGGAGCTTTGACTTGGTTTCTACAACTTGACAAAAATCAGAAGAAGTTAGAAAATTTAAAAGAATTGTTTGTGAAACGGTTAGTTTGTTACGGATATTGCCCCTGACCACTTTGAGCTTCAAAGGATGAGGAAGATTGGCAGATACTTTTAGAGAGTATGCACAAAGGTGGAGGGAAAAAGCTTCTCAAGTAGCCTCCGTTGAATGAGAAAGAAATTGTTCGACTCTTTGTTAAGACTCTAGACGGACCGTACTTTGAGAAGTTGCTTGTTTGTGTCACTAATCATTTTTCTGATGTGGTGATCGCTGGGGAGCAAGTGGAATATGCCATTAGAGAAGGAAAATTGAGTTGGCTGGTAGAAAAGTTTAAGAAGCCTGGTTTTCAAAAAAAGGAGGGAGAGATTTTACATGACTGCAAGCCATTTCCCCAAGAATAATCTACACTAGCCCAGTTACCAACCTTCCCCATTCTACCCTTACCCATACATGCCTTACCCAAATAAGACTCACACCCCACCCTTAGTGAACAATGTTTCCTTTCTTATTCCACCCAAGGTAACCCAAGCAATCCATCAAATTCCTCGCCTCGCAATCATTTTGACAAGCCTGGGAGAAAGAGGGTGGCAATAGAGGTTCCATTCAGGTATAGTGACATCTATGACTCCTCCTTAATAGAACTTAGTGGCTCCAGGAAGTCCCAAGACCCTCCCAAATCCTTTCCCCAAATGGTACAATCCTAATGAGACATGCAAGTATCACATGGATGCACATGGACATACTATTGAAAGATGATTCAAGATTTGGGTACAACAGCTAGAAATGCATGGAGAATCAAGTTTGATTATGGAGACAAAAGGCCCACAGGACCCAATGTGAGAGACCAACCCAAAGCACATAGCTTGAGGGTTGAAATTTCTTATTTAGGACGTATTGGATGTTTTCTTTATGTTTTGCTTTCATTTTGAATAAATTGATGTACTCTTCTCATTTTCAATAAAGTTCTCTTTATCCATGTGTCACAGTCTTTTGCCTTTTTTTCTTATAAAAAAAAAAAAAGATGAATGTCATATTTTGTCTTGTGATTAAAATTTTTGAAAATAAGCAATCATGATTTGAAATGAAGTTTGACCATGTTTCTCTACACATGAAAATGTTAATTATCCATTGTTACCCATTTTGAGCTTGAATATTTTTTCAAGTAACCTTAGACAAGGATCGCCCTATACTAGGGGTTATTTTTATGAGGGTTAACTTCTATCAATTAGGTTGTAACATAATCCAAAGATGAAAGAAAGAATGAAGGAAAGTATCATATTTGAAGCAAATATGTGCAAATAAGAGAAAAAGGAAAGAAGAGGAATGAAAAAGGAAAGAAAAAAAGAGCAAGATAAGTGTGGATGCTTTGCAAGTGATGGAGTTATTCTTTACCAAAAAAATGATCTTTGATCTTGATACACCTTTTAACACTTCTTTGGGCCATTAATATCTTTTTATTCATAACCCTTAACCTTGGCCACGTTACAAGCTTAATTAAGTCCATTCTGATCTTTGATTGATTGCTTTTATTTCATTCATTTTAACCACGAGAAAAAAAAAGAGTTAAAAGAAGAGAGAGAGAGAGCAAAAAAGACAAAGTTTGGAAGAGGGATGTACCATTTAAATGGAAGCAAATATTTGAACCACCAAAGAAAAGGACGTCTGCAATTCAAATCTTTAACTTGGGGGCTATTTAAAGGAATTTCTCATGACAAGGAAAGCTAAAGACTATTGCATCATTGTTTGCATAGGTGGAGTTGGTAAGCTTAGAGGGCCAAATTTACTTCATGATGACTCATCCTTATTACCACATTTTCCAAACACTCTTGCCAATTACAAGTACATATCACCTACCCTTGGACAACATTGACCTAAGATGTGTCACAGTGGTGAACATTTCTGAGTATTTTCAAATGAAATATGCTCCATTTGAATTCATCAAGGTTTTTTTGTTATTAAAAAAAGTGTCTTTTCATAATTTGCGTGGTTTATTTGCATTCTAGGTATTGAGAAGCCTAATTTATTCGCTCATTCACATTTTAGGTATTGTGAAGCCTATCTCATTTTGCATTCTGGGTATTGTGAAATGGTGTATTTTCCCTTTGTATTATAGGTATTGAGAAGCCTAGTTCAATTGTATTCCAATTCATTTTCATTCTAGATATTGAGACGCCTAGCTCATCTGTTGAGGGCATTGTGACGCCTTCTTTATCTTTTTAAGCTATTGAGAAGCCTCATTTTTATCCATTATAGGCGTTGTGACGCCTATTCGACAATTTGAAGGTATTGAGACGCCTCACTTTTATCCATTGTAGGTATTATGACACCTCTCGACAGTTTGAAGGCATTGTGACGCCTTCTGTATTAAAGGTATTGTGACACCTCATTCACTACAAAAAAACCAAATTACGACGGTTTTTTGGAGTTATAGGTTTTAACCGCCGCATTTTAAGAAGGGCGGTTCGTTGAACCATCGTAATTACCAATGTCATTCGGTAAATTATGGCGGTTCAAAAAATCCGCCACAATGAACATCGAACCGCCACTTTTTCAATGCGAATTACGCGGGTTAGAACCGCCGCTTTTCCTTAACAAAATGCCCATTATACATAGTCGATTGTGGTGGTTGAAAACCGCCGCAATTTGGGGTAAAATTTTAAAAAAATTATTAATTATGGCAGTTTGGAAGCCCCATAATTTTCTATGGATTTTTTAAAAAAAAGTTAGCATGGCAGTTAGAAACCGCCATAATTTGTGCCCTGATTGAAAAAAAAAAATTCCTTTATCTTAATATTAATGTCACACAATTTAATAAAACCAACTTCAGCTACACATTAAACTAAGATGATAAAATAAAGTAATTAAGCAAAAATCAAGTTTCATATTAAACTAAATAACAGTAGCTCTATGTAAGCACCAACCACCAAGGCCAACATAAATATATAGTGAATATATTTTCTATGCTACATCAAGAAAGTAATAATGACCCAAGGAAAAGGCAATAGCCAAATCCGTAGTTTTAAAGCCAACCAAAAGATTACTACGTATATACTCAATAACTGGCATAATTAATATACAACAAATGGATCAGAATGGATACGCCTTTACATTTGAAATTTGGATAAATAACTTCCTAATTTCATAGGTAGATACATGCCAAACAAGGTTGTCAATGGCGGATGGCGGTTTATGGCGGTGAGGCAAAAAACCGCCATAAAAATATGGCAGATGGCGTTGCGGATTATGGCGAAAGCCATGGCGGACTTAAAAATATATATAAATATACATATAAAAAATAAAATACAAAGATATACTGCATAATCAAACCTTAAAGACATAATCAAAGCCACAAATAAACAATCAAAGTCACAAACAAGGACTAAAAAATATAGCAATCCATGATCAAAGCCACAAAGACATAGTCATAATCATAATGTCCACAAATTAAGAATTCAAGATAAATATAAGAGTTCAAGACAAATAAACATAAACTAGCACAAATTAAGAATTCAAGACAAACATAAGAGTTCAAGACAAATAAACATAAAGTAAGATAAACTAATCTAATGACTAGTCCTCATCATCTTCCCCAAAGTAATTATCATCATCATTGTCCTTGTTCTCAATTGGGGTTGGGGCACATCCCCTGCTTGTTCTCCTTCTGATTCAGAATCATCAAACATTATTTCCTCTTCCTCTTCTTCAGTTTCCACAATATCCTCAAATTCAGGCTCTTCAGGCTCTTCTTCAACAATCACTACTTGTTTTCCTTTCTTGGAAACTCTACTTGATTGTCCTTCACCACTTGCTGCCTTTCTTTTTACTTTGATGCCTAGTATTTGTTGTGGGCTCTCCAATCCAGATGCCCTAAACACAGTCTCCCAATTCAAAGTTTCATCACCTTCAAAAACTAGCTCATCTCCAGCATTCTCTTCATCAATCAACTCCCCAACCATCCACTCATTCCAGTCATCAATATCATTGAGTGAAATGGGATCAATTTCATCTCTAATATTGTATCTCTCTTTGAGTGCTTGGTTATACTTCACAAAAACCAAGTCCTCCATCCTTTTGTGCTCAAGTCTATTTCTCTTCTTAGTATGTATCTTAGCACCAATATAATTATCTAATTGTTAATTGGTACTATGTTATACGTATAATAGTAACCATTAAGATAGAAAATTGCTTCTTACTTGCTCAAAAACACTCCAATTGCGTTCACGCCTGAAGCACTCCACGTCAAGCTCAAAATCTTGATAGCCAACTTTTGCAAATTAGGAGTAGAATGCCCATACATTCGCCACCATTGAGCTACAAATCCAAAGAAGGCAATGTAAAAAAGAAAATCACTAAGTTTAAACTTTAAAATTAAAGAAATTTGATAACTAGTAGTGTTTTTCTCACCAGGTGCAAGGATTTTGTGATGGGATCGGGCAAAATCCGATCCAAAAGACCATCACCACTTTTATAAAGTGGCAACTCAATTAATATTTTTGCTCACATCCCGACTTGGCACCAATCTCCTAATGCATTCATATAACCCATTTGTAACTTCCAAATCAAACTCCAAATTGAGTTGCCATAGTAGAACTAGGATTTAAAATGGCCCGCTGCATGTAATGGGCGATGAAGTTGGCAATTCCATCTCTTATCAATGATTGCAAACACGTCTTTGTATTTGCTTTCATCATTGTTGAAGGACTTCATAATGGCCTCTTTGGCCTTGTCCATTGCCTCATAAATGTAGCCCATAGCGGCTCTTTCACCATCAACAAGCCTAAGCACATGAACAAGAGGCCTCATAACTTTGAGGGTGTATCTCACATGGTTCCAAAAAGAAGGCATGATTGCAATTTTGGTTGCTTCCTTTCCCTTAGCCTCCTTAGACAACTTGTTTCTCACCCATTCATCAGAGGTAAACATTTTTGTAAGATTTTGTTTCTCTTACGAAGCCTCTCCAATGATAGAAAGGAAGTAGCAAATCGTGTGACTGCATGCCTTACCAATTCCTTCTTGTTGTGAACTGTCTCAATAAGCTTAAGGTGCTAGTGTGGCTATAAATGAAACCAACAAGAAAAATTGCCCTCTTGATCGTCTTCTTTATCAGTGGAATCTTTCCAATATCTTCCAGCATCAAATCCAAACAATGAGCAAGCAAGGAGTCCAATAGAGATGTGGTCTTTTTTCTTCTAACTTCTTGCCAGCCAAAACATAGTTGCTCCCATTATCAGTTATAATCTGAACAACATTCTCCTCTCCAATCTCCTCCACAGAGAGTCAAGAAGCTCAAATAACTTTTCACCAGTCTTTACAAAGTCAGATCCATCAATAGACTTTATAAACATCGTTCCAGGAGGAGAGTTCACTAAGAAATTAATAATGCACCTTTGCTTCCTATCAGTCCAGGCATCTAACATGATGGAGCAACCATGTTTTTTCCACTGCTCCTTATGATTCTTCATCATATTTTTTGTGTGCTCCAACTCCTTATTGAGAAGTGGAACCCTTATAGCATGATAAGATGGAGGGGGCAAATTGGGACCAAAGCTTCCAATGGCTGCCAACATATCATGAAAACTTTTCAACTTGATCAGTTGAATGGAATTCCAGCTTGATACCACCACCGAGCTATGTATTGATGGACCCTTTCAATTGCTTCTTTGTCACAAGCTTCTCTAATATTTTGCTGCCTCAACTTTTCTTTGTTCCTCTTCCCAATTGTAGTTTTTGGATTTTGTTCTCCCAAGTTCTCAAGATCAAGCTCCCTTGCATTTGGAGCTTCAACTTCCTCACTCCATTGGCTCTTTTTCTGTTTCATATACTTTATCAACTCCTCTTTAACTTCTGGTGGAACCTTGGTGCACTTAGAAACATTGCCACTCTTCCCTATCAGGTGTTCTTTGGCTCTTGTTATTCCACCTTTCATAAGTTTTGAGCAAAAATTCCAGATAGTGTCATTTGTATTATTTTTTTCTACAGGGTGGACATACTTCCACCCAGGATCTTGCTCTATTTTTGCTACTGCTAGAGAGGTTGAATTGAGCCTTGTTCAGGTCCACTTGCCATTTCAACCTAAAACAAAAGACAAGAGGCTGCTGGATAAAAAATAAGCACAAGGAAGAAGAAGAAAAAAGCTTGAACAGAGAACAAGAAGAAGAAAACGCAGCCAAGAAAAAAAAAATTAAAACGAAGAGATTCAGAGAAGCGAAGAAGATGGACCTCAATGGGGTGCTCAGCCGGCCGCGCCGCCCAGATCCTCGCCGCGGCGCGGTGGTCGTCGAAGGCGAGGAAGAGAAAGAATTGAGAGAAAGGAAGAGAAGAGGACCCGGTCGCGGCGTGCGGCGCGGTGTGGTGCGCCGCCGGGAAGCACGCGGAAGCAGCGGAGCGGCAGAAGCGGAAGCGAGCGAGGCGAAGGCAGAACACGAGAAGCGAGAGAGAAGCTCGGGATGTGGGTCTCTCATTAGGTTTAATGAGGAAGGGTGAAAACCCAAGAATACCCTCAAAAAAACAAAAAAAAAACGATTTGGCAGATTTTCCGCCATGGCCGCCACCAATCCGCCATGGCGCCACCGCCATTGCGCCGGCCACGCCGCCACGCCATTCCGCACGCCATCCAGCTTTCCATTGCGGCCTTCATTTCGCCGCGCCATGGCCGATTTTTAACAACACTGATGCCAAATAAAACTAGTGTCAAATAGCAGCATCTTCATATGAACATTGAAAGAGAAATTTTCTATTGGAAGTGATTTAAAAAGGCTAAAGTCCATCGAGCACTTTGATGTGTAGCTTACCTGGAACAAGAAAGACACTACATTTATTATGCCATTTTAGCTACATGGATAAAAAAGAGAAGTCCATGGTATGTTGTGATTCTACCTTAAAAAATGAAGATAATGGTGACAAGAGATGGTTCTTTCAGGGTCAGTAGTAGAGACAAAGACATCTATGCCTGGAAGATCAGACTTTCCAATAGGATTGTTAGGATTTGGTGTTTCAAATTTCTCCTTAGAACATTAAGATCTGTGGAATGATTCACTGGACATAGCTTGGGCAATTGATCCAGAAGCCAAGAAAAAGCAAACCATATCTCACAAACCACAGACATTCCCTATAGCCAAATTGCATCAGTATTTGGGTTCTGGACCCTCCATATCAGGAACAGCACCAAGACAACCATTCGAATCAAAATGATGAGACTGTAAAATTAGATACAATAGGAAGAAAGGCAATTGTCAGATGAGATAGATGATTGGTATAAGGCATAGATAGTTTCCAAGTTCTTGACTAGTATACATGATAATGATACAACTAAAGGCAATCTTGAGCGATAATATTATGAGTTTGGTAGTGTTGAGCATTGCACAACCAAACCATACTAGCTAATACACAGATGGAAACCATAGTACATCAGCCAACCGTGTTAAGAAAATTGCTATTTTCATTCCAATTTCCAATACAAACATGGTAAACAAAGGAAATTTTCATTCACTAATTTTCTCCATGGCAATAATTACAAAATACTGGTCATCTCTACTCTAAGATGATTATTTAAAACCAGCTGAAAGCATACCGATCCAAACATATTATAAAGTATAAACTAATATCTACTTTTGTGCATGAACATACCAATCCTGATATGTTGCACTCAAATGGGGTCAAACTATAAATGGTACATTGACTATGTGATGGTAGATTGACTTCACTCACCTTTGATTTAATAAGTCAATAGTGACAAACAACAAAATGATCCTTTTCTTTTTATGAAGAGCTATCCCAGAGAGTAGAACGGGCACCCTAAATGTGTGCTATTCAATGAATGTGTTATGAAACAGATAAAGATCAGGACCCATTATTTGATAAGGAGACACACAAAAATCTGAGCTTTAGGAAAACCAAAAACAGAAGTGTTATGAAACAACAATGACAAGTGATTAGTGAACCATTTATCCTATTAATTAAGAAACATGTCCTACTATCAATAAAAGATGGTCTGCCCTTCTAGTAAATAAAATATATTCCAGATCAAATGTTATAATCAAAAGCATGATACTATGATTCTTCATGCCTCTTATTTGGTTACCTAACATGGGAAATCTCATATCTGCAGTGCCATCCGAGAAATAAGAAATAAGAAACAAAAAACAAAAAGCTGAAGGCTCTATTCATCTAGCATAGAACTAAGCTAAGAATTCCATAATCATTGAAAATGAAACCAAAATAATGTAGATTTTCCATCAACCCAAACTGAAAGTAATAATAGCCAATAGAGGTTCAAAGGAACCAATTACAATTGGGTATTTGATGCAAAGGTCTTTTGCAGATCTTCATTATAAAACCCTTCATTGAGGATAGTTAAAATGAAAACTAAAAAGCAAAACAATCCCCGATATGATAATTAATTAATTACAGGAAAGATAACAATTTGAATTAGATAAAAGCCAATGTCAACATGAAAAATTGAGGATTACTTAAATGGCAAAAACGAAGTTAATAAAGTGAATTAGTGAAACTTCCAAATTAGTATCCTTAGTTTATTTTAACCAATATGAGTAAAGTAACATGCATGTTATAGACTGTCTACCTATGCATTTGCTATACGATGACAACTTAAAATTAGTTAAGCATAAAAAAGTTAATAATAAAAAGCCCAAGAAAGAGGCGCAACTCACTTTTACTTGGAACAATGCCACAGAGTTTCGCCAAGCATAGCAAATATTGATAGCAGCCTTTGTCCTCTTTGACCTGATATATTATTCTTAGACTACATCAATTGGCTGGTAGTATTCTCTCAAATCATGCAAGCATCTCAGTAACTGCATTTCATATCATAAAGTTACACAATTGCGTTCATTCATTTTCTCAAAGGAAAAAAATTATTGCTTATCAGTTAAAACACCGTTAGGCACTGTAACTCTGGCAAAGTTTCCATGCAACGAATAAAGTCAACATGAAAATGAAAAATTGAAGCCACATTTAGAAATTAAAGCTCCACATAATCAAGTTCAAAAGAAGCAAAAATAATAATCTAAACTCTCTCTCCCTCTCACATAAAAAACAGAGTGTGGGCTATTTTTTTCTTCCTTTCTTTTGCTCGGAAACTAAACAAAAATCAGAAAATCAGAAGCAAAATGAAAAAAAAAAGTGAAACTCACTTAGACAATGGCCTGAGATAGATAGATGATGGATGGGTCATTGTAGAAGGGAGATTCAGATGATGGAAGCATGTGAAGGAATCTAGGGTTTTTCTTCCCAAATAAAAAAAATAAGGTTTGTTTTGTGGCATTTGTTGCAGTCGGCTATAAGGCAGTTGAAGGGGATGGCGGCGAGGATGGAGACCGCAGCAGCGGTGATGTTGAGATCGGGAAAACAGAAGAAGCTGAGGATGCCGGAACAAGCCGCTTCCCAAAGGTCCGGGATGAGGCGGGTGAAGCGTATGGGGTCGAAGGCGAGCTTCTTGCAAACGGCGGAGGCAGGGGCGGTGACGATCTCCTCTATAGCGGTCTTGGCAATGAAGGTGATGCTGCGGCGGCGAACTGCTAGAGGGCTTGCAGGGGCAACAGTTACAGAGTGTTCTCAAGAGTGTTTTTGCAAGGAGCTAAAGTAAGGGAGTTTGTCACCCAAAAAAAAAAGAGGTTGGATCTTAAGCGTATCATTGATTTATTAATCTAAAGAATGGCGGTTACAAAAAACGCCATAATATGCTGGAGATCATGGCGGTTTAAAGAACCCGCCATATTTAAATTGCCACAATTAACAAGATTTTTTGTAGTGATTTTTACCCATAGTAGGTATTGTGACACCTACTCAGCATTTTGAAGGTATTGTGACGTCTTTGCTATCCTTTTGAGGTACTGTGACGCTTCGTTAATTCATTGTAGGTACTGTGACGCCTACTCATCACATTGGGCACTTTCCTTAGTATTTCAAAGCTTAGGATCGGGTCATTGTTGCCTTGTAAATAGATTTAAAAAAAAATTGACTTGAACAAAATTGGTTGCTTTTCATTTTGCTGTCCTTTTAAGTTAAAAGACCAAGCAAAGTGGGGCTACTTTAACCCAATTTTGATCAAGTCACAAAAAAAAAATTTATGTTCCAAAAAAAAGAAAAATAAAAATTGAAATTAAAAAAATAAAAAATAAACAAATCTAAAAAATACCCAAAAGAAAAATCAAATCTTTCTCACAATTGTTCTTTTTTTAACTAATTTTATTTAGCATTTATTGATTGATTATGAGTCGATTTATTTTATTAATTAGTTTGATTTGTTTTCTTTAATTAGTATCAATTAGCATTGGTTAAATAATTTTGTCATTAATTATCTTAGGGTAAAAGAGGTGTATATATAGTCATTATTAGTTGATAAAAAAAAAGAAACACAAAACCATTTTTTTATTCCAGCGGAGGCATTGAACGGGTACGGGAACAAAAAAATGAGGAGAAAATTCATCTGTCCCACTTATTAGTGAATTTTTTTCCTACAATTTTGCTTTCATTTCATCATGTGGACTGGACATTTGTTTGTTAGGTTTTTTTTTTTTATCCTTTTACTCAATATTAACAAAAGGCTTAACCACTTCCTTTCGCAAAGCTAGAATTTCAGTTTTTTATGCTTTAGATATCCTCTTCGTTGTTCTCCGTTTCTTTGCAAATATTTATTTTTGGGTTTTTTTTTGTTTTCTTTTTCCCCTTTTTCATGATTGAAGATCAATTCCTTTTCTTTTGTGTTTGGTCCTAATTGATTATTTTCTAACTAATGTTGTTGTTGTTGTCATCCTCTTTTTCTTCTGTGCTCGATATGTTCTTTCTTTTAACTAAGAATTATGGAGTTTTCATTGATTTTTATTGTGTTCCTCCTAAAAAGGGAAAACCAAATCAAAATCTTTTGGGCTTCCTTGTTCCTCTCGTTCTTTTTCATTCTTTTCATCCTTTATTGTTCTTATTATTATTACCATTATTGTTTTGTCGTTTAAGCGTTTACTTTTTTTTTATCTTCGTTTTGGTTTAGTTATTTTTCTTCTTCTTATCACTTTATATTCTTTTGCTTAGTTTTTTTAATAGCAGTGGTTCATTATTACGTGTTTGTCTATGTGAATAAGAAAGAAATAATAAAAGTTTGTACATAAATTTTTTTAAAATCCTTGCAACAATTAATCATTATGATTGAGAAGTTGATACTTCCTTCATCACTATTAGATTGTAAGGTTTATTGAGTAGCTTATTGCTACCTTGAATCCTGTGCAAAAATGGATTTTACCTCTTTTATTTTATTTGTAAATAAAATTAACCCAACACACAATTATTTTTTAGAAGAACTATTGTGACTTTGAGTTCCTCATTGCACTAAAGAATACGTAGGAGTAGATATTTTCTGTCAAGCCGAAATTAAATTTTCCTAAATTTGTTTTCATTTCTTTTGTAAATATTTATTATTAATTTTTGTAAATATTTTTTAGACTTTAATTTTTAGGGGAACATAAACTATTTAAGTTATTTTAATTCTGCACAATGAACTTTGGATAACTGTGAGACGGATGTATTAGGGTGCAGTGAAATTAAGTTTCTGTTTCCCTAATCATAATTAGACTCCTGAACCCAATTTCTTTTAAAAGACCAATTTTGCCAAATTAAAAGGGTTTTCCAATTTTTACCATAAATAAAAATTGGTGGCGACTCCATTGACCTATTAAAATTTAAAATCTTTTTGTTGTCGTTGTGACAAGTCTCAAGATCCTCTCATTTTGGTGTGTAATCGGTTCATTCATATATCCCTCCACTTAGAAGCCTGAGAGCTGCTCTTGCTGTGCCTTCTTATACCTGATCACTCCCCACCCTCATCAACCCTAGGCATTACATGCCCACCAGCTTCCACTTGGTTCGTCTCCAAACCACACCGTATTGGGGAAGTGCTGCTATGATACCATTTGTAACATCACATGCTGTTTTATGGATTGACCACAAACCAACACAGCTTTCTAGCATGCTTTGTCCTCACTCATAGACTCCTTGGGAAAACTTCCCAGGAGGTCACCCATCCAAAAATTTCTTCAAGTCAAGCACGCTTACCGTGGAGTTCTTTAATGATGGGATATTGAAAACAAGATGCATCTTATTTGCATAGATAGTATCAATCAATTCATATAAGTCATCCTCAACGTATAGTCCCATACCTACACAATCTCAGGATCCCTCTCATTTTGGTGTGTAATCGGTTCATTAATCTACCCTCTACTTAGAAGCCTCCAAGGCTCCTTGTCTGTATTTTCTTACATTGGAGATCACTCCAACCTCGTTGACCTCGGGTGTTACACTAAAGATGATTTTTGCTATGATTTTTTCATCATATATAATCTACTTCCTATGATGGTGCTTCAAAAGTTATTTAGCTTAGCCCATGATACCTAGCCCATGGTACTAGTACATCCTTGTTAGAAATTAGTTTGCACTTTTTAAAAATATTCAACAATGGAAACATAGAGCAAGACGAGAAAGTCATGAGTCCAAAACATTTTACGACCTCGCAAGGTATTGTCTTTTGCCTTGGTCAATTCGTCTTGGCTCCGAACAACAACAGGAGAGCTAGTGGAACTATACAGTGTAGCCGAGCTTTGGCTTGATAGGGTGCACATCAAGGTTTCTGGTGAAGAACGATCCATGTTGGATATCAGTTTTAAGGGTCACACTTTAACGATGTCTAGAGTTGCGATGGACAAATCTATAGTGGCACATTTACAGAACATGATGTTCTTTCAAAGATGCTAGTACCCCAATTCAACTTTTGTCGCGACTTATTTCAACATGTTAATACCTCATCACATGTGGTGATACCAAATATACATTACATAAGCAATAATAAATATATCTTGCATAGGTATTACAAACATATAAATTGCACGAGTAACAATTAGTGCATCTCATTGATAATTAATACTATATATGTACCAAATTAATATATTATGATTTAATTCATATTTTAATATATATATTTAATTTGTTAAGTTTAGAATTTGCAAACATACAGTTTTGTGCATTGCATGGATAAAAAAACTAGTGTATATATAAATTAACGTTTTGCTAACCAATACCTTTATGACACTAGTTAAGGATACAAAAAAGAAATGTAACTTACATGACTTTTGAATGGGTCTCTACTTTGAAAATACACAATTTCTCTTTTTCCAAGATGAAAACTTTCTACTTTAACTCCTTAGCGAGTGCCTAAGTGTATTGGTTAGATAAACCCCTAAAAGTAATTGTTTTGGAAAACTAAAAAAAAAAAAATTCAAATAAGCCCTCAATTTTTCCTTCTCAATTGACAAGTGTAAGATCACATTTTATATTTTTGCAAAACAAAATAGCATAAAATTAAGACTACTACAGCCATAATCATAGTTGCTCATTTCCATAGGGTACTATAGTACTGACGCCAAATCGAGCTTTACTCCTATTGTTAGGATCAACATGGAAACCGTTTAGATCTTTACATACCGAGACCAATGTTGGGTACATGCCGCCCAAGAGGAATTGTTAGCCAAGACTTTTGATTATGGCTACTACCTCCCTTGCATCCTCGACCTAATAGTCAATAATTTTTTCGTGTATCAGCATCTTGGCGTCTTCTTCAGTTGCAGCCAAACTCTTTAATATGTTGAAATAAGTCGCGACAAAGGTTGAATTAGGGTAGTAGAATATTTCAAAGAACATCACGTTCCTTAAGTGTGCCTATGTAGATTTGTCCATCGCAACTCTTAGCATAATTAAAGTGTGACCTTTAAAACTAATGTCCAACAAGGATCGTCCTTCACCACCAACCTTGATGTCCACCTCATCAAGCCAAACCTCAGTTGCATTGCAGTGTAGTCCCACTAGTTCTGCTAGTTGTTGTTCTGAGCCAAGACGAATTGACCGAGCCAAAAGACAATACTTCACTAGGTCAATAAAATGTTTTGGACTCATGACTTTCCCGATTCAACTTTCTTGAATATTTTTAAAAGGTGCAAACTATTTTCTAACAAGGACATATCAGGATTGTAAGCTAAGCCGAATAATTTTTGAAGCACCATCATAGAAAGTAGATAATTCATGATGAGAAATCATAGCAAAAATCAGCTTCGCGTTTTAGTGTAGGCTCATCTCTGTTAAATGGTTTTGATGAGAAACTCCAATATGAAGGTACCATCGAATACCATCATCTCTCTAAACTCATCTCTTTGAGCTCGACATCATCTTCACAACATTTTCTAATTTCCTCCTCACTCTTTAGGATTTCTAAATGAATATTGTCGAAGCTCATCCGTTCTAGATAAAAGCATTTGAATAATCCTTTTTTATCACTTCCTTATATCGGTGCATGCTATGATGATAAGGGCCAACAAAAACTATCAAGGGATTATACGAGCCAATTTGCCAAGCTGGATTCCACACTCTAATTGTTGATGGTTTTGATGTAGTTGAGCTCATCTGTGGTTGAGCTTCGCTCTCTCTTGAATGATCAACTAATTGCAATTCCATTTTCCAAATTTTCCTATAATAATGACGAGAATGATGAATAATGTTGAGTTCAAACATAGTGTTGGCCTTTTATAAAATTGATTAAATAAAATTGGTGTTTGGAAATTGGGATGAATTGAAGCCATAGGATAGTGTACTAAGGGGTCTAAGGGAGGAGATAAAGGAAAGTAATAAATGTTATTGATTTGATGGACGAAGGTAAAATAGTTCATTTATATAGCTGGTGCATGCATTAGAAGAGGTGATAGTTAACCACTATTTATAGTTTTCACTCACAACCTTTTATAGGCAGATTGTTTTGGATTTTATACAATAATTTTTTAGACTATTCTTCTACTTATCAACAATATGTAAGGCTTCTAGTTATAATTTTCTTAGGAGTCATGGTTTTTGTTTAATTTTCATTTGGATTCTAGTTTTATAGTATATATCTTTAGTATTTTTAATTATTTTCATTGCCCTTTAGCTTAGTTCTTTGGTTGTTTAGTTTTAATTGCATTTAGCTTAATTTAGGGGTGTAAACTTGTTTTCCCTTTGTTTTGTAGGTTTTGTAAGAAAGAATGAAGAAACAAGTTTGCATAGATAGAGATGGGAATGCAAACTAGCATGACTTGGAAATGTTTATTAAGAAGACTTATTGATAAGTTTTTAGATGTCTCACTAAACCCATGTTCCAGCATAGCCATATCCATGCTATGGTGTGGGTACAAGAGTCTAATACTTGGACTGGGCCTTATACTTACCAAGTATAGTCTAAGATTTTGTAGTATAAGAAGCTAGAATGCATGAATTTTAAGATTGTCTACTCACCTTATTCTAGCCTAATTTGGAAAGGAAGCTCAAGTATAGGGAAGCTTAAGGCATTATGGTTCAAGGGACTTGACGGGAAACTCTTCTTGATTTTTGCTTCTCCAGCCATTTGATCATTTCTTTTGTGTCATGACCGATTTGGGAACGTACCGGCACATGAAGAATCCATTCCTGTGTGAGCCTTATGATTGCTGAGTCACACTATATTCATAATTTATCATAATATAATACTTAAAATATGATTTTCTTCTAAATCAATATCCATTTCACTATTCAAAACATAAAATTCAAATTATGAAAACTAAAGTATCTAATCTTCAAACTTTGAAAATCCTTTTTAACCAAATCTGCTATCATGAAAAACATAATCTGGTTTACTATATGATATTAATCTTAAAATCTAAAATCTTAACCCCTAAAACTGAATTCTACTACTTAGCTTATCAAATACATAATCTAATCAAAATAAAAACTTAAAATCCAAACTTAAATCTTGGAACACATATAAGGAAATTACATAAACTTTGAAAATAAATACAGTATCTCAAAATATATATGTGGCTCAAATCCTGCAAAAACTACTGAGTACTTCTACAACTAACATGATCCTAAACCAAGGTTTACTTAAAAAAAAAGTTCACCATTGGAATTTGTTGTCTATTGAACTGGTGAAGAAATGGATTTGCACTTGCAACTATGAAAGGAAGGGAGAGGGTAAGTCAAAGACTCAGTGAGTAGATTCTCACCCATCACCCACATGGACGACCAAGGAAATATATAATACAATATACATGTACTAAACATAAAGTATTTGATATTTACATGCATAGCTATATAAAAAAACACTTTTCATTCCATAGATCTATAACAAACATTTCTAAATTCATAATCAAATTTGAAATCATTTAATTGAAGGTGTGGCAAAGTGTTGAGAAACAGGATGCTGAACATAATAAATACATATATAATAAATAAAGCTGTAAATCATAAACTGAAAGATCATACTTTTTTGGCGAACTAGAGCACCTGTTGAAATCATAATAGTCCCTATTTGATAAGCTGGGCACCTAACTAGGTCCGTTTCTGGAACTGAGGGCAAACTGCCTCTAATGGACAATTGGTACAAGGTTAACATTCTCTTCACAGCCATTAACTAACTGTTTGTTTCCTTATCTCCCGACTAAACTAGTTTGTCAAAAAACCAAAACTGAAAGGTGGACACTTAATCCTCCGAACGTGAGCCCCTAAATTATAAGTACTCTGAGAGTTTTAGATTCATACAACTCTAACAATCTAACTTTAGCATAACCGTTGCTATGAAATCATGCCCAAGGAATCACCTTGTAAGCATTTCGATTTCAAACTCATAGAGCATGTATCTCGCAGTTGCTATGAATCATTCTGAATTCCATACTTCTTTGTACCATATACTAAAGTTCTAAGTTTAAAACTTAAACTAATATATCTTTTCATATATTTGATCAATCTAAAATCATAGTTTAAAGCACTGGGTTCTAAATAGTGAAAACTCTAAGCCATAATAGCATATTTCTTCATAAAGCTAAACCATACTTTATTCAACATAGCTCAACCTAATATTTCAATAAAATGATAATAACATATTTGACACTTTCATAAGCATATTTAAATCATACATTTTCAAAATGATCATTTCCTAAGCATATAAAACATTTTTAGCATGCATCAGTCCAATTCATGGTCCCATGGTTTTGAAAATTTTCATTCTTTTATGCTATCATCATAAATCATAATTTTTCTAGCTCGACATAATCATGTAAAATCATGTTCTATACTTTTTCTTGTTTCAAATTTCATGCTTAACAATCATTATGCAAGAAACATATTCATAATGATAAAACTAAGACTATGAGGTCAAACCCACTCACCTGGAGGGAGGAAGGTATGGCATCTATAACACCCTAAAAATTAATTAAAAATTAATTTGAGCTTTATTAGTCATAATTTCAAAGATCTGCAGTTTTAGCAATGATGAGGATGGCCTAACGGACATGTTAAAAAAAAGGTTTCTGGGCTGGGTGAATAGTGACCTTGCAGGCCCCATGGGACCGTCGAAGTCGAAACCCTAGATCCTGGATTCGAGAAATTCTGGGACTAAGAAAAGAGATGGTTAAGGTTAGAAATGATAAGGAATGAGAAGTTATACCTAGAATTAATTTTCGGGTAATGTTTGATTACCGGGTACGTGTTTTACCCATTCGGAGAATTTTGATGTGCGGTCTTTAACATTGTACAAGTTATTTGGTGGCTAAGTAACTTTCACCAACCACTTTATGCCAAGTGGATGGCAAAGAATGAAACTTGAAAAGTAAGTTTCAATCATGGCCTTTCATTTATTATATTTACTTAGGAGCCAATATCTCCTCTATTCGGTAAAATTTCGTGTGCGTTTCTAACACCTTAAGATGATTTAATCACTACAAAAGTGTGATGTATATCCATTCAAGACAAGTGGAGAGCTAAGATTTAATCTTAAATTACAAGATTAAATCCTAGCCATCCAATCTAGTTTCTTTCTTTTGAAAAAGATATGCATTTATGTAACATAAATGCTAAAGCTAAGTTAGGATAAATAAAAAGCAACCAACCTAACTTTATCATCATCACAATTTCGTGCAGCATGCTAAGAGGGCAGCCACCATTGTTGTCTTCTCCAAGAGCTCAAGTTTCAATTTCAATTCACCAAAATACTTGCCCAAAATTGCTAAAACCACAAACTCCCTTCACAAAACTTGTTCTACACCTCAATACCTACAAATCTAACCGATTAAAATCTCAAATCTCCATCAATCCTCACCTTGATAACCTACTTCCTCACTGATTTAGGAAGGATTTGAGGTTGATTTGGGAGCTAAGTGGAACGGATCAATCTTGGAGCAACTTGGAGCTAAGGAGCCATTAGACACCAAAAAGGGTTTTCTTTGGCCTTTTTTTCCAAATTTATTCTGAACATTTCTTATTGATCTTGGTCTGAAATTTCTAGTTATATTGGTTGATAATATGTTGATATTGATGTATTAATTTTAGTGGAGTGTTTGGATGATGTTAGAAAACCATTTTGGCAAAAACAATTTTGAATCATGTTCTAGATTTTCAGTTTTGTATGGATAGCTAGTGATCATGAATTTTCTAAGTGAATTGTTGATATTTTCTGAGCTAGAAAAAAATATATGTCAAAGGTAATATCCTAGGCTAGTTCCACAAATTTTCTTGAGTTCTGATTTGGACTCCTAATGCTTTAAAAAAAATTAGAAACTGAAGTGAACTATGTGCTCTTTGAAATGTTGGAATGGAAGCTGTAAATTTTGCTAATTTTATTACCATACCAAATGATTGAATTATCACTTGAAATTTTTACAAGGTGTTGAGGATATATTGAAGTCCAACTGTGAATTTTTGTATGATGTGATATGTTCATTTGGTTGGGTAATCATTGTGAACTATGCTTAGAGAACTCTTTTTCCTCTGAAATTTTTATGGAACCTTGTGGACACATTGAAGTGTCTTATAGAATTTTGATAGCCTCTGATTGATTATTTGATGTGCAAATAAATTGTGCTACAATATGTGAAATCTGTCATTGTGCTAAAAATGAATTGATGCTTTGAATTGATGAAAGTATGATGTATGTAAATGCATGCTAGCAACCTAAATGATTAGTTTATGAGACCTGATTGAAAATTATATTATGAACGGATACCTATATAAGTTTGATGATGATGTATATGTTAAGTAGATAAAAAAATCCTCTTTAATATGTAAAAGGCACGAGAAAATCCTATTTTATGGGCATGGAAAAGCCCCCTCTTATAGGCACGGCAAAGTCCCCTTTTATGGGCACAGAAAGTCTTCTTTTATGTGAAAAAGGCACAAAAAGTCCTTTCCGATGTACTAAGGGCACGTATTTCAGAATGCAATCCTATGCTATTGAGTAGTATTACGTGTGTATATTAAGTGATTGAATAATAAAATAAACCCACTTCGGAAGGATAATTTTTTACTTTAAAATGAACATTTGATATATATATATATATATATATTGCATGCTCACACTTTCTTAATAAACCGAAATGGCTGGAGTGATAACGATGATATTATGATTGTGAAATTGGGGAGTTGCCCTCCTGAGAATTTGATAATTCTCACCCCTATGTGTTGTTGTGTTCCCGTGTCACCTCTAGGTTGATCCAGGAACGATGCGGCTGCTACATGAAAGAATGCGGATTGCAGGAGTTTAGTAATTGACGTTTTACTTTACTATACATAGTTGGAGATATATGTATGTAAATGTAACGAGAACGTCTTGTATTAAAGCTCTTAGAAGAGCTTCCTTTTGTACCTAGCTATGTATTCAATAAATGTTATGTTTCTTTGTTATACATTTTAATAGAATTATGCTTAGCTATTACAGTAATTGAGTTTGCTATAGATATTTAAGAAAGGTCTATTAATTTATAAGTAACTACTCCTTGAGTACGATGTCATGACTTAAGAATGATATTGTACTTAGGAGGATGTTACAGCATCAACACCAATGGAGCTCTGTGGAGCTACGATAGCACAAACAACTGCCATAGAGCAACCATAAACTCTAGATTAATCTCTAACAATCCGTAGATAGCCTAATATAACTGTAACAACCTTAGGGTGCACCCCACTTGAAAACAATGAGAGAACAATAAAGCCTCTATACTAGAACATGGAAAGGAAGAGAGAAATGAAGTATAAATCAACAACCAAACTCACTTTGAAGCTTAGAGGAAGAGGATTTGATGGAAGATGAGAGTGGAGGGAGGAAGAACTCCTTGGCAAGGCTAGGGCTCGAGTTTCTATTTTGGGAGGAGCAAAACCTGAGTTGGGGTATATAGAGGGCTCATTAAACGAAACTACATCGTTTTGCACTATAACATTAGACATGTTCACTACAACGAGTAAAGCTTGCTGTCAGCGAACCTAGAGAAACAACAACTTACTCAGTGATATATCTCGTTCAAGCAAGCCTCCTGGCCCACCTACTTGTTGCAAGTGAACATAACTAGTCAGCGAGGCTGCAAAATTTTCCAGGAACAACACCCCAATTGCATTCTTCTATCATCTTGGCATCTGGGTCGTCTCAACACTTACTTATTTATATTTCTTAATTTTAAGCTAAAATGAACTTTTAAAAATAAATGTTAATAAGGAAATACCCCCATTTGGATTCAAATAAAATATCATAAAAATCAAAATCCCAACCAATGAAAATCCAAATTTTGGGTTTTAGTTCAAATTTGGAAATCTTCAAGATTTTCTAAACTTGTGGGCCAAAAACGAAACGTTTAAAGGTTTCATAAAAATCATTAAAAACTCGCTCTTTAACTTATTTTCCTTTTGGGAACCTATACCGGGACTTTTGATCCCAAGTATGTGTAGGATCCAGACTTAGTAAAATTCAGGACCCAACAACCTGGGTGGGTCAGGGGAACCCTAAGGCCATACAAACTTGTTTGGTGACACGTGTACACCGGGTGTTACATTTTGTTCACGGGTTCCTATACTATCCTCTTTTGGAGCGAAAAAGTTTCTTCCCAATTCTTGGCGTGCCCACGTGCAAGCTAGACTTTACATTTATCATCAACTCTGTTATGATTATTTTGGATTAGTTTCCCCATTATAACTTTAGTTGCATTATGATTTGTTACAACAAATGTTCTTAGTGTAGGAACTACATAAACCATTGGCGGTACAAGAATATGATTGTGTTCAACACTTCCAACTGCTACGTACATTGGTTGGTTCATATGGTTGAACACAAGGAACATATGGGAGTTTGGGACAAAAAGATATTTGTGAAGGCATCGATAGTGTTGGTCATCTGCTCCACTACGTTGGTGAGCACATGTTTGCTTAGTGTGACAAATTCACCACGAATCCTAGCTACGATGTGTTTTCCTTGATTAATAATAAAATCCAGACAAACCACCACGAGGTAGGAATGGTTTTACTACATTATAGTATTTGATTGATGCATTTGGATTGGTTGTGTATGGATTGCTTATTTGAATTATGTAAACTACCTTTCCAAGTCAATGTCAAATGGATTTTGAAGGTAAAATTTTTTTTTAAGGTGGTATTGTTACACCCCAAAATAAATTTTCCAAAAATTTATTAGACTTTTTTTAACTAAAATTTCAAATTTTTGATATAGTTGTCATGAGAAACGACTTAATGAAAAAGTAGAAAAAAAAATGAATAGTAACATTACAAGCCCGTTAGGACAGATGAATCCTAGAGTCTGGACTGGCAATGCCAGACTAAAATGATAGGATACAGGTTAGAAAAGCTTAGAAATGAAATTCTAAACCCAGAATTAAATTTTAGGCAATATCTATTTTCTTGAGTATGGTATGTTACCCGTTCAGTAAAATTTAGTTGTGCAGCTTCTTACACCATATAAAACCTAAGACAAGTTTCCAACATGGCAAACTAGCTCGTACAATCCCTTGACCATTTTTGTTGGCCCTTATCATCATAGCATGCGCCAATATAAGGAAGAGATAAAAAAATGGATTATTCGAATGCTTTTATCCGTAGAATTGGATAAGTTTCGACAATGTTCATTTAGAAATCCTAAAGAGTAAGGAGGAAATTAGAAAATGTTATGAAGATGACGTTGAGCTTAACAAAGATGAGTTTGGAGAGATAATGGTATTCAACGATACCTTCATATTATAGTTTCTCATCAAACTATTGAACAAATATGAGCCTACACTAAACCGCGAAGCTGATTTTTGCTAAAATTTTCTCATCATAAATAATCTACTTCCTATGATGGTGCTTCAAAAATTATTCAGCCTAGCCCATGATATTGGTATGTCCTTGTCAAAAATTAGTTTGCACATTTTAAAATATTCAACTATGGAAACATAGAGCAAGATGGGAAAGTCGTGAGTCCAAAACATTTTATTGACCTTGCGAGTATTATCTTTTACCTCAGCCAATTCATCTTGGCTCCGAACAACAAACAACAAAACTAGTGGAACTACCTAACAATGCAACCAAGCTTTGGCTTGATGTTGTGGACGTCAAAGTTGTTGGTAAAGAACAATCCTTGCTAGACATCAGTTTTAAGGGTCACACTTTAACAATGCCAAGAGTTATGATGGACAAATCTAAGTGAGGACTACGGAACATGATGTTCTTTGAAAGATGCTAGTACCCAATTCAACCTTTGTCGCGACTTATTTCAACAGGTTAATACCTCACCACATGTGACGATACCAAATATACATTACACAAGCGATAATAAATATATCTTGCATATGTAATGCAAACATATAAATTGCATGAGTAAAAATTAGTACCAAATTAATATATTATGATTTAATTCATATTTTAATATATATTTAATTTGTTAACTTTAGAATTTGCAAACATACAGTCTTGTGTATTGCATGGATAAAAAACTAGTGTATGTACATATATATAAATTAAGAGTTTTGCTAACTATAACACCTTAATATTTAACCCAAACACGCCTAGGATGCGTTAAGATTAATTATTAGTTATTACTTCCTTTTAAACTTATTTGCGAAATTACTTAGCGGAAAATACGGTAAATTTTTTTGAAATACATGTGTGTAAAACAAAATGCGAGCCTTTGCGTGTAACGTAAATGAAACGTAAAACGAAAGAGCAACTAAATCATGCAAGGTAAGGCAAACAAATCATACAAAACAAAAAGCAATGAGGAACATCTTAATCATAAAACATCCGTCATAACATTAATCATAATTAGTTTAGTACATAACTGAAAAGATAATATAGAGTCATACCCATACTAGTGGGCAGAGCTTGCAGCACATGAAACATAAAGTACAATAACAGACATAAGAAACATAACAATGAATACATGAGACAGCCCAAAAGATACTCAACAAAAGCAAGCCTTTCCTCTAAGAGTCTACGGACGACGCTAATCCTCGGACGAGAGATGTAACCTACGAACTCGAAGCTCCTCGGATGTGGCCCATCGAAGAGGGGCGTGGGCATGCGGATCGGCGAAGCGACATGGCCACCTCGGCAAGGGCGCCTCTGGGCTGACTACACGCCTCATAGGCCTGGCTAGACCGTGTCCTCGCTACCCTCTGGAGCCAAAGGCACCGATGGGCGGAATCCTCCGAATGGGATCGGCCGGTGAGTCCTCGGAGGGTCCTCCCGCAATGACGTATAAGGGGTACGTACTCTAGATAGTCATGCACAGCTGAGGATGATGGTTGGGCACGACGGTTTTGCTCATCACGGGTCGCGTCCTCTCAAAAATCATATCATCGCCATAGGGAGAGGTCGGGTGAATCGGAAGCTGGAGACTTGGGATGCAAATGGGCATTCCATGTATGCAAAATACGTATGGCACAACGACCCTCGAAGTGGTAGGACTGATGATCTGGATCGTAGTGCAGCTTCCACAGGTGAATCAACAAAAATCACGAACGACGCCATCGCAAGCGGAGACGTAACGGAAAGAAAAAAGGAGAGGGTGAGAATCTTGCTAAAGAATCTCGGGAAATCCTCTATCCTAGTGTCATCGTTTACATCCCAGGAACCTTGGGTTTATTATAAAAAGGTTATACATGCAAGGGTTTATTATGAGGTTTTCATAAAAGTATTTATCCAAGGTCCATGTCTTTTATGATGAATCTTAATGCATGTATGCAAGCATAGTAGAATATGACAATACTTTAGGCAAACCAAACAAGAAATAATCATCATATAAGTGGCATGTAACTTCTCTTGAACATCGTTCCTTCTCTCAAACTTGTGACACTAAGCATCATAATAGTAACCGCACCCCTAAAACTAGGCTATAAGCTCATACCTTAGCTAGTCATCACTAGTTCTTACTTATCCTCTTGATAAGCGAATCATAATCATAATCATATTCATAATCATCATAATAATCCCGACTCCTAGAGTACGAGTAGGGGCCTAAGGATCACCCATCATGGGACTTTTTCCTTCTTCGAAATGCATCGACTGGTTAAGACCAACGACTTGTCCGCTTTGGCAGGCTAATGTCGATGCCCTCACCTTTGCCTTCTCCTCACCGTAGCAGGAGAAGACGTCTGGTGTGTCACATTAAACATCTTATTTTTCAAACCTTTCTTAAGTCTCTCAAATTTGATGGAAATTGGAGCATAATGACTCAACCCGAATTTCCTCAAATTTGAGTCATGCCACATAACTCACTTAATGCATGTTGTCTCATAAATTCCTCAAATCCAATAAACCTTTCAATCATAACGACATACTTTCTTTAATTCATTTGTATCCCATAGTCTCATGCATTATGCTCACAATATATCAAAACGTCATCACATCACACCATGAATCCCCATGTTCTCATTCTCATTAACACGTTCATACATAACACAAGCATATACGCACAATCTCATTCTCACATCACACTTCCTATCTCATATCGTTTTATGCTTTGGCCCTTACGGGTCTTAAACTTGTGTTCTAATCAATTCAATACCCATATTACATCCTTATTACACCCAAGAGATCATCACTTATAATTCTCACTAAGATTTAGGCTTACCAAAATTCCAAACAGCATTATACATTTAAGGGCAGAAAATATCATATGCTTACGGGCTCTAGAATCTCTGTTTGTAACCCTTTTTAAGATCCGTCTTCGCCTAAGGCTCCATAATCAATTCCTAAACCAATTATGAGGGATTCCTAGGCATGTTTACTAAGTTATAAGTCATTTTTCCTCAATCTAACTATGCTGGAACAGAATTGCATATTACCATGTCTAAGTGTGCTAGAATTCCCATTTTAAGCCCTTATCATCACCTTAAGCTTAGTAATTAATACCTAATTATTTATGAAGGGTTTTTATACATGTTTTACTGATTATGAACCATTTATCCTTGAATTAATCATGTTGGAACAGGTTTGCATTTTTCCATAGTTAGGTGTTCTAGAATTCTAAATTTGAACCCTTTTTAGTTACTTTCTTTTCTAACTTCTCTAAAACGCTCCTTATTCTCTCAAACATAATTTTACACATTTCCACACCATAAAACAAATTTAGTACAGTGGCCAAACATCAAGGGTAGAACCAGAATATAAGCTCCATAAGAGTCACTTAAATCATGAATTAAAATGCATACAAGTTGCTAGTTTTCTCTTGGAATAATTCTAGAAACTCAAAACTCTTTTAGAACTCAAATCCTTACATTAAAATCATGTAATTACACATGAGGTCAGTAGCTAAATCAACTTGCTCATAAAATAGATTTTAAGTGTATACTTTCATTCATAATGTTGCTTAGGTGCTCCTAGCTTAGAAAAATTACAAAACATGAACTATGGACACTTGTGATTAGAGGAACTCACACTAAGTCCATCATCATCACCACAAAGCCGAATGGCTTCCTTGAAAAACCAACATTTTCTTAAAACCTTACATAGGATACTTGGGCAAGTCTTTAAGCTCTAGATCCTTAAAGTGATGGCATAAACTTAAACATGCTATGCATCTCATTTTTGTTCTTCATTAGAAAATAAAGTAAGAGCATAAAATAAACATGAGATGCACTCATTTATTATTTCTAGAGTTTAAGTGATGGCATAGAATATAAATATGCTAGACAAGAAAGTAAACATGAGAGACAAGGTTCAATTCTTTATTTTAGTGCCCCTTGAGGTATTTACCCCAAATCAACAATCAACTTTAAGGTTGAAATAGGTAGGCTTTGAGATTTATTAACTGAGGATGCACATTCTTGTTTAATCTTTAAGTTGTTTAGTGATGACTTGAAAATAAACATGCTATGCAAAGCATTAAAGTAAACATTAATGCATCTTATTTTAGATCTTAGCTAGAGCTCTTTGCAAGACTTTAAAGGAACATAAAACCTCAACCCATTATGTATCATAAGGCAAGCTTTAGAGTTCTTAGCACCTAGACTTCAAGGAAGTCTTAAGGTTTGAACTTTATCATCAAGCTCAAGAAAATAGATACAAAGTTTAACACTTTGTCCAAATAAAACACTAAGAACTAAGTCATGTTCTTTATTTTATTGCTCATGGGCTTCAATCTAGAGTAAAACTCTTAGAACGGCCGACCAACTTTAAGGTTGGCAAGGGTAAGCTTAAAGCTCTTTGAAATCATGTGATTAATTTTCTTAACAAAACTTTTGTGATCTACTTAACCATTTTAGCAAACTTTGTTCAAACAAAGGAAAATGAAACCGAAATCATGAGGAGGAAAAGAAGAGAAAACTGAAAACTTTATCAAGGAAAAAGAAAGAGATCAAGGCATATATGGTCCAAGACCAAGTTGTTTCAAGCTTTAGAGGTTTCTCACATGACAACAACAAGTCATTATCTTGAAACCTCATCATCAAGCTCAAGTTCTCCTCATAAAAAGGCCTCTTGGCCGAAAAAAAAGAAATAAGGAAAAGAGTTTGAACCAAGAGAAAACTAGAACTTTTCTTGAAGAAAACAAGTAAAACTTGAAAACAAAACCCCTACCTAAGGAAGTCTTTGAAGAGATGAAAGAAAGCTTGAGTTCTTGAAGAGTTGAGAAGACAAAATCTCCTCTTGGATGTGGGTATGTGTTTCGGCCAAGAAGGGAACTCAAGGGGGAAGATTTTTCCTTGAGTTTCTAAGCTTGGAAATGGAAAGTTTAGGTGTTTGAGAGATGGTTTAAGGTGAGATAGTGGTGGTTTATGGTTGTTTGTGGTGGTTTGTGGTGGTGGAAAGGCTCTTTGAGAGGAAGAAGAAGATGAGCAAGATGGAGAGAATTTGAGAGAAAATGAGAGAAAGAGCAAGAAAACAAAACTTAGCAAATGGTCTAAAGTGTATCAAGGTTTTTCCAAGCTTGGTATTTATAGAAATTTTGCACAATGGTGGCTGATTGGGAGAGAAGGCCGACGCCTCTTGGCCATTTAGGGAGGAAAATATCTCTTGATTGGTATGGGTAAAGGCATAGGCAAAGCATGGTTGAAAGCATGGTGAGGTATGGTTTGAGGTATGGCCTAGGCATGCTCTTGAGTGAGATAAAATTCAACATGTGACACTTCCAATGGGGCCATGTATACGGCCAATTGGCAGCAAAGGGGGGATTAATTTGCTCATGTAATTATGTTTTAGTGATGTGTTTAGGTGTTTCTTTGATTAAGGTTTTGGTTAGGAGTTGTAAGAAAGTGTTTAGGTGAGGTAATTGGCTAATTAAGGTTGTCAAGACTTGATTAGGAGGGTAATCTTGCTAGATTAACAATTTAAAATCATTCTTTTAGTCAAATGAGGTATAACACAATTCCTTAATTTAAGGAATTGGAGAGAGAAATACTATTCAAGATTCTATGACTAGGAATCTTGAATTAAAGAATGCAATTAGAGTTTAACTAAGCAATCTTAGGTTCTAATTAACCTTAATAAATTATTTGGACTCTAGATTAATTATCGAAATAAATTAATCTTCGATTAGAGCCTAATATTGCTTAGGTTTGCTTAATTGCGTCGTTAGGCTCATGGACACTGTTCTAGGGGCAAAATGGTAATTTTGCACTAAAACTGCCCGAACCAACCGGGCCCAACTAGATAACAAATATTACTCATAAACACCATTCCAAACTTTCTGGAAAAGTTTGGGCTCAAACGACACCTTTTACCCGGTAGACACAGGGGGTATTGTGGTCATTTTGAGCCGAAAGTTTAGAAAACGAGATTTTCACCTTGATATCAAACATAACAGTTATAATCCCCTTCAAACATTGAGTTGACCCATTTGAGATTGGGTTAACTTCCTTTAATTCTAAAAATGAACTCAGGGGCATTTCGGTCATTTGTACTCAAAAAAGAAAAAATTACATAACTAGTACCCTTATGGCACTAGTTAAGGATACCAAAAAAAGTAACTTACATAACTTTTGAATGGGTCTCATCTTTGAAAATACAAAAATTCTCTTTTCCATGACGAAAACTTTCTGCTTCAACTCCTTAGCCAATGCCTAAGTGTTGGTTAGATAAACCCAATAAAGTAATTGTTTTGGAAAAGTAAGAAAAAAAAACAATTTCAAATAAGCCCTCAATTTTTCCTTCTCAATTAACAAGTGTATGATCACATTTTATAATATTTTTGCAAAACAAAATAGTATAAAATTAAGACTACAACAGGCACAATGATAGTTGCTCACTTCCAGGATACTCCAGTACCAAATGCCAAATCCGAGCTTTACTCCTATTGTCAAGATCACATGGAAACTGTTTAGATCTTCACATACTGAGACCAATTTTGGGTACATGCCGCCCAAGTGGAATTGTTAGCCAAGACTTTTGATTATGGCTACTACCTCCCTTGCATCCTCAACCTTATAGTCAAATTTTTTTCATGTATCAACATATTGTAGTCTTCTTCAGTTGCGACCAAACTCTATAACAAGTTGAAATAAGTCACGACAAAGATTAAATTGGGTAGTAGCATACTTCAAAGAACATCACATTTGTGCCTTTGTAGATTTGTCCATCGCAACTCTTAGCATCATTGAAGTGTAACACTTAAAACTAATGTCCAGGCAAGGATCATCCTTTGCTAGAAACCTTGACATCCACCCCATCAAGCCAAAGCTCAATTGCACTACATTGTAGTCCCACTAGTTCTGCTATTTGTTGTTCGGAGCCAAGACTAATTGACCGAGGCAAAAGACAATACCTCACGAGCAAAGACTAATCCTATCTTGCTCTATGTTTCCATGTTGAATATTTTTAAAAGGTGCAAACTAATTTCTAACAAGGACATATTAGTATTGTGGGATAGGCTGAATAATTTTTGAAGTACCATTATAGGAAGTAGATTATTCATGATGAGAAAATCATAGCAAAAATCAACTTCGCGGTTTAGTGTAGGCTCATATCTATTCAGTATTTTGATGAGAAACTTTAATATGAAGGTACTATTGAATACCATCATCTCTCTAAACTCATCTCTTTGAGTTGAACATCATCTTCGTAACATTTTCTAATTTCCTACTCACTCTTTAGGATTTCCAGACGAACATTATTGAAGCCCATCCCAGTTCCATGGATAAAAGCATTTGAATAATCCTTTTTTATTTGTTCCTTATATTGGCCATGCTATGATGATAAGGGCCAACAAAAACTCTCCAAGGATTAAACGAGCCAATTTGCCAAGTTAGATTCTACACTTTTAAATATTGATGGTTTTGATATAGTTGAGTTCATCCATGGTTAAGCTTCACTCTCTCCTAAATGATCAACTGTGATTCCATTTTCCCAATTTTCCTATAATAATGACAAGAATAATGAATAATGTTGAGTTTAAAAATTGTGTTGACTTTTTATAAAATAGATAAAATAAAATTGGTGTTTGGAAATTGAGATGAATTGAAACCATAGGATAGTGAAGTGTAAGGGATCAAAGGAAAGTAATAAATGTTATTGATTTGGTGGATAAAGGTAAAATAGTTCTTTTATGTGGCTTGGTGCATGCATCAAAAGAGGTGATAATTAACCAGTATTTATAGTTTTCAATCACAACCTTTTATAGGCAAATTGTTTTGCATTTTATACAATAATTTTCTAGACCTTTCTTCTACTTTTCAACAATAAGTAAGGCTTCTAGTTATTATTTCCTTAGAAGTCATGGTTTTTGTTTAATTTTCTTTTGGATTCTAGTTTTATAGTATATAACTTTAGTATTTTTAATTATTTTCATTGCTCTTTAGCTTAGTTCTTTGGTTGTTTAGTTTTAATCGCATTTAACCTAATTTAGGGGTTTACTCTTGTTTTCCCTTTGTTTTGTATGCTTTGTAAGAAAGAATGAAGAAACAAGTTTGCACAGGTGGAGATGGGAATGCAAACTAGCATGACTTGGAAAGGTTTCTTAAGAAAAGACCCATTGATAAGTTTTTAGATGTCTCACTAAACCCAAGTTGCAGCATTGTCATATCCACGCTATAATGTGGGTACAAAAGTCTAACACTTGGACTGGGCCATGTACTTACCAAGTATAGTCTAAGATTTTGTATGTTAAGAAGCTAGAATGCATGAATTTTAAGATAGTCTACTCATCTCATTCTAGCCTAATTTAAAAAAGAGGCTCAAGCATAGGGGAGCTCAAGGCATTGTGGTTAAAGGGACTTGACGGGGAAACTCTTCTTGATTTTTGCTTCGCTAGCCATTTGATCATTTCTTTTGTTCATGGGTTCCTATACTCTCCTCTTTTGGTTTCTTTTTCACTTTTCATGATGTGTAACTAAATCTTCTTTGTTGGGGTGATGCATGGATCCTAGTGTTTAATACTATGTTAATGTGAATGGAGATTATGCCATGTTCTTATTTGATTGTGAGCATTACATTTAGTTTGATTGACTCTGAATTGTTTAGTCATCAATTTGGGATTCTAAGGATTTATGCTAATTTGAGAAAAGGTGTGTGAACCTAGCTTTCCTATCAATTATGGGTATCCAATACATTCAATTATGATGGTGTGGGTGTCCAATTTGAAAAATCACCTTTGGTAGTATAAATAATATTGTTGAAAAAAAAATTCCACAAAAGACTTTAGCTTATATTGCAAGTCCTAAAGTGAGGTGCAACCACTATTTATAGTTTTCACTCATGGTACCTTTCTGGCTTGTGTTGAATTTTATGCAATATTTTTCAAAACTTCTCTTGTGAGCATATGTATGGTTTCTAGCACGTACTTTCACAATCTCCCTCTTGAATTCTCTAAAATGCACTAACGTTTATAAAAATGGAAATCATGGGAAAAATGGACTTTTCATCTTTACCTTTATTAGATTTTTCAATTTGATCATCTACTTTTCATCTTTCGTAATTTAGTCCTTTAAGTTTCAAATTATTTTCAATTTGATCAGACCACTATGCTATCATACAGTTGATGGAATGTGTCACATAAGCATAAGCAAGTTGGAACATGGAATGTGTCAACCATTTGAGATTAACATCCATTTACAATAAAATAGCACATATAATCTCTGGAACCCAGCTTTTGTTGTTGGTAAAATTAACCTGAAATAACACTTTATTAGTAGATAGATAGATAGATAGATAATAGAGAAAGAACAGTTAATTACAAATAACAAATCATCAATTGTATAAAAATACAAAATAAAAAATCAAATAAATAAACAATAAAGAACAAAAGAGATGGCTTATTGTGATCAATGGAGGCTAGACTGGGACAAGCTTAAGAGTATTTCACCACCACGAGCTTAAAGATAGGTACAAATGATCTTCACGGCTAATACTTCTTAGGTTACAACAGCCACATTCCACTAACTCTACACTTTTCATGTTTTAGATCCAATTTTTCTTTTCTTTGGTTCAGGCAATAGAACTTTTGCTAAACATTCCCGCACTTTAAGATATTTTTTGTTAGGTAGTCTTTTCTCCCAAAGCTCAAAAGGTGTTTTTTCCTATTTTCTTAAATATTATTCTATTTTGTATATGACAAGTAGAAAGAATAGCTTCCTCCCACAAGCTTGGAGGCGCACCAGAACTTATTAGCATAACATTCATCATTTCTTTCAATATTCTATTTTCTTCATTAAGCTATTCCATTAGATTCTAGTGAATAGGGTGGTGTTATCTCATGAATTATTCCATATTGTTCACAAAAATTATTAAGGGAACTTGATTCATATTCTCTCCTCTATCAGATCTTAGTCTTCTAATTTTTCTATTCAATTTGTTCTCTACTTCAACTTTATATATTTTAAATTTTCTTCTACTTCATCTTTACTCCTTAGCAAATAAACATAGGAATATCTTGAAAAATCATCTATAAAAGTTACGTAAAACTTTTTGCCTCATGTAGTCATAGTGGATTTTAAATCACCTATAAAGTGCATTAAGCCTAGTAAATCTCTCACGAAACTCTACAGGCTTACATGTTTTCTTTGTACTTTTAGCTTCTACACATATTATACATTTATCATTATCAGTTATTAACATATCATTTATGATTCCTAATTCTTTCATTTTCTTCAAGTAAGAAAAATTAATATGTCCTAATCTACTATGCCATAAACCAATAGAGTCAATTAAATAAACGTTAGAACATGCAATTTCAATTATAACATGAGAAATATTCAACGGGAATAAACCATTATTATAATTTCCTTTTCCTACAAAATTCCTTCATTTAGTAAGCACAGCTTCATCATTCTCAAAAATTACTTTAACACCAGCTTTACTCAATAGAATACAAAAATCAAATTATATTGCATTTCAAGCACATAGAGGAGGAGTAAAGAAATTATTTTCCTCTATAATTTTCAAATTATAATTTTCCTCTATCAAAAAATTATTTTCAATAGTGACTCCCATAAACTTATTTTATTCTTGTATCTACATTATGTAGCATGGTTTCTATATTTCTCAGTAATGTAGAACTTACTTGATACTTTGTCATCATTGGGATTGCTACGGTTATAAGCATCTTTATGTAGTTTAAACATTTTTCTATAAATTTGAAATTTGAGGATGATTGACTAGTTGGCAAATTCTTGGTGATGCTAGTGTAACATATAATCTTTCTTAGCTTCCTTTCTCGAATTACTAGCCTTGAGACATGATTCAATAATTGGCAGGGGAATCAACAAGTTGCAAGCAGCATGGTTCTCAAGGAGTAGCGAGAACGAGGGGAGTAAAGAACGAGACTAAAGACCAAACCCAGCACTATACCAAGCAATCCACACATTGGTGGCCAGAACATGAACAATGAACTCTTAATATTGTTGGTAAAATTAACCTGAAATAACACTATTAATACATAGATAGATAGAAATAACAATTAATTACAAATAACAAATCATCAATTTAGTACAAGAACACAAAATGAACAATCAAATAAACAAACAATAAAGAACAAAAGAGATGGCTTATTGTGATCAATGGTGACGTCCTAGGCATTAAGATTTCACCACCACGAGCTTAAAGGCCAGGATAAATGGTCTTTACCTAATACTAAGATACAATAGTCACATCCCACTAAATCTGCACTTGAACTAGTTAGGCTAGAAACAACTCTCTTGGATTGCTTAAGAGAACTCATAAGATTATAACCAGGACTGATAATTTTCTGATCTGTTTGGCAAAAGAAGGAAAAGATATATAATGTTAAAAACTTTTGTTCTAGGTGTGAACTAATTGTGTGTGAGCGAGTGTGCTTTCTATTATTTACAAAGGAACCATATAAAACTTGGTCAAAGCATCGTGAGGTATTAGAAGCAAAGTTTCATAATTGCAAGCCAAAAAATTTGGAGCTGATTTGTGCTTTAACGTTAACAACACTACAAAGAAACGAACACAAAGAATTGGTCAAAACTCAAACCCACATTTAGCATCGTTACATCAACTCAAACAAATAATAATAATGAACTCAAATCTTAATTTAACTTTGAAATAAATTAAAACAATATTACTAAAATACAACTTTTGTTGTGATAGCTTTCAGGTGAGGGTGAATAATTTTAGCTGTAGATCATCTGTGATTCACAACTTTTGGAATGTCTTTTTGGTTCGCCTGCATTCTGGTGGGTTTGAACTATATCTTTATCGAAAAAAAGGCAAAGGTGGCTCAACAAAAAAGAAAAAATTAAATTGGGCCTATCACCTTCTTTTTATCTATGTTGTAATATTGTACAATAATATTGTATACATATCATTACTCTTCTAACAATTGCAATGTAAATTTTATATATAATTAAAAATATTTTTTTGCAAAAGCAATTCTTTTTAGTTTCTAAAAGAAAAACTGAAAACGAATTAAATTTATTTTATATTCTTATTATTTAAAAAAAAATCCAAATATCTTTTTGTAAAAATTGATTTTTACCCAACAAAATTATTTCTAAACACATTTAAAAAGATGAAAAATGATTTTTCTCATAAGCTACTCTTTTAGCTTCCAAAAAAGCTACAAACTGGTATGCTATTATATTCTGATTAAAAAATTATCCAAATATACAAAAAGTGATTTTAGCTTCTAACAAAATCACATCTAAATGAACCAACATATAATTGAAAAAGCTAAAAATTAAGAGTGCGTTTGGTTCATGAAAATATTTCTTGTTTTCATTTTCTATTTTTATTTTATAAATAGGATTTTTATTTTCAGATTTTCAAAATTTAGCAAATGTATTTGGTTTATAATAAAAGTAGATTTTGTTTTTAAAAAGTGTAAGCAATGAATGGTTTGTTTGTTTTCAAAAATGAATGCTCAAAATAAATTTAAGATAATAAAATGAGTTTAATTTTGATGCATTGTCAGTGTAAAATTTTTTATCCTATCATCCAATCTCATCCTACCATAAAAAAAACTTTACACCATTAGTGCATACAAGTTGAATCCTAATAAAATTGTATATATTTAATTTGCATTGATTCATCAACTAAAAGCATTTATAAAAATAATGATCTACAAAATATTAATATTAAGAACCAAATAAATTTCTTGCTTCTTTTTGGAATGTAGGTGTAATCACTTCCCTTCATTTTAAATCTCCCAATCATAGCCTAAATACAATCCTGTTACAACCCCTCTATCACCTTATCATACACAACAATTTTTTTTATCATCTTGATAGCCATCTATTTCAATATTTATACACACTTATTATAATATAAAGTTTTAGACCCATTTGACTTGCATGATATATAGGATATCAGGTCAGAGATAGAGAATATTTTTCATTACTACCAATTTCATATAATATCTTATAAATATATAACATGACAAATGATTTGATATGTGACATATGCATGATATATGCTACATAGATAATAATAATAATATAATAATCTCTCTATGCTATTATTATTAATTTATGTTTAACTAATAAAATATATTAATATTTGTTTTTAATCTTATAGTAAATCTTTTTAATTATTGTGATGTGTATCAATTTAATATTATTATTCTTGTTTGATATCAATTTTCTAATATTATTCTTAATTGATATCATCAATCTAATTTTAAATCAGTTTTAATTTTATATGTCAAAATTCAAGATTTGACATGATGTACTTAATTATTATTACCATTAGTTGATATCAACTTAACTTGATGCACTCAATTTTAGGAAGTATTGAATCTAATTAGTTATAATATGACTTTAATTCAACATTCTAATTAAAAGGAACCAAAAACTATAATTTGTTCATTGCTTATCTTATCCCATGATTGATGTATATAATTACATTCAATCAAGGACTTGATATTATATAAACACTTTGAAACTAGATCCTAGCTATGATGTGTTTTCATTGATTAATAATAAAATCTAAACAAACCACGCACGAGGAAGGAACAATTTTACTACATTATAGGATTTGATTGATACATTTGGATTGGCTGTGTGGATTGATGGTTTGAATTGTGCAAACTACCTTTCCAAGTCAATGTCAAATGGATTTTAAGGGCAAAATTTTTTTTAAATAAGATGGTATTATAACACCTGAAATTTTTTTTCCAAAAATTTATTTAGATTATATTAATGAGAATTTCAAAATTTTGATATAGTAGTCATGAGGAATGACTCAATGAAAAAGTAGTAAAAAAATATGAATAGTAACATTACTGCCCATGATAGACAAATCCTTAGCCTGACCAACAGATGCCTTGGACTGAGAAAATGATAGGATAAAAGTTAGGAAATCTTAGAAATGGAATTCTAGACCCATAATTAAATTTCAAGTAGTATCTATTTTCCTGAGTATATTTTATCCGTTCGGTAAAATTTTGTGTGCAGTTTCATACACCGCATGAAACTTGCAGGACAAGTTTCCAACATGGCAAACTGGCTTGTACAATCCCTTCGGTTTTCTTGGCTCGTATCATCATAGTATCCATCAATATAAGGAAAAGATAAAAGGGGATTATTTGAATGCTTTTATCCGTAGAACTTGGTAAGGTTCAACAATGTTTATTTAGAAATCCTAAAAAGTGGGGAGGATATTAGGAAATGTTATGAAGATGACATCAAGCCCAATAGAGATGAGTTTGGAGAGATGATGGTATTCACGGTACCTTCATATTGGAGTTTTTCATCAAACTATTGAACGGGATGAGCCTACACTAAACCACAAAGCTGATTTTTGCTATGATTTTCTCATCATGAATAATCTACTTCCTATGATGGTACTTCAAAAATTATTCAGCCTAGCCCAAGATATGGTACGTCCTTGTTAGAAATTAGTTTGACCTTGTAAAAATATTCAAAGTGGAAACATAGAGCAAGACGGGAAAGTCGAGTCCAAAACTTTATATTGACCTCACGAGGTATTATCTTTCGCCTCGGTCAATTCGTCTTGGCTTAGAACAACAACAGTAGAACTAGTGGATTACATTGCCGTGCAACCAAGCTTTGGCTTGATGGGGTGGACATCACGGTTGCTGGCGAAGGACGATCCTTGTTGGACATTCGTTTTAAGGGTCACACTTTAACGATGCCAAGAGTTGCGATGGACAAATCTAGAGGCACACCTAAGGAACGCGATATTCTTTGAAATATGCTACTACCCCATTCAACCTTTGCACGACTTATTTCAACATGTTAAAGAGTTTGGTTGGACCTAAGAAGACGTGAGATTGATACGAAAAAATTATTGATTGTAAGGTCGAGGATGCAAGAAAGGTAGTAGCCATAATCAAAAGTCTTGGCTCAGAGTTCCACTTGGGCGTGTATCCAACATTGGTCTCGGTACGTGAAGATCTCAACAATTTCCATGCTCCTGACAATAAGAGTAAAACTCGAATTTGGCGTTGGTACTGTAGCACCTATGTATGATCATATTTTATATTTTTGCAAAACAAAATAGTATAAAATTAAGACTATGATAGTCACAATGATAGCTCGTTTTCCACGGGTGTTAGCACTTGACCAAATTGGAGCTTTACTCCTATTGTCAAGATCAGCAAGGAAACTATTCAGATCTTCACATACTAAGACCAATGTTGGGTACACGCGCCCAAGTGGAATTGTGAGCCAACACTTTTTATTATGGCTACTACCTTCTTGCATCCTCGACCTTACCGTGAATAATTTTTTAAGTATCAGCATCTTGCGCGCCTTCTTCAATTCCAACCAAACTATTTAACATGTTGAAATAAGTAGCAACAAAGGTTGAATAGGTAGTAGCATATTTCAAAGAACATCACGTTCCTTAAGTGTGCCTCTATAGATTTGTCCATTGCAAATCTAGGCATCATTTAAGTGTGACCCTAAACTAATGTCTAGCAAGGATCGTCCTTCGCCAAGCAACCTTGATGTCCACCCCATCAAGCCAAAGCTCGATTGCGCGGCAAGTAGTCTCACTAGTTTTGCTGTTTGTTGTTCTGAGCCAAGACGAATTGACCGAGGCAAAAGACAATACCTCGCGAGGTCAATAAAAAGTTTGGGACTCATGACTTTCACGTCTTGCTCTATGTTTTCAGGATTGAATATTTTTAAAAGGTGCAAACTACTTTCTTACAAGAATGTACCAATATCATGGGCTAGGGTGAATAATTTTTAAAGCACCATCATAGGAAGTAGATGATTTATGATGAGAAATCATAGCAAAAATCAGTTTCGCGGTTTAGTATAGGCTCATCTCTGTGCAATAGTTTGATGAGAAACTCTAATATGAAGGTACCGTCAAATACTATCATCTCTCTAAACTCATCTCGTTGAGTTTGACGTCATCTTCATAACATTTTCTAATTTCCTCACTCTTTAGGATTTCCAAGACAAACATATCGAAGCTCATCTTGGTTCTACCAATAAAAGCATTTGAATAATCTTTTTTTTATCTCTTCCTTATATTAATGCATGCTATGATGATAAAGGCCAACAAAAACTGATAAGGGATTATACGAGCCAGTTGCCAAGTTGGATTCCGCACTCTAAATATTGATGGTTTTGATGTAGTTGAGCTCATCTATGGTTGAGCTTTGCTCTTCCTAATGATCAACTGACTACGATTCCATTTTCCAAATTTTTCTATAATAATGACGAGAATGATGAATAGTGCTGAGTTTAAACATAGTGTTGGCTTTTATAAAATAGATAAAATAAAATTGGTGTTTGAAATTGAGATGAATTGAAGCCATGGGATAGTGTAGTGTAAGGGGTCTAAGGGAGAAGATAAAGGGAAAGTAATAAATGTTATTGATTTGATGGATGAAGGTAAAATAGTTCTTTTATGTAGCTGGTGCATGCATTAAAAGAGGTGATAGTTAATTATTATTTATAGTTTTCACTCAAGCCTTTTATAGGCATATTGTTTTGGATTTTATACAATAATTTTCTAGACCTTTCTTCTACTTATCAACAATATGTAAGGTTTCTACTTATAATTTCCTTAGGAGTCATGGTTTTTCTTTAATTTTATTTTGGATTCTAGTTTTATAGTATATAACTTTAGTATTTTTAATTATTTTAATTGCCCTATGGCTTAGTTCTTTGGTTGTTTAGTTTTAATTGCATTTAGCTTAATTTAGGGGTTTAATCTTGTTTTCCCTTTGTTTTGTAGGTTTTGTAAGAAAGAAAGAAGAAACAAGTTTGCATAGATAGATATGGAATACAAACTGGCATGACTTGGAAATGTTTCTTAAGAAGATCTATTGAAAAGCTTTTGGATGTCTCACTAAATCCAAGTTGCAACATAGCCATATCCATGCTACGGTGTGGGTACAAGAGTCTAATACTTGGACTTGACCTTGTACTTACGTATAGTCTAAGATTTTGTACTTTATGAAGCTAGAATGCATTAATTTTATGATAGTCTACTCACCTCATTCTAGCCTAATTTGGAAAGGAGGCTCAGGCATAGGGGAGCTCAAGGCATTATGGTTCAAGTGACTTGACGGGAAACTCTTCTTGATTTTCGCTTCCCACCATTTGATCATTTCTTTTGTTCATGGGTTCCTATACTCTCCTCTTTTGGTTTCTTTTCACTTTTCATGATGTGTAACTAAATCTTCTTTGTTGGGTGATGTATGGATCCTATTTGTTTAACACTTGGTTAATGTGAATGGAGATTATGTCATGTTCTTATTTGATTGTGAGCATTACATTTAATTTGATTGATTCTGAATTGTTTAGTCATCAATTTGGGATTCTAAGGATTTATGCTAATTTGAGAAAGGTGTGTGAACCTAGCTTTCCTATCAATTATGGGTGTCCAATACATTCAATTGTGATGGTGTGAGTATCCCATTTGGAAAATCACTTTTGGTAGTATAAATAATATTGTTGAATAAAATTTTCCACAAAAGACTTTATCTTATATTGTAAGTCCTAAACCGGGTGAAACCACTATTTATAGTTTTCACTCATGGCACCTTTGCAGTTTGTTTTGGAATTTTATGAAATATTTTTCAAAACTTCTCTTTACTTGTGAGCAATATGTAAGGTTTCTAACACCTACTTTCACAAACTCCCTCTTGAATTCTCTAAAATGCACTAATTGTTTATAAAAAATGGAAATTATGTGCAAAATAGACTTTTCATCCTATACCTTTATTAGATTTTTCAATTTGGTTCTTTTTCGTAATTTAGTCCTTTAAGTTTCAAATTATTTTCAATTTGATCCCAGATCACTATTTTATCATATAGTTGATGGAATGTGTCATGTAAGCATAAGCAAGTTGGAACCAAATTGAAGGCAATTTGAAATCCAAGAGAACAAATTGAGAAAAACAAAATGTAAGATACCTAGCTAAAGAATCCTAAAGATAAGGGATAAAAAGTCTATTCTACAGAAATTATAAATTAAGCCAAATCTTTGAGCAAAACTATAGCATTGTTACCAAAAAAAAAAAATGAAACTATAGCATAAATGGTAAAACTTTTCACAAATGGCTTTCCTAAGCAAACTAGAATGCAGAGTCCTACTAAGATTATTAGGAACAATATAAGAGATAGAGGATGGGTTACTTACGAAGTGGAGAGACAGTTATGTGAAGCCAATCAATAGACAGGCCTTCCCAAGTTGTGGAGATCATTTGTAATTTTAATATTTACTTAGATGCACTACTTTTGGAATGTCTTTGTGGCTCGCCTGCATGCTAATGGGTTTGAACTATATCTTTATCGGGGAGCTTAGAAAAATAAGAAAAAAATTAAAATGGCCCCATCACCTTCTTTTTATCTATGTTGTAATATTGTACAATAATATTGTATACATATCATTACTCTTCTAACAATTGCAATGTAAATTTTATATATAATTAAAAATAATTTTTTTCAAAAGCTATTCTTTTTAGTTTCTACGAGAAAAACTGAAAACAAATTAAATTTATTTTAGATTCTTATTTTTTAAAAAAATTATCCAACTATATGAATTCTTTTGGTAAAAATTGATTTTTACCCAACAAAATTATTTATAAACACACTTAAAAGGCTGAAAAATGATTTTTCTCATAAGCTACTCTTTTAGCTTCCACAAAAAAGTTGCATACTGGTATGTTTTTATATTCTAATTAAAAAAAGTATCCATATATACAAAAAGTGATTTTAGCTTCTAACAAAATCACATCTAAATTGATAAACTGAAAACTAAGAGTGCGTTGGGTTCCTGAAAATAATTTTTGTTTTTATTTTCTATTTTTATATTGTAAAAAGGATTTTCATTTTCAGATTGTATATATTTGATTTGCATTGATTCATCTAATAAAAACATTTATAAAAATAATAAATAACTCTATATAATATTAATATTAAGAATCAAATAAATTTATCACTTTTTTTAGAATGCAGGTGTAATCACTTCCCTCCATTCATTTGTCCAATTACAGTCCACTTCATGCTATTCTTGTTTGTCAGATAATAGCTTTCCAAGAAAACTGCTCATCTTATAAAAGTAAACATAAATTATATAAAAATACTCTGCAAAAATCATGTAGAGAACCAACTTCATTATGTAAATGTGATATAATAATTTTTTTTCAGCAGAAAGATAAAATAAAATAATCCCACAACATGTGTAGCTTTGAAGAGTAGAGTGTTTTACTCCTGCTTTTCAAGTTTGACTGAATTAATATCATTAACCACTTAAAACTGCTCCAGTTTCAAATTAATCAGTTACCTGTTGCTTTGGCGAAAATCATAGCCACAGCCAAAAAGAGTTATCCTCCCTTGATATCCCCATTTAAGCATTTCCACAATCATGTCATGGAAATAACACACTGACTCAGATCCAACTATCTGCATCACAAAATTTACATAGGATCCAAGAATCAACTGCTTAGTCATCTGCATTGCAGTTCATGCACATCGGCTTAAAAGCAGACATACCAACTCAGGGTCCAAAACATCAATTGCATAGAGTCCTGCCTATCTTCAGGAACCGTAATTGTAGTATTTGCATCCAAGGATTCCGTTCTCCCCGTTTTCAAAACAAATTACCAAAAATGTTAGACTCACCATATTAAGAGTTTCTCGTCCCACACTCTTCAGTGTAAAACAGCACAATGATTACAGAAAAGAAAGAGACAAACTAAGCATGCGTTTCCAGCTAAATCACAGCATAAGCAGTAAGACACAACAATTTATTCAATCATAAGGTTGCTCCACCGTCTCACACTCTCACTGCAATCATTAATTGTTGCAAATACTAAAACAGATGGAGAAAATTTATATTTAACAATAAATTAGCATCTTATCATATTGAAATCCAAAATTTCAAAAATTCATATATAACAATAATATTCATCAGGTTTCTTTGATCCAACAATGAATTCAGAACCTCGATAATATCAAGGAAAAAACTAACCTATATTAGCAACTTATATAACTAAATATCATGAGCTTAAAGCACTTCAACTGATTAATTTTCTTTTATTTCCCACTTTGTTCGTGAGAAACCAAACCCACAATTGACAAGGAAAAAAAAAAGAATTATTCTTTACCTTTAGAAGGATCGTGATGTGACCAAAGCTTGGTCTTCAACATGTACTCGGCGGCGAGGAAGCGAACCCAAACACGTTCTTCGCTACCGTCGCGATTGTCTACGGCGTGGAGCATGGAGCCAGCAATACCAGGAGCATGGATCTGATGGAGGCAGTGCGCGACTCAATAAAAAATTCCTTTTTTTCAATCAATGAAATGGTTGATGAAGTACAGAGTGAGGTGCATAAGACAAAAATAGAAACGGCGGCGACATGGGGAGTGGCCGTCAGTGGGGTCCGGCAAGGAGGAGGTGATGCTGGTTGTGAATTGTGAAGGGAGGGATGAAAGGGGGCAGAGAAGTGAGAGAGACGAAGAGAGATGCACAAAATTTGGAAGGAAAAAAAAAAAAAACCAAGGAAAGAAAAGGCTTGAAAAAGAGAGTGGGTGTTTATTGTTGCACGTAGCTCACTCCACATTGAGCGGATCTGGAAATGAGAGAAATCAACTTAACATGTATATAGTGCAGTCACTTGAGCCAGATTGGAAATAGTTTTTTAAGAGTATACATGTGGATGAGAGAGTAGATTTAGTTTTTGACCGAGTGTAGCGTTCGGGACTCCTTCTCCCGGCATACAAGGTTTGTTACCATGGTTCTTGCCATAGTTTGAGGGTTTTGTTAGCCTAGTTCCGCTCATCTTTTAGACCTTTACACGTTCCAGGATTTTTTTATCATTAGAATAAAACTTGGTCAAAGCACTGTGAGATATTGGAAGCAAAGTTTCATAATTGCAAGTCAAAAAATTAGGAGCTGATTTGTGTTTTAACGTTAACAACAGACTCCACCAAGAAACGTGCACAAAGAATTGGTCAAAACTCAAACCCACGTTAAGCATCAAACAAATAATAATAATAATAAAAAACTCAAATCTTAATTTAACTTTGAAATAAATTAAAATAATATTACTAAAATATAACATTTGTAGTCATAACTTTCAGGTAAGGGTGAATATTTTTAACTCAAGATCATCTGTAATTTTAATATTACTTAGATACACTACTTTTGGAATGTATTTTTGGTTCGCCTACATTCTGGTTGTTGGTTTGAACTATATCTTTATTGAAAAAAAAGTAAAAAAAAAAATGGTGGTGAGCTCAAAAAAATAAGAAAAAATTAAAATGGGCCCTTTACCTTCCTTTTATCTATGTTATAATATTATTGTACAATGATATTATATAAATATCATTACTCTTCTAACAATTGCAATGTAAATTTTATATACAATTAAAAATAATTTTTTCAAAAGCTATTCTTTTTAGTTTCTAAAAAAATTGAAAAAAAAATTATTTTAAATTCTTATTATTTAAAAAAAGTTATCCAAATATATGAATTCTTTTGTAAAATTGATTTTTACCCAACAAAATTACTTATAAACACACTTAAAAAGCTAAAAAATGATTTTTCTCATAAGCTACTTTTTTAGCTTCCACAAAAAAGCTGCAAATTGGTATGTTTTTATATTATGATTAAAAAGTTATCCAAATATGCAAAAAGTGATTTTAGCTTCTAACAAAATCACATCTAAATGAACCCATATATAATTGAAAAAGCTGAAAACTAAGAGTGTTTTTGGTTTATGAAAATATTTTCTATTTTTATATTGTAAAAAGGATTTTCATTTTTAGATTGTATATATTTTATTTGCATTGATTCATCTACTAAAAGCATTTATAAAAATAATGAATAACTCTATAAAATATTAATATTAAGAATCAAATATATTTCCACTTTTTTTTTTGGAATGTATGTGTAATCTTTTTCTTCCATTTTAAATCTCTCAATCATAGCCTAAATACAATCCTAATGAAACCCCTCTATCACCCTATCATACACAACATTTTTTTTATCATCTAATACCATTATTTTGATATTTACACACACTTAGTATAATATAAACTTTAAGACCCATTTGACTTGCCAAATATATAGGATATCAGGTGGAGATAGAAAATATTTTTCATTACTTGTTAATAACTAATGTGCAAAGGCATTTTTTTCCCAACTCAAACAACCAAAAAATCCAATATTACAATAATATACATATTACATACACCAATTTCATATAATATCTTATAAATACAAAAAATGACAAATGATTTGATATGTGACATATACATGATATATGCCACATGGATAATAACAATATAATGATCTCTCTATGCTATTATTATTAATTTGTGTTCAATTAATAAAATATATTAATATTTGTTTTTAATCTTATAGTAAATCTTTTTTAATTATTGTGATGTGTATCAATTTGATATTATTATTCTTGTTTGATATCAGTTTTCTAATATTCTTTTTAATTGATATCATCAATCTAATTTTAAATCTGTTGTAATTTTATAGTTCAAAATTCAAGATTTGACATGCGCACTTAATTATTATTACCATTAATTGATATCAACTTAATTTGATGCACTCTATTTTAGGAAGTATTGAATCTAATTAATTATAATATGACAATAATTCAACATTCTAATTAAAAGGAACAAAAAACTATAATTTGTTCATTGCTTATCTTATCCCATGATTGATGTATACAATTACATTCAATCAAGGACTTGATATTATATAAACATTTTGAAACTAGATCTTGGCTATGATGTGTTTTCATTGATTAATAATAAATCCTAGACAAACCATCACTAGGTAGGAACAATTTTACTACAATATAAGATTTGATTGATACATTTGGATTGGCTATGTGTGGATTGTTTGTTTGAATTATGTAAACTACCTTTCAAGTCAACGTCAAATGAATTTTGAGGGCAAAATTTTTTTTAAAGAATGTGGTATAGTAACACCCTAAATTTTTTTTTACAAAAAGTTGTTTATATTTTATTAATGAGAATTTCAAAATTTTCATATAGTCGTCATGAGACATGACTCAATCGAAAAGTAAAAAAAAGACATGAATAATAACATTGGCCCGCCAGGATAAACAAATCCCTAGAGCTTGGACTAGCAAATGGCCTGGACTAAGAAAATGATAGGATAAAGGTTAGAAAATCTTAGAAATGGAATTTAGACTTGAATTAAATTTCAGGCAGGATATGTTTCTTGAGTAAGTATTTTACCCATTTGATAAAATTTTATTGTAGTTTTACACAGGATGAAACTTGAAGTACAAGTTTCTAGCATAGCAAATTGGCTCATACAATCCCTTGACAATTTTTCTTGGCTTTTATCATCATAGCATGTGCCAACATAAGGAAGAGATAAAAAAGGATTATTTGAATGCTTTTATCCATGGAACCGAAATGAGCTTCGACAATGTTCATTTAGAAATCCTAAAAAGTAAGGAGGAAATTAGAAAATGTTATGAAGATGACATTGAGCTCATTAGAGATGAGTTTGAAGAGATGATAGTTTTCAATGGTACCTTCATATTAGAGTTTCTCATCAAACTATTGAACAGAGATGAGCCTACACTAAACCACATGTAACATCTCATGCCGCTTTATAGATTGATGACCGTCCCCACAAATCAACACAGGTCTTCTCAACATGCTTTGTCCTCACTCACACGCTCCCTAGGAAAACTTCCAGGAGGTCACCCATCCCAAAATTTCTCCAAGTTAAACACATTTAACCTTGGAGTTCTTTAGTGATGAGCTACAAAAAGAAGATGCATCTTGTTAATATAGATAGTACCAATCAATTCATATAAGACATCTTAACTGTATAGTCACAAACCTATACAATCTAGATCCTCTCATTGGTGTGTAATCGGTTCATTCATGAACCCCTCCACATAGAAGCCTGCTAGGAGCTACTCCTTATCCTTGTTTCTCTTCGCGATCACTCCCAGCCTCGTCAACCCTGGGCATTATATGCCCACAACTTCACTTGGTTTGTCCTCGAACCACATCGTATTGGAGAAGTGCTACTCTGATACCATTTGCAACATCACATGCGCTTTATGGATTGACGACTGTCCCTACAAATAAACAGGTATTCTCAATGTGCTTTGTTTTCACTCACACGCTCCCTAGGAAAACTTCCCAGGAGGTCTCCCATCCAAAAATTTCTTCAAGTCAAGCATGCTTAACCGTGGAGTTCTTTAGTGATGGGCTACCGAAAGAAGACGCATCTTATTTGCATAGATAGTACCAATCAATTCATATAAGTCATCCTCAATTGTATAGTCTATACCTGCACAATCTCAGAATCCTTCTCATTCTGTGTGTAATTGGTTCATTAATGTATCCCTCCGCTTAGAAGCCTCCAAAGCGCTCCTTGTTCGTGTTCTTGCATTGGAGATCATTCCCGCCCTCGTTGACCCAGGTGTTACACTCTAAAGCTAATTTTTGTTATGATTTTCTCCTCATATATAATCTACTTCCTATGATAGTGCTTCAAAAATTATTTAGCTTAGCCCATGATACCAAGCCCATGGTATTGGTACGTCCTTGTCAAAAATTAGTTTGCACTTTTAAAAAATATTCAACAATGGAAACATAGAGCAAGACGAGAAAGTCATGAGTCCAAAACATTTTACTAACCTCGCAAGGTATTATCTTTTGCCTGGTCAATTCGTCTTGGCTTGAATAACAAATAGTAGAACTAGTGGAACTACACTACAATGCAACCGAGCTTTGGCTTGATGGGGTGCACATCAAGGTTGCTGGTGAAGAACGATTCATGTTGGACATCAGTTTTAAGGGTCACACTTTAACGATGCGAGAGTTGTGATGGACAAATCTATAATGACACATTTATGGAACATGATGTTCTTTGAAAGATGCTAGTACCTCAATTCAACTTTTGTCGCGACTTATTTCAACATGTTAATACTTCATCACATGTGGCGATACCAAATATACATTAAATAAGCAACAATAAATATATCTTGCATAGGTATTACAAACATGTAAATTGCATGAGTAACAATTAGTGCATCGCGTTGACAATTAATACTATATATATACCAAATTAATATATTATGATTTAATTCATATTTTAATATATATTTAATTTGTTAAGTTTAGAATTTGCAAACATACTTTTTTGTGCATTGCATGGATAAAAAAACTAGTGTATGTATAAATTAATGGTTTTGCTAACCAATACCTTTATGACACCAGTTAAGGATACAAAAAAAAAAAGTAACTTACATGACTTTTGAATGGGTCTCTGCTTTGAAAATACAAAATTTCTCTTTAGATAAACCCGAAAAGTAATTGTTTTGGAAAACTAAAAAAAAATTCAAATAAGCCCTCAATTTTCCTTCTCAATTGACAAGTGTATGATCACATTTTATATTTTTGCAAAACAAAATAGCATAAAATTAAGACTACTATAGCCAAAATGATAGTTGCTCATTTCCATAGGTACTACAGACGACGCCAAATCGAGCTTTACTCCTATTGTCAGGATCAACATGGAAAATTGTTCAGATCTTCACATACCAACACCAATGTTGGGTACATGCCGCCTAAGTGGAATTGTTAGCCAAGACTTTTAATTATGGCTACTACTTCCCTTGCATCCTCGACCTAATAGTCAATAATTTTTTCGTGTATCAGCATCTTGGCATCTTCTTCAGTTGCAGCCAAACTCTTTAATATGTTGAAATAAGTCGCGACAAAGATTGAATCAAAGAAGTAGAATATTTCAAAGAATATCATGTTCCTTAAGTGTGCCTGTGTAGATTTTTCCATCGCAACTCTTAGCATAATTAAAGTGTGACCCTTAAAACTAATGTCCAACAAGGATCGTCCTTTGCCAGCAACCTTGATGTCCACCCCATCAAGCCAAATCTTAGTTGCGTGTAGTGTAGACCCATAGTTCTCCATTTTTGTTCAGAGCCAAGACAAATTGATCGAGCCAAAAGACAATACTTCGCTAGGTCAATAAAATGTTTTGGACTCATGACTTTCCGATTCAACCTTTCTTGAATATTTTAAAAGGTGCAAACTATTTTCTAACAAGAACATATCAGGATTGTGAGCTAAGCTAAATAATTTTTGAAGCACCATCATAGAAAGTAGATAATTCATGATGAGAAAATCATAGCAAAAATCAGCTTCGCATTTTAGTGTAGGCTCATCTCTGCAATGGTTTTGATGAGAAACTCTAATATGAAGGTACCATCGAATACCATCATCTCTCTAAACTCCTCTCTAGTGAGCTCAACATCATCTTCATAACATTTTCTAATTTCCTCCTCACTATTTAGGATTTCTAAACGAATATTGTCAAAGCTCATCCTGGTTCTATAGATAAAAGCATTTGAATAATCCTTCTTTGTCTCTTCCTTATATCGGTGCATGCTATGATGATAAGGGCCAACAAAAACTATCAAGGGATTATATGAGCCAGTTGCCAAATTGGATTCCCCACTCTAAATGTTGATGGTTTTGATGTAGTTGAGCTCATCTGTGGTTGAGCTTCGCTCTCCTGAATTATCAACTAATTGCGATTCCATTTTCCAAATTTTCCTATAATAATGATGAGAATGATGAATAATGTTGAGTTCAAACATAGTGTTGGCCTTTTATAAAATAGATTAAATAAAATTGGTGTTTGGAAATTGGGATGAATTGAAGCCATGGGATAATGTAGTGTAAGGGTTAAGGGAGGAGATAAAAGGAAAGTAACAAATGTTATTGATTTGATGGATGAAGGTAAAATAGTTCATTTATGTAGCTGGTGCATGTGTTAGAAGAGGTGATAGTTAGCCACTATTTATAGTTTTCACTTACAACCTTTTATAGGCAGATTGTTTTGGATTTTATACAATAATTTTCTAGACTATTCTTCTACTTATCAACAATATGTAAGGCTTCTAGTTATAATTTTCTTCAAAGTCATGGTTTTTGTTTAATTTTCGTTTGGATTCTAGTTTTATAGTATATAACTTTAGTATTTTTAATTATTTTCAATGCCCTTTAGCTTAGTTCTTTGGTTGTTTAGTTTTAATTGCATTTAGCTTAATTTAGGGGTGTAATCTTGTTTTCCCTTTGTTTTGTAGGTTCTCTAAGAAAGAATGAAGAAACAAGTTTGCATAGATAGAGATGGGAATGCAAACTAGCATGACCTAGAAATGTTTATTAAGAAGACTTATTGATTAGTTTTTGGATGTCTCACTAAATCCATGTTGCAGCATAGCCATATCCATGCTATAGTGTGGGTACAAGAGTCTAATACTTGGATTGGGCCTTGTACTTACCAAGCATAGTCTAAGATTTTGTAGTATAAGAAGCTAGAATGCATGAATTTTAAGATTGTCTACTCACCTTATTCTAGCCTAATTTGGAAAGGAGGCTCAAGCATAAGGAAGGTCAAGGCATTATGGTTCAAGGGACTTGACGGGGAACTCTTCTTGATTTTTGCTTTTCTAGCCATTTGATCATTTCTTTTG